>WOVY01009849.1:600000-1043366 GCA_013436015.1 Rhipicephalus annulatus
GTAGAATGCGGCGGCAAGGCAGGTTGAAAAAGACGAGGTAGTTGTTCTGAAACAGGCCAACTCTGAAACAAATCTTGTCAAAACAACCTTTCAAGTTGTGATATTACGTTATATACCACCTCCTCGATTCACATCTAGTGTGGCTTGATTCCATTTTTTTAATTTTTATTCATATTTTCCTGGCGGCATGCGGTTATTAGCGAACCGTTCGCATTATTTTAATGAAAGTGAGGACGGCAGAAAGTTCTGCTGATAGGTAGGAGTTCTTCATGAATAATTATTCGCGTCTGCACAGGCACAGTATTTTGCAGTCATTTGATTGGCTAGGCGCAGCACGCTGTTTTCCGGTATATTGCTTTCGCCCGTATGCTTTGGTCGCTGTGTTCTTTGAGCCATGTTTCGCTCACGTATTATTGAGTTCAAGCAGCCGCGTCAAAATAAAACGATGGTTCGCACTCATTACCTTCTATCAGGATTGTAATATTATTAACCTGCAAGAAAAGTAAAATTATTGCGGCTAATTAACTGCTTTGTCTCTGGTGTTGTGCCAGCGTTCATTTGAGCAAAGGCTGTGATGTGTAACTTTGCGCGTGCAACACTGGTTCAGCGTCGCTCAAGAACGTTCAGAGGGAGCAAGAAACTTGTCCGGATGGTCTCGGAAGTGCAGCGGACGAGCTACGTATGTTCATTCTAGTATTTTTTCACACATTCTTTGCGTCGAGCTCGAGCGTTGCATTACTGTCATTGCCACTTGCCGGCGATACACGTAGTGGTGCAAGTGGAGCCTTGTCTAGAGGTATCTCTCACTTTTTGTCGTTGCCGCAATCGTAGTGTCTATAGAAGTTTTTCTACAACAGGAGTACGTCATCTTAAATTGATGAATATGAGTGCGCTCAGTTAGTGCACATTTTTGACGTCATTTGCAATAAGCGTTGTTGCCTTATGAACGATGGGAGCAGCTGGAATTCAGAGCATCTCTTATATCTGCTAACTCTCCCAATTCTCCCGGGAGACTCCACATTTTTTTGTCGTCTTTCAGATGCTGCAGTCAATACTTTCAATCCCCTACTAAACGGCCTCAACGCAATTAAAAAAAAAGACGAGCTACCATAAAAACTTGGGATTAAATCAATACTAACTTATTCATATGACGCACTGAACAAATAGGAACGTCCATGCCTTTCGAAAGGTGCCCTGTCCACTGCTTTTCCTAGTCACCTGCCGGGCAAGCCTCTTTTTACCAGAAATACACAAACACACGCGTGTATCCCAACGGCTAACACTAGTGGGTACGTCGGAATATTTTCTTGGCATGAGGTCGTATGCTGGATATCTGACCCTACTGCAAACTGGGAACGACAAAAAGTTTTTGATATGAACATAAACTTTTTATATGTTTGAAAATTATTCTGAGGTCCCTTTGAAGTAATATTTTCAAAAATAAAGAATTTAGTAGACTGATCACCAAAAACACTTTTTCGGACATGACCTTGGCCAGTACCTGAAGTACTTATGTTAGCACGTATGCTTCACGGTAAACAACCCCTTAACGCAAGCACAAGAAGAAAAACAACACCTAGATGCACGATATATAATTATCGTCGGTGCACATTGAGCGTCTGCATTTCCTGGTGAGGTGTGGCTAGCTATTTGAACGACTATGGTAACTAAAAATGCTGGAACCGGGCAGCTCTGACACCAAATCAATAAAACCTGTGGTATTTCAAAGAATTTAGCCTCTTCCTATTGTCGAATACGATGTCTGTTCCACTGTGTGTAATCAGTTCTAAATGTACGCCGTAAAGTATACAGAGTGTCATTCGCCTGAATATTAACCTTACCAGTTATTTGGCTCATGAAGTATCCGTGAAATGCTTCCGTCTCAAACAGTTACATTTCAGTTCATTTTGTTTTCTAAATCTTTAGGTTTGTGTTCCATGCATAACACCATTGTATTCTTGGACTGTCCATTCAGGCTGAAGAATATTTTAGACCTGTTGATATTCATTTGTTTTATAATGTTTTGTTGCTCTTTCTTTATTTTATTGCTGACTGCCATGCTAATTTTACATTTATGGTATCTTTGTTGAGCAAGTCCCGTGATAACGTTACTGTTGAACCTCGTCCTGCATATTGCTTTCCGCAAATAGCAAGTTTACGAGAAGGATTCGCAAAAGGGAAATCTTGTTTTCTCACTCTGAGCAGACCATACGTGGTACCTCTTTATGTAGAGAGTGCAAAACTGCGACCTTTTTAACACCCCGCTCAACATGTTGGTATCGCTTGTATTCGCAGCGCCCGAGGATCGGAGCAGGGTGACGAGATACCCGGGGTGGGATCGTCGGGTTCCATGTCGATATGTGGCGTCTTGGCTGCCGTTCCACAGCTCTCAGTCAATAAAGAGTATATTTCTAATATAATTAAGTTGTCATTCGAGGTCACTTGTCCCGATCGTGGCACAGCCAAACACCAGTTGGATTGTCAACGAAGTTGGTGTACGTGTAGCTGTTCCCGTTTCCTTCCAAAACCATTTACGTTATCGCAGCTGCGTGGTACTGAGCACGGAACAAGATTTCGCAGAGAGTGATATTTGTGATAATCCCCTTGTTTCCTCCTTATAACCACTGAACACGTGAACCTGAAGCACTGACTGCCTTTGATTCGGCTATCATTGCAAGCTGATCGCTGTGTGGGTGTGTAAATTTTAGATCGCTTATTGCTAAAGGGCCCCATCCTCTTACTTCATCTCGAGGCTATTCAGGAGGCCTGCTCCATGGCGGTGAGGCGAGGCCTCCCTGTCCCTACGTGAATTAAGCCCGCGAGCTTTTCAGCGTCGACATACTTGGTAAGCATAAGCATTTTTATTTTCGCACGGCACTAATAGCACTTAATGAATTCAACAAAGCCATAAAAATTATCACACTTAATTTTTCAACATTCTCTGAAACGTGATACCACTGTACACTCCATGCGTGAAAGCATGATCATATACAATTGGCGGAGTTATAAGTGCCGCTACCACCATATGGGTGTTCTTTGCACCCCCCCCCCACCCGTCGAATACGGCCGCCGTGGCTTGAAGGCGAATCTGCGTCCTCCGGCATAGTCACACGACACCCATTCAGGCTATTCTACCATGGCAGGTGAAAGCACAAAGGGAAACAGGCTGCGAAGTTTCATCAAGCGTTTACTTGCTAGACTGGGTTACAATCGTCAGAAACGTTTTAAACATCACCATAACTATACTTTTCAGAAAAGTAAGCCAATGACTTCTGTCAGTTAAACTAAATTCTCAATCGCATGCGTTTTCAATTGCGCATGCCAGCATTGAGAGGCAGGATGGAAGTATGCACGCATGCAGTATTCCTTTGTCATCTACATGATTCTCCTTTGTCGTGAGAAACTCAACACAAAATGCACTTCTAGTAACAGCTGTGCACAGCAGGTAAGTACCGACACTCTCACTCACCTTTATGAAAAGAGGGAGAGGGGAACCAAAAAGAGAGAGTGGGACAAGCAAATTGAGAGTAAAAGTAACCACCACAGCCACAGCGCTTAGAACACAATTAAGGCATGCACAATGACTGCTAGTTGACAAGCGAGGCGAATCGCCAGACGCATCTGAAGCAGAGCAGTATGTAGGCACAGCAAGCTTTAACGTTATAGTGAATTTGCACACTCCAGTGCTAGTTCCTCCACTCAAGTACTCGAGCTTCCGTGACGCCAAGAGCCACTGACATCACTCACGAAAGAACACCGTCGTGTGCGAGGTCATCTCTTATTTCTCTCGCACAACCCACGTTGTAACGTACGTATACACTACTAAGACGGTCGTTACCGCATAAAAAACATTGTCTATTAAGGGCTGGCGGTGTACTGTATCTATTACTCACGGTCACACTTGTGGTAGGCACGTAAAAAGAATATAAGCAAACGTTAACACAAAACAACTAAACGAGGTTGACGCGCCCACGGAACACCTACCACGATGGAGACAGTCTGGCCTGCATGCTGCACCTCTCCAAGTAACAAGTGGAAGAATAAAAACAGACGTGACCTCCGACATGGCAACCGCGCGGCAAGCGTTTGCCCTCTCGGAGGCTTTAAAAAAAATTAAATGAGGCAGTGGTTAATAGATGGCGCAGCCTTCGTGATGCCGTTGGCACTCTATGCATAGTTTGGGGTAATCGTTTCCGCGAAAACCTTATGAGCCCTAGTATCTAGTAGTACTTCGTTCATCATTGTGCAATCAATGAGAAACTTCGGATTGCCTAAGAATCAGATACAGCATATTTCTGTGTACGCATGTTGTGGTATGGCCACAAAACGTAAAAAAAAGTTGACCAAAGCTTACTTGTCACTTGTGTCACTATGGTCACTCGAAATACATTGCTATATAAGCTTTTGGGCTTTCGTAGTGGGGTGTTAGTAAACACGTCTGAGTGTGTGCCCCTGTGGAGAATTGTTGATTACACTCTTGTTCATTGAGTTCACTCTATTTGTGTACTAAGTGTCCTTGAGTGCAGTGTAGCTATATGTATTGCATCAGCATATATTAGGCATCCGGTGTCATTGAGTGATCCATGAATGGGCTGACTCGCCAACTATCCACGGGGAAGGCGTGCTGGTGGCTATGACAACGTACGTCGCCACAGGCAACTTTTTAGTATCGTTTAGTCCCTGCAGAAGACGCAAGGACCCGCCTACTTCACGGTTGTGACGCTCTCACACCTCCAGCTACTTATATAACGTTGAACACCCATCTATCAAAATTGTACTAATTAGCTGGAATGGTTTCGCTGCGATAGAGTGTACTAGAAGTCTTGAGTGACGTGACCGCGCCTCGCCACCTTATCCCTTCCGCATTGCCCTTAACGGTGAAGCTGTAGTCGATCAGTACTGAAAGAGCCACGTGCCGCGTGCAGAAACTGCTATGCGTTTCGGCTCCTCTTTCGCACTTTCTTGATGCAGACTTTTTGTACCTGCCAATCATTAATGTCTAGCACATGATTCCATAGTCCTTGAAGTTTGACACGCCAATGTCCTGAATTCGAACTCCATAAAGGCCCTTGTGCGAGATGGAAAATAATACAAACGGTGTGTATTATACTGATTTTTCTCTCTCAACTCTTTTTTCGTTGGTTAAGAGTCTACAATATTCAGAATAGCTGAGTCGATATATTGGAAGTTAGCTGTCCTCAGAAAACAGAGAGATTAAAAAAACGAATACTGTGTCACGCGCACGCAGAACCAGAAAGACAAAAATAAAGAGGGCAGGGTAAGGAAATCTGAAACCCTCACACCACGAAATGATTCCGTACTTTAGCTTTTCAGGGTATAATAAAATATTTGCATGCATTTACAGCGACCACCAAGTGCCAAAGCTAGGCGTTCTGCTGCACACCCCACACCCTAAAAAAAATCTGCCATGGTAGCCCTACGTCGATAGTTTACTGTTGGCGAAGCTGAATATAGCGTGTCTCTACAAATTCGCACAGTGGATTTCACCTTTTCGACAGTATGATGTCTCATAAATAGTTTACAGGGGTGGTGTCACCAGATTTCGAGGCTAACCCAAGCTTCTGGGTTTATTTCCTCTGTATACAAAAATTTTTCCCACGAAGGGTCGGATCCTACAAACACGTACAATATATTTTATTTACTTCTAAAAGTGTAGATGAATGCTCACTCTCGTGATCTAGGCCCATCGCTTGCATAGCAGCACTGACGTTCAAAATAGGAGAAGCAACGGCAGTTGTCGTGACGTCACACCAGGTCTGTAGTGACGTGAGTGAACTCCCCCATCTCTGAAACGAGCGTACCCAACGTACCAGCAATTCATCGGTTGTTGTATCACTCGCAGAGCTTCGATCACTTTTTGGCTAAGTGCTACGCATCGAAACCTGCGAAGGCGTTCTGTTTTGCTGGCGCTTGTGTGGCACCTGTGTGTGAGAGCAGACGAAATTCAGCACGATGCGCGTCACAGCCTTGAGTGATCACCTGGCCAAGCCACCTATGAATCGACGTGACATCCGAACTCAGCGCCGCAAAACCGAAACCGAAAATGGTCCACATAAGTAGAGCAATATTGAATTATTTAGCAGAAATACACGAATCTTGGTGCGTGCATTATGCTTGTTGGAGCTGAAGGAAACGCTTACAGCAAAGAACACGCATGCCACAAATTTGGTGGCACCACCCCTTTAAGCCTAACGTAATCGGACGAGAAATGCACTGCCTAAAATAGTAGCTGTGCTAAGCAGCATTGAATATATATATATATATATATATATATATATATATATATATATATATATATATGTAACTCATCCCCTGATGAAGGGAGGACCCCTCCCGAAACTGTTGGGAAATAAATATATTTATCCTTGTTGACAACGCTCTCGTTGTGCCATCTCCCATATATATATATATATATATATATATATATATATATATATATATATATATACTATATATATATATATATATATATATATATATATATATATATATATATAAATATATATATATATATATATAGCGGCGCAGACTTCACCGTATGTTTTCATTTCGTGATATAGTCCTGTCATTATCACATCATACTGTTTCACACGGTGATTTGTGTGCCACTGTCATATATTTGACATTAGATATAAAATAGACACGTGTTGGGGGCCCCCAATGTATATAAGCAGCACGTTGACGTTTCCAATGTATTCCGTGACGAAGGCCGGACCCCGGCCGAAACGTAGGATTAATAAAAGTTTTCTTACGTTTGCCCGCTCAAGCCATTTTCTATTTATCCTGGATCCACAGAAGACCCTCGCTTGATATATATATATATATATAGAGAGAGAGAGAGAGAAAGAGAGAGAGAGAGAGAGATAGATAGAGCATCGAACGCGTTATTCTAAGGTCGTAGGTTCAATGCCTGCTCACAGCAAGTTATTTTTTCAGGCAATTTTCTTTTTTATTTACATTACATTGGTTCTAGTAACTTCCCCTGTACATTCCATGGCATTGTTGTCTGTTAGATCTCATCAATACTGGTTCAAAACAAGGAAAAAACGAGCCCTTAGGTATACACTTCTTTCTCTTACACACACACACACACACACACACACATTTACATATATATAGATACACATATATATATATATATATATATATGTATCTATATATATGTAAATGTGTGTGTGTGTGTACTGTGCACATATACGAGCGTGGTAAATTTCTGGAAACATTATGCACCACTGCCTGCCTAAACTTTTGACCATGCTTTTGACCATGCTGTTCTATAATAATATAACCATGCTTATAATACAAAACAGCGTCTTAAATTTGGTCACTTGCAATGGCGTTACGCCAATAGAATATTTGGAAAGCAGCACAATTTCAGCTGTCGATACAAAATGAGAACTGGTTACACTGAATTTACGTAGGTTAACAGACAGGTTATATATACAATTGGCACTTTTTGATATGTTTGTGTGTTGGTTTAATAAGTTTAATATGTAATAAGTCTTTCGAAAAGCAATAATTATTATCTTCCGTGAAACTGGCATGAAGAAACTCAGTCGTCACCGATTAATGTGGTGACAACGTTACTTATACTCGGGTTTCTTGTGAAACAATCGAGCGCATGTGAGCTCATTAGATGAACACTGTGCTCTGGATATCGTAGAGACTGCCGACAAATTGAGAATTTAATATATTCACGGTTTCGATACTTCTACTCTCTTTGTAGTTCGCCAGTATCCACCTATGATGTAACGCAGCTCAAAGGGCTGATTGTGTAAGAAGCTAGGCGATCAGTGCAAATTACCATTGACAGTTTTTTTGTGTGTGTGTGTGGTTCGGCAGGCTCTTGAAGCAGTGAGTGTATCGATGCAATTTAGGCGTGCATGCATATTCACTCGTGCTCCATGGCGCGTGTCAGGTGCATCCACTGACAAAGGCTCAGAAAGGCAATGAACTCGCTAAAAACGAGCAATTACACGCTTTCGTAGGCACGGGTGCGCGCGCTCCCAAGGCAGACACTCCTGAGATCTTCAGTACCATGGGACTACTGCGCCGCCACTACTGTCACCCGCCGGAGAATCTGCCAAGATGCGGCGCGTTCACTCCACTGCTCCTTCTATAGTACACTGTAGCTGCGATCAAGTCTACGGTTTGGGGGCACATCTCGTGGTCTGTGGCCCCGAAAACACGTAGATAACGTCGCTACACTCTGTGAAGCTGCGAGAAATAAAGACAGTAAGCCTAGGATGCACTCCTCGGGTGATGACTCCGCAGTATTCGTGTCTTTCAAAGGGAACGTTGTCTCGCTGGCCAAACCAAAGCCAACTAGCTCTGTCGTTCTGTTTCGTGCTGTTTTCATCCCCACAGGTTTGTCTGCTCGGTTTTATAATCGTGCCGTTCGACATCGAGCTCACAAGGACCGTTTTTGTAGCGTTAGCTACACTGGCCACCCTGAGCCGATTTTGCGTGGCACTGGTCTGCGCATGCGCAATGATACTCCGCCGCCATGTGCGCGCAATTCGATGCGCTGCGCAGACGATCAGTGGGGTGTCACGCACCGGAGCCGGCACCTTCCTCGCACTCGGCTGCGGCCACGCGCGACTCGCCGCCGCCTGTGTCCGCTTTCCAGAGGTGTGCCGTCATAGCCTTGGTAGACATATGAACGCCGACGCATGCGCCTTCCCTGTGCAGTCGCCATGTGACACTGCGCTGGAGCCGCTTGATAGCGCCTCTGACTGGCGTTCGCCACTGTGGTTTAACCGTGAAGAAGGAGAGTGCAAATGCTGCTCAACGATGCAGTAAAGCGGAGAATCATAACTCATCGGATCCCGAAGTAGTTGCCCGGCAAAATAAATATACATGTGCCACATAATACGTATATCATGTGTGTCATAGGAACAGCTGTGCGCATGATAAGCTAATTCTAGACAATCAGGAAAGCTTTCCAGAGGAGTGACGTCATGGCCTTGACAGACATATCGGCGCCAGCGTTCGAGCTGCTATGCGATGCGCAGACGACCTGTGGTGTCACGAACCGGAGCCGGCACCTCCCGCGACTCGCCGCCGCCGCTGGTATGCGCTTTCCAGAGGAGCGACGTCGTAGTCCGGGCAGCCGTAATGGCACCGGCGCGCGCGCAGCTATCTGACACTCGTTGTCTGACACTACGCTGGAGCCACTTGATAGCGCCTCTGACTGGCGTTTGCCAGTGTGGTATAGTGATGGAGTAGAGCGCAGAAGCTGCTCAACAGCGTGCAAGAGCGGAGAAGCTTAACCCCTGGCAGTTAGCGGTTGAGCGTAGGAGGAACGAACAGAAGAAGGCTAAACGTGCTGCGGAGACACTGGAGCAAAGGGAGGAACGTCTAGCAAAGCGGCGTCACCAGCAGGCTGAGCGATGTGCCCGACCATCTCTGCAGCATCAAGAACAAGACGCCGTCGATGACGTGAAGGCTTGCCAATCGACTGACTATACTGTGAAACTTAGCGAAAGCGCCAGTGCGACTCGGACCTTCGAGACAGACTTCGCAAACAATCCGTTTGGATATGTGTGCGACGTGTGTGAAAGACTATGACACATGTAAGACTTGACACCGTCAAATAGTGCCATGCGTGAAACGTTGAGTTTAGCGGTGGCGCCTGAGTGGGGTGAAACCGTGGCGCGAGTTTGTACAACGTGCAAGAACTTTTTCGTTAAGCAGAAGATTCCACTCTTTAGCGTTACCAATGGGTCTCGTTACCTGGCCATGCCGCCAGGTCTACCGGTTCTGAACGATTGGCCGAGCGTTTACTTTCGCCACGCATTCCCTTTGTTCAGATCCGTCGTCTGATAAACTTGAGAAATGGTCAGTTTGGCATTGAGGGACCCGTGGTGAACGTGCCGGTAGACACAGATGAGATGCTAAAGCAGTCGCCTCGTGGCTTGGCAGACGGTAAGTGCATAGTAGTGAACATAAAGAGGAGAATGTTTGCCAAGACTACCTATATGTCGAACATGCTTTCTCGCAATGTGCTGAGACCATGGGTTGAGGTACTAAGAGTCTTACCGCTGTATGAGCATTACGGCATAAACATAGACGAGGGACGTTTGGAGAGGCTGTATCGGGAAGCCATCGCTCCAGACAAAGACTTTAACGTGGAGGCTTGTCCCGATCTCGCCGATTTAGATGATCCGATGAATGTGGCCACAGCTTTGACATTGGACCAGCATACTTTGGTATTTTGGTCGGGATAGACAGCCATTATGTTCGGGATGGATCTCCGACCACAATTGCTGCATTTAGATGGGGACGAAAAAGAAAAAGAACACCCGTGAACCAAAAGATATGTGCAAAATGGGGAACCCCAGGCGGTCCCAATCTTGGTACGCACCCTACAGCGTACCTCACAATGATATGTTGTTGGTACATTAAAGCCTAGCAATTATCGATGTTGAACAGACATGTTCATTTTAGGCCGACACAGGCAAGTGGAAAAAACTGAAATTGTGTGTAAAGTGAACTAATTAACAAGTAAACATCGAAGACATTTGATACTTCTTTAGCAACGCGTACATTCCAATTTTACTTAGCCACGGCAGCAAGTGAGAAAAACGCTTGCCGAATTGGTTGGCTTCATAAAGGTAAGTTTTGATTAGTCCGCTCCTTTGTTCGTAACAAAAATAAAAATAAAGTAAGCTAAAAAAACACGAACCCTGTCTTTTGCACAAATTAAGTTAAACAGGGGCACTTTAGAATCGAGTTTTCACCGCGAGAGTATCTTTTATAACAGTTCAGAGGCGTATGAACGTGGCCCTGCACAAGTGTTGTGGGCAATGCAGCTTTCCTTTACACGCAACTGTTTACAAAAAAAAGATTACCTGCCTATCGTTTCGTTCACTACACGCAGTGACATCAGATATAGTTTGGTGGTGATGGTCAAATGGACGGACGCATGGAAACTTTGTTAGTCTTGATGTTCACTACTCAAAGCTCATCGGACCAGATAAAAAAAAGTTTACAATGCCGTTTGTTGCATAATATGCTTCTTTCATTTCCGGCAAAACGCCGTTGATACCAGACTGTTTGGCCCTGGTTTTCACTGGTAGCTGTCTTCACTGTCGAATAAATATAGCAGACACGTGCCTTCCTGTTTAGAAACGAGCCAGACAGCACTAGAAAGGAGAGCGAGAGCACAATTTTTCTCGGCTTGCCGCCTAGATGCAACGCTGCCTCCTCTTTCTACGTTCTCCCTTTCCTCTATACGTCCTCCTTTTTACATACTGTTGGGCTTGAATAAGCAGCAGTACCGCCAATGCCCTTTGGTTTTTTTTTGATAGAAATATACTTCCTTGGTTCGCAGAGAACGTTTCAGAAGGAAGTTATAGCATTCATTGATATTAGGGGTATACCGTCTCAAAACCATTATATGATTGTGAGAGACGCCGTAGTGGAGGGCTCCGGAAATTTCGACCACCTGGGGTTCATTCATGTGCACCCAAATCTGAGCACACGGGCCTGCACCATTTCCGCCTCCATCGGAAAAGGAAGATAAAGCTGAGAGATAGAACACACACTTGCAGCCAATCTTATTGCACAGATGGCGTGAATATATATACAGTCAAGAGGGCGAGGAGATCACGCACAGAAGAAAGAGCACGATGGCGCATGCGCCAAACCACCTTTTTCCAGTCTTAATATAACAACTTAACTAAAAAGATACATGTATTCATTATCCGACAGATTAACAGGTATATTTTCAGTTAAGTTTTCATTTTAAGATTGGAATAAGGTGGTGTGGCGTATGCACCATCATTTGTCCTCTTTTCAGTGCGTGGTCCCCTCGCCCTCTTGGCTGTATATATATATTCCCGCCATCTGTGCAATAAAATTGGCTGCAAGTGTGCGCTCTGTCCTATCTCTCTGCTATATCTTCCCTCTGAAACATTCTCTGCGCACTAAGGAAGTATATTTCGCTGAAAAAATGCAATACCAATCAGCCCAAGTAGCCACTTCTTTGGTTTTGTAACCACGATGCGAGCACGCACCATCTCTACCAGCCGCCACTCTCGTCTGCGGGAGCAGCTGAGAAGTGCGCGCTCTCACCGCCAGGGTGGCCGTGGAAACTCCAACGCTGGTTACCTATACTAGCAACGTTTATAATTCGATGGTGCGGGTTCCGGAGAAAAAATCTTGGAGAAGGATAACTTCAACATAAAATAATTTTGAAGGACCCTTTGGCCTGGAATGAGCGAGAGAAGGAAACCTGACAGGCACATCATCAGCACTATGGGGAGGACCCTAAAAACTGGAGATGGCAGGACTGTGAAGTTGCAATTTTGTACTCAATTGAATCCACTAGACAAACAAGGTATCTTTGAGGTAAAACATCTTGATTGAGGAGATACATGTATGAATCAATTTTCACACAACTGTGAGGTTGCTACAACAGAAAACAGTTGTAGATAACTCAAATGAACTTTGCATTGTGTAACTTTGTGGTAGCCTTTTTTTCCCAATCATAATCAGCCAAAAACAACTTTGTAACAAAGCTGCCCACACGACGAAGATTCATTTGCCCCACCTCCCCTCCCAACCTCAATAGAGCCATTTGTAATAAAAATGTAGATCAATAGAACACTCCGTAGTGCGAGGGAAGGTTTTATAAACGTTCTGCCATTAATCATTATCCTTTATATTGACCATTCACCAACAAGAGAAAAAAACATGAAAAATCTGTCACAAAGTAACCCCATTTCATGGTAGTACAGGTCTTCGACATCTAAGATAAATTCACTGCATGTCTTTGGATCATTCTGCCACATAAATATCACGATAGCTCCTGAATTGGGCACTAGAAATGAATCATAATAACGCTACGCCAAGCCTCAAAAAGAACGGATAACTGCTGTTAAGGCACTACAACCCGAGGTCAACGACAAGGCCAAGTTTAACAAAGTGATAGAACTGAAATGTCAGTGAACCTCTCATGTTTACCTTGAATAAAATGAAATATTGCTTCAAAGCAGTGTTTGCAGTGACTGGTGTTGCACCAGCAGTTGGTAATTTTTTCTTAAAGGTATGCTAAAGAGAACCAATTTCTCAGTTTAGACCGACATGCTGCATGTGAGACCTCTCATGCCACAAGTTCATTATCAATGGAGAAAATTAGGGTTTAAGTTTATTTTTTAATTTCGTGATGCTCAAATTTTGAAAATGTATTGTATTTTTGCAACATTAGCTTGATGAATATTTCTGAAACTTTGTATCTTAGGTCCATCACACGGAGAAATGACATTGTACCTAATTTTGATGAATTAGTATTTACGTAAGACACAGTACACGCGATTGAATTTCATGATGCCACGTGGTTTTCTGTGAAAAGATCAAAGTGGCATCTCCACCCACATTTTGTTCTCGCGCGTTTTCTCCCTTACCAAGCATCATTTCATGGTACAAGTGGTATTTTCTGGATAGATAAATTGTACTTGACTAATACGTGAAAAACGTTTTCGGTTTTAGTGTCTTTTAAAGGTGTACCGAGAAAATTTTGAGACATCGCGAAATGGACATTTTTAGTTTCCTTTGTACGCATGTAGTATTACCACTTAGCACACAATAGTCAGCCAGCATGCATAAGAGAGTTACTTTGATTTTAAAGTTTTTATTGCAAAGTATTGGCTAGCAATGTAGTGGACATTATCATGATGAGTCAACAAGGTTCACCCCCGAGTTTTCAAACGGAGTTTCCGTGCATCCTAGATCACAGAAATCACAGTCACGGTCAATAGGAACAATGCACTTATCGTTTATATGTACCAGAGCAGATCGCTTATCTGCCACTAGTACGTAGCAAATTGTCAAGTTCCTGAAACGTCACACTGCCTTGTCATGTTTTGGAGAAGCCACAAACTTGATATCGAAACTGAAAGTGTCTTTTAAAGGTAGAGGTATTAAAAATATATGCGATGCTTTCCCGGGCAACACAGAACTCTCTTCTTGAACCCAATCGTTTTTTATAAAACAACAATTCCTAAATATAAAAATTCGTCTCAGTACTCCTTTAGGTGATGCCAACAAGATGAATCGGGACTAATATCAGATGATTTGGCAGTATGTATTTCGGTACATGCACGATTACCTGATCAATTGTGAAGGAAACAATATAACGAATGGATGGTATATCACAGCCGGTCTACAGGCGCTCGCTCCGTGCTTTTATGGCCTAAGCAGCCACCGCGAGTAAAATATAGTTGTTTGTATACTGTGTCAGCGCACTCCGCATGAGGGCGTCAAGAGCCAACTCTTCAGAACGCCTTTTGCCGCATACGCATTGCATTGTAAATCAGCTGTACCAGGCCACTTTCTCTAACTAATCACTTTTCCGTTTGTTGGAAGCAGTGAGAGTAGTAGAGGTGTGTGTGGGCACAGCCTGCATTTTTTGGCACTCATGCATTGGGTAATGATAATGCACCCGCAACAACACAAAAATCTTTTTGTCAAGGCTTGAATACAATCTAATCGCTGAATTCGAAAATGCTTGAGGCTTGTGTGGTTGTATTTATCATTTAGGTGCACAATAAACTCCACACGGTGAAAATTCCCAAAGCCTTCTACTATGACGTCCTTCATAAACATATCAGCGAAATAACTTCCTCGAACAATAATCCTTGACAATTGCAGTAGATTCTTCAGCCATTCATTGAATATTCCCTGCTATTGGCCTGTCTCGAAAGTGTGGACAAGAGTCACGCAGAAGGGTCGGCGTGAATTGTGAAAAGTTTCTCCGACTTCTTCTAGTTAATTGTATAAATGTTATTGGATGAAAATGACATGCCATCTGGCTTTGTTTACAAGCCCATGCAAAAGCATTTGCGGTTAGAAACAATGTTTCTACTTCAGCTAAAAGCATCACTGCAGAGTGTTGCCAACAGTGCTTTTTTTTCTTCAGGTGCAATTATATATATTAGTTCTAATGAAAACATTTTCTGATTCTCTGAAATTGTGTTGTTCCTCTGTGTCTCTGGCAACTTGTATTGCATATGAAAATGTTTCACGTTTTTTCACCGGCATTGAAGATTTCATCTGGGATTCTGTGGGCTTGGGGTTTTTTCTTTACTACAACTTTCTAGAACTGTATCGCTACATGCTCTTTCATGTTAATAAATTTTGTGTTTTCACTTTGAACAATTATTATTTTTATTGGCAATCCTATTACTATTGCTATTACTCCTGCTATTGCGAGCGTTATTCACACCTACTTGTAAAAAATAGTGACCATCCCTATTATGCTTTTACGTTTCATCTTTTGAAGGACTTATTTCTCACCAGAGAAGAATTGACCACCCTGGTGCAGTATCTGGCCACTACCTCCCACATGCATACGTCAAATAACTCACGGCCCTCAGTCCCCAGCAGCTGCGAAGCAAGTGACCACGGCGGCGGTCAGATCTGCAACGCAGCAGAGGGTGCTAAGAATCTCTGGATCCGGACAGGTCGCCATTGGAACCTGAACTTGGCAACGTTTAACGCTAGAACCTTATCTAGTGAGGGAAGTCTAGCTGTACTATTCGAGGAGCTAGAGGGTGTTAAATGGGATATAATAGGGCTCAGTGAGGTTAGGAGGACAGATGCGGCCTATACGGTACTAAAAAATGGGCACGTCCTTTGCTATCGGGGCTTGGCTGACAGAAGAGAAGTGGGAGTGGGGTTCCTAATTCACAGACACATAGCTGGCAACACAGAGGAATACTATAGCAATAATGAAAGGGTGGTAGGTATTGTAAGTAAACTGAATAAAAGATAGAAGATGAAGGTAGTACAGGCTTACGCACCTATATACAGTCATGATGACGCTTCAGTTGAAAGCTTCTATGAAGACGTGGAATCGGCAATGAGTAAGGTAAAACACAGTATACTATAGTGATGGGCGACTTTAATGCAAAGGTAGGGAAGAAGCAGGCTGGAGACGAGGCAGTAGGAGATTAGGGCATTGGTACTAGAAACGCCAGAGGAGAGCTACTAGTAGAATTTGCAGAACGCAATAAATTACGGATCTTGAATACCTTCTACCGAAAACGAGAAAACTGCAAGTGGACATGGAGGAGCCCTAATGGCGAAAATAAGAACGAAATAGACTTTATAATCAGTGCGCACCCAGGAATCGTGCAGAATGTGGAAGTGGTTGGCAAGGTACGATGCAGTGACCATAGAATGGTACGATCTCGAATTCGCCTAGACTTGAAGAAAGAACGACAGAAACTGATACGCAAGAAGCCAATCAATGAGCTAGCACTGAGAGAGAAAGTACAGGAATTCAGAATGTTGTTGCAGAACAGGTACTCGGCTCTTATTGAGAAAACCAACCTTAGCGTAGATGCAATGAATGATAATCTGACGAGTATCATTACGGAGTGTGCAGTAGAAGTTGGAGGCAGGGTAGTTAGACAGGACACTGGCAAGCTTTCCCAGGAGACGAAGAACCTAATTAAGGAGCGTCAAATCATGAAAGTGTTAAGTACAATAGACAAAATAGAACTAGCAGAGCTTTCGAAGTTGATTTACAGACGTAAGGTATGCGATGTAAGAAGGTATAACATGGAGAGAATTGAACACGCTCTGAAAAACGGAGGAAGCGTCAAAGCAGTGAAGAGGAAACTTGGGATAAGCAAAAGTCGGATGTATGTTATAAGGGACAAAGAAGCCAAAATAACTACCAATATGGATAAGATAGTTGAAATAGCGGAGGAGTTTTACAGAGATCTGTAGAGTAACCGAGACAACCACGACCTTAATACTATTGGAACTAGCAGTAACCCAGATGACACCCCACCAGTATTGATAGAAGTAGTCAAAAAAGCTTTGGAGAACATGCAAAGAGGCAAAGCTGCTGGTGAGGATCAGGTAACATCAGATCTGCTGAAAGATGGAGGACAGATTGTGTTAGAAAAACTAGCCACCCTGTTTACGAGGTGTCTCCTGACGGGAAGAGTACCAGAGTGTTGGAAGAACGCTAACATCATCTTAATACATAAGAAAGGAGATGACAAAGACTTGAAAAATTACAGGCCGATCAGCTTGCTATCTGTAGTATACAAGCTATTTACAAAGGTAATTGCTAACAGAGTAAAGAAAACATTAAAATTCAATTAATCAAAGAAACAAGCGGGATTTCGAACTGGCTACTCAACAATTGACCACATCAATACTATCAATCAGGTAATAGAGAAATGCTCAGAATATAACCAACCACTATACATAGCCTTCATAGATTACGAGAAGGCGTTTGATTCAGTAGAAATATCAGCCATCATACAGACACTGTGGAATCAGGGCGTACATGAAGTATATATAAACATTCTGGAAGAAGTCTACAGGGGATCAACTGCTACCATAGTGCTTCATAAAGAAAGCAACAGAATACCAATCAAGAAGGGTGTAAGGCAGGGGGACACAATCTCCCCAATGCTATTGACTGCGTGCTTACAGGAGGTTTTCAAAAGACTAGAATGGGAACAGTTAGGGATAAGAGTTAATGAAGAATACCTTAGTAACCTACGCTTCGCCGATGACATTGCATTGCTGAGTAACTCAGGGGACGAATTGCAACTCATGATTACGCAGTTAGACAAGGAGAGCAGAAAGGTGGGTCTTAAAATTAATCTGCAGAAAACGAAAGTAATGTACAACAACCTCGGAAAGGAGCAGCGCTTCGAGATAGGTAATAGTGCTCTTGAAGTTGTAAAAGACTATGTCTACTTAGGGCAGGTAATAACCGCTAGTGCCGAACCACGAGATTGAAGTAACTAGAAGAATAAGAATGGGGTGGAGCACATTCGGCAAGCACTCTCAATTTATGACAGGTAGATTGCCACTATACCTCAAGAGGAAGGTATATAACAGCTGTATTTTGCCGATACTTAGCTACGGAGCAGAAACCTGGAGACTTACAAAGAGGGTTCAGCCTAAATTGAGGACGACGCAGCGAGCAATGGAAAGAAAATGGTAGGTGTAACCTTAAGAGACAAGAAGAGAGCAGAGTGGATTAGGGGACAAACGGGGGTTAACGATATCATAGTTGAAATAAATAAGAGGAAATGGACATGGGCCGGGCATGTAGCGAGTAGACAGGATAACCGCTGGTCACCAAGGGTGACTAACTGGATTCCCAGAGAAGGGAAGCGGTTTAGAGGGAGACAGAAGGTTAGGTGTGCAGATGAAATTAAGAAGTTTGCGAGTATAAATTGGCAGCAGCAAGCACAGGACCGGGTTAACTGGCGGAACGTGGGTGAGGCCTTTGTCCTGCAGTGGACGTAGTCAGGCTGATGATGATGATAATGATTTCAATAAACACGAAGTGTGGTACCTTGAACAAAAATGTGAAAAATTTATCATTTTCATGGGCACTGGCGGCCGGCATGTGGATTCAAAGTAAACGTTCCCAAAACTATTTTTTTCAGAAAAAAAAAGATTACGTTGTCTGTCATTTCGTCTGCCAGTTACTGACGAATTATGTGGCTGAGCCTTCTGAACACGACGCACACTCGTGCATGCGTGCAGAAAAGAATATTTATCAATTTACTCCTGTCTTGAAGTATCAGGAAGAGTTGTCATATATGCTTCCTACCATGTTTCTATTGCATTTGTACCACCAGGAAGTGCGACAGTAGAAATGAACCTGAGCATTATTTGAGTGCGCTAGCCTTTTTTTCTAATAGACGGCAGTGAAATAGTTTGGAACGAGATTGCAGAGATAGGTAGAAGTACAGCCTCCTTCCTATGCAGAGACCGTAAAAAAGCGAGCGTGTGCCTCCAGATTGGCTGCAGGTAGATATACTCGGGACAAAAGAGAGAGACAATGACTTGGCTTGGATGAACGAACTGTGGTCTGAGAACTCTAATGCTACAAGATTCGCTGTCACCAGTTTCATTATTATTGAATAAAAATCAAGGTGAAAATTTCAATGTTGAATTTCGTGCTTAATCATTTTCCAGTGGTGCAACAGCCTAACTAGAATTCGGAGCAATTTTCGGAGCAGAAAAATATTAATTTTGGAGCATAAAACTTCAAATTCGGAGCAGGTTAGAATTGAAAAAACATTCATTTTTTTAGCACGAAAGACAGAATTACGAGCAGCTTGAGAAAGAAGGCCTATATATATATATATATATATATATATATATATGCAAGCCATTTAACATTCCTTAAATCATGCACAGTGAATATGAGCACCGGCACCGCTATTTCGACAAAGTAGTATTTTCTTTAATCACCCCACTCAGCAAACAATGATGAGGTCCACATTACAAGTCACCAGGCCTGTCAAATTGTTTGAGAATTCAAATGTGGATTTCCCAAGATTGTGACCGAAAAATTCGTAAAACTGGAACAAAAACTGGCTTTTTACAGCTGCAGAGATGTTATATTGTACTCCAAATAATTTTGCCAGTGACTTTTTTATGCATCAGCGAGCATACTAGTTCTCACAAATATGTGGCATATACATACATCAATCACTGAACAAACTGTGCAGTGTCTAAAGACTACAATTATAAGCCCCTTATAAATAATATAACGCTTTTCCACAGGCCACCCATGTACTATAGCGGAGGTGGCCTAAGCGTTGTTTGTGCACAGGTTAGAACAAGACCAAGAAATTTTTAAGCCATAACCCCCCCCCCTCCATTTTTTTCATGAAGAGGTTAGGTTTACAGCACAACTTTTTAGCTTGCTTGCAAGGCACGTTTGACCAGATAAAATAATAACGGCATGCGCCAGTTGGCCTCGCAATGACACTGGATATCTATCGCATGTGGCGTTGCTATGGCAACTGACGTGGTCACGGCATGAACTAAAGCTGGTAGTGTGCAAGCTCGATATGCTGAGAGTTTGTACACTTCCAGCTTTAGTTTCTAATGAATCCTAACATGCCATGGGCGCACTTGCTGACAAAAAAATTCATATTTCCAACAAAGTGTTGCTGGCTACGGCAACACATCTTTTATGTTGTAGTTGCGTCGTCCCGCCGGTAAATATCTGCTGTGGTCAGCAGACCGACAGGCACGCGGCGTTGTTACTTCATTTGGTCGATCGAGTTTCGCGAGTGTCTTGACCAAATGAGCAGCCATCTTACACGGTGGTTTAAGGTCAGGGTCTGCCCCCACATAGATTGATGATGCAATCTACAACTGGCTAAAGTGATCTCCATTTCTCGCTAAAAATAGGGCAAATTAGAAAATTTTGAGGTTGGTCGCGCATTTTGCGCAGTGTGGCGCAATTTCGGCAAATATCATGGTTTCCGCACAGCTCGGCGCACAAATGAAAAATTTCGTCACACTAGCGTAATCAGCGCAGCTGTTGCACCTCTGCATTTGAGCATCACGTAGCCAATTTGAAAATGTCTTTTTCGTATTTTCACGACTTTGGCGACTCAATGAAATTTTCCAACCATTGTATGCTAGGTCTAGCACCCACTGAACACGGTGTACTTTATTTTTATCGAAAAGAAGCTATGTTGGACTCCCCCAGTAGATGCCTTCAATATTTAGTACGTCACTGTGTTGTGGATGGCAATCTCAGTGAAATCTCCACCCAATATTTCTTCTTGCATATTTTTTTCCGTTGCCGAGCAACATGTCGTGCAATAGAGGTGTTTTCGGGATAGTGAAACTACAGTTAGTAATATTGAAAAAATTGTTTTGCTCTTTAGTGTTTTCTAAAGAGAATGAAAGCGTACTTCACTTTACGACAGAACTGCTGCAGGTATTAAACCTTCAGTTTTCAGACCTAAGGCTAATGCCTTACTCAAACTTGTGTGAGATGGCTGAAACTATATTAGAAGCAGTTTTTGTAGCAGCGAAATTTTAATTTTGGAGCAGTTATCAGCCTTTACTAAGTTGTCCTGGGAGCTTAAAAATACCTATGTTCAGCAATGTGGGGGCACTAGTGCATATTTTATTTGGCTTATAATACACATTCCACTGAAACAGATTTTGAAGGAAGTTTTTGATCAGATTATTGCTAGGTATGAACTGCACTACCTTTTTACATAACATACACGTGACCTATCTAACCCTCGTAACACATGAAGTAATATCTAAAAAAAGGTTTTGTTGAAAGCTAAGTTCTGCAGAAACATTAAAAAAACACATCACACTCAAAAAGACTATAAAAATTGTGATTGCACAAGCATCTTAGTGACGTTACAGTGGTCGTTCGCTTAAAAAAAGCCTGACATGATAGCCTCAAGAGCTTTCAACAAACAAAAGCTTGCTGCACTGCCGTTCGCGGCCACCTCATGCAGGACCACCTCCAAGAGTGCAACGCGAGAGCCAAGAAATCTCGCCGCATAGACTATCTCGTAAAGCACATGCATATGGCACTACGTGATAAGCGAGTGATACTGATAACGCCTCTCCTCATGAGCAACCACGCACTATTATTAGAGCACAAGTTGGTCAGTTTAATATTTTTTCAATATCTATAGGCCTTCACCGTCGATGATGAACTCCCAATAATACATCAGCTTGCGATTGCTGCCTGCACCGCTTCTTGACTCGCGTAAAGTGCTCGTGCACCACAGTTAAAAAAATCCCTGTCCATGCAAACAAACCGCTGTTCATAGAGAGGCAGGTTTTATTGCAAAAAAGAAGAAAAGAAAGAAAACGATCTCACACTGCTGCCGACTGAAACATTGATTGAGATAAGCCAAAAGCTTGTGTAGCCCAGGGCCGGCACGCATGCAGCGACACCTCTATAAGCACTTGTTGTTGCAAATTTCGATTACAAAACGAAGCAGTCGCGAATCGCCATTAATGAAAACTGTGCCAAGTGATTGCCGATGCATAATAAGTCACGAATAAAGCACCAAGGTGGCCGTTATTATTATTTACAATGGTTTGAACACTCGTTTTGTCACCGCGGCTTCGCATGTAACCAAGTGTTTTTTTCTACCTGCAGACATTGATGTGCGGAATTCATTTGCGATGGCTTTTTTTAAATGCCAAATGCAATGAGAACTCGCCTGTCTAAATAAATTAGTAGCTAATGGTTGTCAACCGGGAATAGGTTGCACACATTCTGCCGCTCACGGAACCCATTTTGAGAACCCATGTGCACGTGCCAGAGCATCCGGCAGACGCGTTGGATGCAGGGAAAAAATAACTCCACATTTACAGCTACTCGCTTACAGCAAACACGTACTCGTAGGTGACCGCATGCAGCAGCGTCAACATGAAAGCCACAATGCCTGGAGGAACCCGCAATGCACGACAGAGAACCGGAGAGTCAACCACGCTATGCTTGCCACCCAACTCGGTGGTTTTCGCTAGCCGACAGTGGCGCTAGAACACACAGCCTTGCTAGTAGAAGCAGCACGCTTGATGCACGGCAGCACAATTTGTGGGGTCACGCATATTTTCTAAAGTTTAAAGATTACGGCGGCACCACGAGAGCCTCTATCGCTAGAAAAATGGAAAGTGAAAAAAAAAAAACACAATTGGATGCGTCTTATTAGTCAAACTCGCCATTTTCTCCCCACTGAAGCTGAGGTTGGCATCAAAATTCTAGCTTTCGAGGCTGTTTAGGAGCAGTTCGGTGCAATTTTCTTGATTACTATGCTTTTAGAGCAGCTTGGCGCAAAAAAAACCGAAAATTTATAAAAAAATTTGCATTGTGAGCAGCTGTCTCACTCTTTATCAATGCACGTGTGTTGGCAGTACAGGCCCAGGTCGCAACAGTCTCTTTTTTCCTTACACATCAGCTTATTCCAAAGTGATCAAAGATGAATTGGCTGCATCTTTGGTACAGGAGGCTGTGTGCAAGTCTTGTGTGCACAAGGTATTGAGCAGTGCTTATGCTCAGATCCAGAAGTTTCCAACAGCAGGGTTTCCAGATTATGTGGTCACTAGATCCTGCGAAAAGGTGGTGAGATGGATCAAACATTTCAGCAAATGCGAAGTCTGTGAGAAAAATCGTGAAAGCCGCTTTAGCCTGCTGCCCTACGTTCAAGTTCTGTATTGATATAAGCTCTTATTAGTACATGAAATTACACAACACTTGTTAGACTTGTTGTTAGACTTGGCGCACAATTAAGAGTGTCGCATCCAGATATGATGCGGCAGTGGTATGTACGGTTCTCAAAAAGCTGGGCCGCACTTGCACACTTGTTAAGCTCGGGGCCAAAAGTAAAAACCAAAAATAAAGGTGAATGTGGTCACAAACACCGAGGCTCCTCTATTTCTTGTGTTACAGGAGTAGTGTACGAGATTGCTCAGTGATGGTCAGACTGGTAGGTTCATGTTAGATTACGCGGGCACCAGAAGAAATGCGAAAAGAATATCCGAATACCAACTTGTTTACTTATTAAACACCGTGTCACTGAAAGCTACTGTTTAACAACATCAGTGGTGCAACAGCCGAAATACAACTTGGAGAAATTTCAGGAGCATCAAAATATAACCTTTGGAGAACTAAAATGTAAATTTCGAGCAGGTTACAGGGTAAAAATGTGCAATTTTCATCACTAGATATCAAATTTTGAGCAGTATAAAAAAGAAGGCTTGCATTTTGAAACGAAATATGTATAAACCATTCGACATCACCTAAACTGTGCAGTGTAAACATGAGCACTGCTATTTCAATGAAAGTGGTATTTTGAACCACCCACTGAGCCAACAATGATAAAGTCCATATTAGCATTTGCTGTGCCTGTAAAATCATTTGACAGGCTCTGCGAATTTAAATATGGATCTGCCAAGCTTGCGACTATGGAATTTGGGAGATTCCTGAAACCGAAGAGCACAGGTGGTGAAAAAAAACAAAAAAACCGGTGCAAAATTTTAGTTTGCTTTTTTCAGGAAAGAAATGTCATACGCCGATCCAAACTATTTCCAGTAGCATATTTAGACATCAGTGATTGCACTGATACCCAGAATTAGGCAGCATACAAACGCATGAGTAAGTGAACATTATGTGCAGTGTCCCGTGACTAGGGATAACAGCGCCTTCAAAATCTTGATACGCTTTTTCGCAAAGCGCTAGTGTAAAATGGCAAAGGTGGCCTATTTAGGATTCCCTGCACGGGTTAGAATCCCAAGCCAACAAATTTTCTAATCACTACACCTCCCCTTCCCCAACTTCCCATTTTGTTTTTTTTCCACCGTGTGGTTAGGTATTGCTTCGGGCTCTTCCTTGAAGGCGTGTTCGAGCAGGTAAAGTAACAACGGCGTGCACCCGTTGACCTAGCGACCGTAACAGATGTCCATCGCCAGGACCGTGGCCGGAACGACGCGACTTCAAGACAAAAAAAGGAGGGGGGGGGGGCTCAGATCTTTCTATGAAATAGGTAGTGCCCAGTTTTTTAAGCTTTATCCACAAATTGTGCAATATTTCGCGATGGCACTTGGAAGATGAATCAGTTTTCTAAGCTAACCAAGTTTTCGCCTGTAGATCAAAACAGCATTGAGAGGAAGGGACAGTGGCTATGGGCCCATCCTACAGACGTAATCTATAAGCAAAGAACCCTGTAAGCTGAGGCCGTAGATGGCAGAGGCGTTGCCAGAAATTTTTTTGGAGGGGGTGCCACCTTGATTGGAATGGGTCCCAGCTTGGCAAGTAGATGTGGTAGACAGTTATTCTCTGCACCCCTATATACCATAGGAAAATATTGGGAGGGCAGAGGCATGGGCCTGGTGTGCCGCCCCCTGGCTACGCTACTGGTCGATGGGAACCAGTGTGGTCGAGTACACACATAGAGAAGGAGAGCCGGGGAGGAAGGTGGGAGTGGCACAGGCTACTGCTAGGTTACCTTGACGAGAGAAGTACCTCTAACTGGACGGCACATGTATGATGTAAGAAACAAGGTTTCGTCCAACGTGCTGGCCGAACACACAGAAGCAACTGACATATAAGCGACTGAAATAAGGTGAAATTACCAAAATAAAGAGAAAAGAATTGGACTTCCGGGTTATATCTAGACTCTGACAATTCGGACAACAACGGGGCACATTCTTGAGTGTAATGACAATGACAGCAACTTCCCCCAGATATACACACCTACATCCTATTTTGAAATATACATAATTGGACTCTTCGCACATTCATTTTTAGTTGTGAGCGTGGCTCCCATGCGGAAACTTAAATGTTTCGCTTTTATGCAAGCATTCATGGTCGGTGCTCATGTTAAGCCCATAGCTGAATAACAACCACAACACAAAAAGAGAGAGGTGACAGTGGCACTGGAAGCCGCCGTGAGAGTACCCTCACGTATGTCGCGCACTGTGGCATGCCGCCGGTAACTTTAGCTGTCTTTTCGAATTGTGTAGTCTGCAGAAGTCTGCACACATGAAGCCAGAGCAAAACAACGCTGTTTGAAAATAAAGACACTGCAAAGTCACGGTAAAATCACACATGCAACCGCCAGGTTTCCTTTGCCAGTGCGAGGCGAGAGCACGTGATCCAACCCTGCATGTCACAACGATGGTAGCACTCGCGCCTCCGGTGGTGGGCCTCAAACCCAATACGTTCGGAAAACATTATGACTGACCCTTGGTGTACTGAACGGCGCTGCAAGAAATAGAGAAACACAAGTGTGGTCGGTGTGGGGTGAATCAGCGGTCGAAAAGACAGTGACAAGAAACTTTTCGAAAACAGTCAATCATAGATTCTTGGCTCTCTAACCCATTTTTAAGTAGTGTAAATAAACATCTTGTATATTATAGAAACCCAAAGTCAGTGAATCACTGAATCAAACCCTTTATAACAAACTATGTCCTGTCATGCAAGTTTTGGCTCATGTCAAACTTTAGTTGGCAAAAAGTTAGAGCTCACTCAAACTCACTTATACATACTTCGCGCCTGGGGCTCATTCGGACCCACCAAAATTTTCTTAAAACAGACTCGCTCGACCTCAAGCTTGATAAAATATTACTCACCCTTACTCACTCAAGCACATGGCTTAATTTGAGTATGAGCGCGTCTCGACTAAGTCTACTCATAAGGGAGTTGCTGACCCAAGGTGTCAAGTTAGAGAGACGATCACAGAGCGTCCAAACTTAATAAGCTAGATTAAATCGATCAATCAGATAAATACCACACAGACTGACTCACAGACAGATATGGTCAAGGTGCTTTTAGTTCGCTAAAAAATGCTCTGCTTTAAAGAGCACGTGACTACCAGGAGCTCAGCCCTTAAGGGAAGCTTCACTTTGAGACTTCAGCTTTTCTTGTTTCTATGAATAGAAAGCACTTACGAGACATTTTGAAACTTGCCACTCTGTACTAGCACTGGCGTCCAAGTGATAGCCGACACACTGCCCTAAACAAGCCTTGGAATGCGAACCACATGTCAACATCACGAGAAAAAAAATTCCTTGTAATCATGGCAGGACGACAACACTTGCTAGGCTAAAAAAGAAATAATTGGAAAACTGATGTGTTTTTGAAACACCCGACAGTGTTGTACAGACCTTGTGTAAAATCTGCTGCCATCTAACAGACACCGAGCGCATTTCCGCAATGTTGAAGGCTGGGCGCGCTCCACCTGTGCAGGCACGGAATGTCCATATTAACGTGTGGTGGAGATAGGGGCGGCAGTGCCAACAAGTTTTCGTGTGCCATGTTGCTAAGACTGAGGAAACGTGGATGCTAAAAAATGTTTGCAGGAAATTAACCCCTATGTTATTAGACTTCCTCGTGGCTGACGCAAAGGGCCTGATCTGTTGCCTATATTGGTACTTACAATTAACTGCCTGTTTATGTTCTCCATTCTATCCAGATGGGAAACAGCATAGGCACTAATCACAGCACGTTCTTTTATGCCATGCTGGAATGAAGAGCTTTTGCATCGTGTGAATGCAGGC
Organism: Rhipicephalus annulatus; assembly: GCA_013436015.1. Classification (NCBI taxonomy): domain Eukaryota; kingdom Metazoa; phylum Arthropoda; class Arachnida; order Ixodida; family Ixodidae; genus Rhipicephalus; species Rhipicephalus annulatus. The sequence goes on from WOVY01009849.1 coordinate 626,854, forward strand.
ACAGACCAGCCGGCCTTATGTAGGAGCTTCAAAGCTGCATCACGGCTACTCATGCTTGCCTGTGCTGCTGTTTACAGGATTACTTTGTCGATTACATTGCGATAACAATTACATACCAGCCACGTAGCTTCTGCATGTCATTGATTCTCATCTAATAGACTGGTTGTGCTCGAATATGTTGCTTATTGTTACTTGTTTATTGTGGAGTTTAATAAGGTAACATTGGGTGTTGTGGTTTGCATACGCATTGCTTCACTATGTGTACTTTTCAAGCATTCCATGTGCTCTTTCAGAGGGGGCGGCCAAATTCATAAGGGCAAAGCGAAGGCTGTGACCCTCCCCTTGTTATTTTTTATACCCCAAGAAGAGTAAATATGTTATTCCAAATGGTGATGCTCCTTCATAAAAAATCTTGTTTCCACCTTTTTGTACCGTAAAATGTTAATAGATGTCTCAAGTGTGTCAACACTGTTCAAAATAAAAAAAATGCTGTTCTGGAAAATCTGTTATCCTTAACTGTGGGTGCGCTCCCACTGTTTAGACACAAAGGTGGTTTCGCAAATGTTCAGTAGGCGATACACAACTGCCCTCCTGCAAACGGCGTGAAATTGTAAGGTGCAAGTAAGCCGCGAAAGTGATGATGTGAACCCAAATATTTTACACCTACTGTGCTGTTTACGAGTACATGTCCCCCCCAAAGGGTATTCAATGAAATACCAGCTAATCAGAACCTACTATATGGACATGCTTTCCATTTTTTCTTTTTCACGCACACAATACTAAAAGTTTAAAAAATTTTGCTTGTGTTAATGCTATATATAGCGCACGTTGATGACTACAGCAGCAAAGCATTATTTATTTGAAATATAAAGAAATAGTAAAAAGTTTCAAGATAGATGTGCGATAAATCGGAGGGGCTAATTTGTACGTATTCTAACTAGAACAGGGCAGACGTGAAACAAAAGAACGAAATGGAGCCACACTAGATTGGTCAAGGCTATTCTCATGGTCAAGACATGAGAATAGCCATGGAAGGTGCATGGAACCGGTGGAGGCCGCATTGCGTCAATAAAATGGAGACAAAATGGCATCCGAACAACATGCACTTACCATAATTCTGCCGCGAAAATCACAACAAAATGACTCCTCCAAATTGCAACACCACCTAGCATCTACTCAAGACACAAATAAATGGCTAAAGGCATCTCAGTCTGTAATCTCAAGCTTTGAAAAACAACACGTGCCAATATTGATGATGTGCTGTATTCATTTTAAATTTTTAGATGTGTTGAAAGCAGTTCCGAATTCTCTTTGCTTGCCTACAAGCTTTGTGATCCCTCTTGTTCTTTCATTCTATCTCCACCAATGCTAAATAAAACGCTTACAAATTAACCCCCACGTTGACATAGGCCGTTTGTGGAAAATTACGCTTTGAAATGGTGTAACAGAGCCTCGTTAGCCCCCAGTTGTGTCTCACTATAGCCTTTTATCAGCCACCCTGCACCTCATGAATAGCAAATAACTAAAGCAATCTTTATCTTAAAATCCGGCGACCGCTCTGGTTCATTTAAGGGGCCCTTAAACTACCTCCTATAGTTTTTTTCAAACGTTTGAAGTAAACACGTGCATCATATGCAAAATGCTGCATGATCAATGATTCTCCACGTGGCAGCGCAACAAGCCACCAGTGCTCCAAAAATTCCAAGAAACAATCTCCCCATGCCGTTTGGGCTGGCAGGTGACATCAAGAAGTTGAATCTGACGTGCAGAATAAATATGCTGCAATTGGTCAAGCAAGCACCTATGACTTCCTCTTAGCTTGAAAGATGCTGTCCACGCCACTCGTCGTTTGTTGAGATGCCCGCATGCATGCACGTGCTTGAAAAACAGGTACTGTGGCCCGTAGGACAAGGTTCATACCGACACTATTCGTATAAGCACCGGCTGGCACAGCAACAGCGATTCGCCAACAAGCACACAGTTGACAGAGGGTGGAGTTGCGGCAACCGTAACAAGACAGTGTTTGGAGCTTATTGATGATGTATGCCGCGCAAGATTGGGAGAGGTGCTCGGCAAGAGGACAAAGCTGTTTCAGGAGAGGTACGAACAAGGGTGGTGAAAAAATAGAACGAAAGGAGTGATTACTGTGCTTAGATAATCAAACGCATTTAGATCTGCTATTACATCATCATCAACATCATCATCATCATCATCATCATCATCAGCCTGACTACGTCCACTGCAGGACAAAGGCCTCTCCCATGTTCCGCCAGTTAACCCGGTCCTGCGCTTGCTGCTGCCAATTTATACCCGCAAACTTCTTAACCTCATCTGCCCACCTAACCTTCTGTCTCCCCCTAACCCGCTTCCCTTCTCTGGGAATCCAGTCAGTTACCCTTAATGACCAGCGGTTATCCTGTCTACGCGCTACATGCCCTGCCCATGTCCATTTCTTCTTGATTTCAGCTATGATATCCTTAACCCCCGTTTGTTCCCTAATCCACTCTGCTCTCTTCTTGTCTCTTAAGGTTACACCTACCTTTTTCTTTCCATTGCTCGCTGCGTCGTCCTCAATTTAAGCTGAACCCTCTTTGTAAGTCTCCAGGTTTCTGCTCCGTAGCTAAGTACCGGCAAGATACAGCTGTTATTTACCTTCCTCCTGAGGGATAGTGGCAATCTACCTGTCATAATTTGAGAGTGCTTGCCGAATGTGCTCCACCCCATTCTTATTCTTCTAGTTACTTCAATCTCGTGGTTCGGCTCTGCGGTTATTACCTGCCCTAATTAGACATAGTCTTTTACAACTTCAAGTGCACTATTACATATCTCGAAGCGCTGCTCCGTGCCGAGGTTGTTGTACATTACTTTCGTTTTCTGCAGATTAATTTTAAGACCCACCTTTCTGCTCTCCTTGTCTAACTCCGTAATCATGAGTTGCAATTCGTCCCCCGAGTTACTCAGCAATGCAATGTCATCGGCGAAGCGCAGGTTACTAAGGTATTCTCCATTGACTCTTATCCCTAACTGTTCCCATTCTAGGCTTCTGAAAACCTCCTGTAAGCACGCGGTAATTAGCATTGGGGAAATTGTGTCCCCCTGCCTTACACCCTTCTTGATTGGTATTCTGTTGCTTTCTTTATGAAGCACTATGGTAGCAGTTGACCCCTGTAGATTTCTTCCAGAATGTTTATATATACTTCATCTACGCCCTGATTCCGCAATGTTTGCATGACGGCTGATATTTCTACTGAATCAAACGCCTTCTCGTAATCTATGAAGGCTATGTATAGTGGTTTGTTATACTCTGAGCATTTCTCTATTACTTTATTGATAGTATGAATGTGGTCAATTGTTGAGTAGCCTGTTCGAAATCATGCTTGTTCCTTTGGTTGATTGAATTCTAATGTTTTCTTTACTCTGTTAGCAATTACCTTTGTAAATAGCTTGTATACTACAGAGAGCAAGCTGATCGGCCTGTACTTTTTCAAGTCCTTGTCATCTCCTTTTTTATGTATTAAGATGATGTTAGCGTTCTTCCAAGACTCTGGTACTCTTCCCGTCAGGAGACACCTCGTAAACAGGGTGGCTAGTTTTTCTAACACAATCTGTCCTCCATCTTTCAGCAGACCTGATGTTACCTGATCCTCACCAGCAGCTTTGCCCCTTTGCATGCTCTCCAAAGCTTTTCTGACTTCTTCTATTATTATTGGTGGGGTGTAATCTGGGTTACTGCTAGTTCTTATAGTAATAAGGTCGTGGTTGTCTCGGCTACTGTACAGATCTCTGTAAAAATTCTACACTATTTTAACTGTCCTATCCATATTGGTAGTTATTTTGCCTTCTTTATCCCTTAGTGCGTACATCCGACTTTTGCCTATCCCAAGTTTCCTCTTCAATGCTTTGACACTTCCTCCGTTTTTCAGAGCGTGTTCAATTCTCTCCATGTTATACCTTCTTACATCGCATACCTTACGTCTATTAACTTCGAAAGCTCTGCCAGTTCTATTTTGTCTGTTGTACATGACACTTTCATGATTTGACGCTTCCTAATTAGGTTCTTCGTTTCCTGGGAAAGCTTGCCAGTGTCCTGTCTAACTACCCGGCCTCCAACTTCCACTGCACACTCCGTAATGATACTCGTCAGATTATCATTCATTGTGTCAACGCTAAGGTTGGTTTCCTCACTAAGAGCCGAGTACCTGTTCTGCAGCGACACTCTGAATTCCTGTAATTTCCCTCTCAGTGGTAGCTGATTGATTGGCTTCTTGCGTATCAGTTTCTGTCGTTTCTTCTTCAAGTCTAGGCGAATTCGAGACCATACCATTCTATGGTCACTGAATCGTACCTTGCCAACCACTTCCACATCCTGCACGATTCCTGGGTGTGCAGTCATTATAAAGTCTATTTCGTTCTTATTTTCGCCATTAGGGCTCCTCTATGTCCACTTGCGGTTTTCTTGTTTTCGGTAGAAGGTATTCAAAATCCGCAAATTATTGCGTTCTGCGAATTCTACTAGTAGCTCTCCTCTGGCGTTTATAGTGCCGATGCCATAATCTCCTACTGCCTGGTCTCCAGCCTGCTTCTTCCCTACCTTTGCATTGAAGTCGGCCCATCACTATAGTATACTGTGTTTTTACCTTACTCATTGCCGATTCCACGTCTTCGTAGAGGCTTTCAACTGAAGCGTCATAATGGCTGGATGTAGGCGCGTAAGCCTGTACTACCTTCATCTTGTATCTTTTATTCAGTTTAACTACGATACCTACCACCCTTTCATTAATGCTATAGTGTTCTTCTATGTTGCCAGCTAGGTTTCTGTGAATTAGGAACCCCACTCCCAGTTCTCTTCTGCCTGCCAAGCCCCTGTAGCAAAGGACGTGCCCATTCTGTAGCACCGTATAGGCCTCATCTGGCCTCCTAACCTTACTGAGCCCTATTATATCCCATTGAACACCCTCTAGCTGCTCGAATAGTACAGCTAGACTTCCCTCACTAGATAAGGTTCTAGCGTTAAACGTTGCCAAGTTCAGGTTCCAATGGCGGCCTGTCCGGATCCAGAGATTCTTAGCACCCTCTGCTGCGTTGCAGATCTGACCGCCACCGTGGTCAGTTGCTTCGCAGCTGCTGGGGACTGAGGGCCGTGAGTTATTTGACGTAAGCATGTGGGAGGTAGTGGCCAGATACTGCACCAGGGTGGCCAATCCTTCTCTGGTGAGGGAGTGCGTTCTCGGCGGTGTTTGCCGGTGAGGCCGCACCCCAGGCCTCTTAATGCAGTTCCATCAACACGCGGATTTTTTTTTTAAATCCGGTTGGGAACTGCGCGGTACCGGGATTTGAACCACGGACCTCTTGCATGCGAGGCGGATGCTCTAACCACTACGCCATTGCCGCAAATTTTAAAAATTTTCACAGCTTTGTGGTTGTTGTGCACTTGCGCGCAACTTCTTCACCACAACTGAATTTCCACCTCCGGTGGTGTAATATTGCATCTGGTTTCTGGCTGCATGCACCATAGCACATATTGCGGTCCAGCACTTATCAGGTATTAAAATAATCCTTGGTGCATGGCTGTGAGATTGGTGGCCTCGAAATCAAGGGGCAAATGTTTAGGCCAGCATTGCTATTACCACTGATACACACTGTCAAATGTGGGACTCTGGTGCAGCATGGCATAATCTACATTGATTTTATCAGGATGGTGCAGGAAACTTGGTTTGGCACATTTGTGCGCAGAAGCAGCATCACTCGATGAGGAATGGGGGAATTCACATTATTAAACCACACGAAGCTAATAGACTAGGCAAACATAGAAATTCAGATAAATTATTACTTGAAATTTTCTATTTTGTTTCTGAATCGCCACGAGTGAATTTTCAAAACGAACAAAAAGGTATTGTTGGGCATGCAGAGCAAGAAAAAACAAAAAAGTAACTCATACCTCCTTTTGTTGTCTGCCAAGCTAACCCCGATAGTAGCAACGTAATCACCACCACAACTTTCTTTGCTGCGAAGTAACTGACTTAAATGTTGATGGTACTTTTATTTACTCGTATTGATTTCACGAAGCTTTTAAACGTCACTGCTCAATTTATCTAATGTGGCTAGCAATTTACACAAGCCTTGTCTAGCGTACTAACCTCCCACACAGAGAACTGCCTCTAGTTGCAATGGGCCACGCTCCACATAATGGCCTACGCTGAACCCACGGCAGACTGCAGTAGTTGGCCTTGTTTTAGGTGCATCGCAAAGAAAAGACGCGGTTATGCCAAATGGTACGACATGTGCCACGAGTATGCACCATTTAGCTCACACTGCCGATCCACTGTGCAAGTTTGACAACCAGGCACTTAAAATTAGCATTGGTGACAGGCAGGCACTTTTCAAAAAAGATACCTGAGACATAGGCAGACAACATAGGCTCCCGTCATGTTGCGGTAAGCTTACAGAAATTGCAAATTAAAGGTTACCTGTACTCTACTATATACCCTCGAATCGAAAGAAAAAAGATCGGTCACTCAGGTCGCACGTACTCGACTAGCCGCAACTGTTCGTCCAACTTACTCGCGAATTCTCGCACACTACGGTGAGCGGTTGATTAAGGTGCACGTGACAGGTATGAACAAGACGGCACTCGTACAGAAGAACAGTAACTTATACTCACACATGTAATCTGGCTCGTCGCTGGCGTTGCTGAGGCAGCTGAAATTCTCTTTTCCCTGCCCAGAACGCGGTTGACAAAATCAGTGTTGCCAGGTCTTAGTAAGGAAGCGTCGACGAAATCGGACGAAATCACCCTAAATGTGGCTAGGGAAGTATTTATTCACAACAAAACTAAATATGATTTCAAGCTTCCTTAACAAAAGTGATAATTACCTCTAGGAAAGGCAGCGATGGTGTAGTCAACCAGTAACTGTCAAAATCTACTGTCGCTCAGCTTAGCGAGCTGGTATCACGACCGAGGTCATGGTTGGCACAAAAGACTGTAAAACGAATTTTTTTAATGAAGTAGCATGCAATCGGTAGCTTTTATACAGCACCAGCTGTCTGTAGAATCAATAAAGCAAGCGTACTACTTCTTACGACTGTGCTAAGCTTGCGTTGTGTGTTACATGGACACCTATAATAGCGGAGGGAGTAAGACTGTGGCGATCTGCGCATCGCAATTTTCGACTCTCAGGCCGTGATTTACCTCACGTCTTCGCCAAACGTTTGCGTGATCTGCGCCAAACACAACCTGATAGGTCTGATTACAATCAAAAGACACCGTTGCAAAGCATCAGCAAGAAAAATAAGGTGATCCTCGCAAAATCGCGAAAACCAGCATCAGCTGATCCGATTGCAGCATATATTTCATTTCATCATGCCGGGGTTCCGGATGGTATGCAGCTGCAGTAGTGTTGAACTCGACATTCGTGAAAAGGCACGGTTGTACGTGCGAGAATGACGCGTGAATACCAAGCGAGAATGACGGCCGTAAAGAGGTGAAGAAGCGCACAATTTTCGTCCTAATTAAATTAAGTGGTAGTATAAGGTGCTAAGCGTTGCCACAAGGTTGGGTTCACACTATACAGTTCAATACAATAATACCGGTTCAGCCACACCATGGGTTCGATGCTTCACCCAGAAATAAACACTGGCTACGCCCTTTAAAACGTGACCCATCTTGGTGACATCTGTGTGTGTACTTTTAATCTCAGATACACCTCGCTCGCATTGCGACATACACCAGACCGCGTGAACACAATACGGCAGCACGTAAAATACAATAATTAAGCGTATACGCGTGCATGCTTTATTAGTAAGAAATGTGCAAAACCATAACAGTCCACCTACGCCTGTCCACTATTAACTTAGTCCTAACAACATTACATGTTGTTAGGACTAAACTCTGGGAATGTACCTGGGAATGTACATTCCCAGGTACTGGTAATTCACTCTGGGAATGTACTTGAGCATGCTACCAGCGAGCGTATAAGCAAAACGTTGCAAAACTAACGAGGACTATGGTAGTGTATGAACAACACGAGCGCTAATTTTCAACATTTTTGACAGCTTAACCGCTCACGAAAGCTCTGAATTGGTGCGAAGCGATCGGTCATATTATTACTTGTGCTTTAAGGCATAGCAATTGTACCTGCTTCTTTTCGCTGCAACAATATTATAGCAGACTACATTATCACTGTTTCATATATTAAACCGCGGAGCCACACCAGCGGTATGAGATGTTTTTTTAAGAAAGAGCTCTAGTCTCAGTGCTCTGATGACAGAGAAACAAAGAGGAAATAACTCTGCATATGGCAACTCGACCATGAAATTGATGTACTACATAAATTATATTCGAAGCACTAACTCAATCAGGCGGCAATTGAAAAGAATTTTTCAGGCAGCCTTACCAAATTACGCGTATATCTACAGATTTCGCCGACTTTACTGAGCTCAATGTGTGCAGTGTGTTGGTGTTACATTGTTCTGCGGTTGGTGCTGAAGTGTAAATCAGGATGCTGACGGCATAGCACCAACAGTCAACTGAGCCTAGCTGTTTCAACCCAGCACCTCACATTCGTATATGATGTCAGATATATGATGCAGATTTTCTCTGAAACTGGCCTCATGTGGTTCAACCATCAAATCCTTTAAGAAGATGCGTACATCTCAAATAACATACTGATAGTGACACCGTTCATCGTGTCTGATCTTCTACATATGCCATGCGGCATGACAAATTCCAGGCATACAATTCAGCATTTTCCCCAGCCTTGAATTCTATCATGCTTGCCTCGACAACCTATTCATCGCGAGTTCATCAGATGAGCATAGTTCACATCTGAATTCTGTATTCCAACATCTGAACAAGACACATTTGTCAGCGTAAGCAGGTGTGCATTTGATGTGCAGAAGCTAGCCTAGTCCTATCCTTGTGTTCTCCCCATCCGGTATTCAGCTCTACTTAGGCAGATTTATAGGTGTTGAGAGCTTCCCATCTCTGAATACTAGATGCCGATAAGCCCTACAAGCACCTTCGTCTTATTTTTCTGAACTACGTACTATACTAACATTTTGTACCATGGTGCCAGGCCATTATACATATTCCCTCCACTTCGTGCTATTGATACACAAAAATGCTACTATATTGAGCTACCTTAGACTGAAAACTCCCATACAAACGTTTGGGGATCAACAGATGCTTGCACGACAGTATATGCTATTCCCCGAATATCAAATGAGAGTTCCACTATACATCATCCTACATAATCTTGAATGCAATTTGTGCTAGATCACCGACTCGTCAAAGGAGTACATACGGCGGCCAATTGGTTCCCTGACTTGTCCTGAAAACTTATGCCCACTATCCGAGCAGCATCACAGCATTTTTTTGTGGAGACTGAAGCCAATATATCCTCAAAAATGTCCCTGTATCATGTTGGCCCTGTAAACATATCCTGCAATGTGATAATGCGACTAAATCTTGAAGTGCCACAAAGCAATCTACTCAGGTGGTACGTACACCCACCTGATGCTATACTACACCTCATGTTATTTGCCTGGGAAAGTCTTTGGATTTCCCGTGTACTTGGGTGTGTGTGAAGGACTCTCTGATTGTGATATATGTAATTGTGCTTACAAGTGGGCATAGATTGTAAGTGCTTACGTCATTACATTATTACACGGAATAAATTACGTGATTTCTTTGTCATAAAATACGTGAGCACATCTCTTATCGGTACATGTTACACTCCCTCAGTTACAATCGTTGCATCCATATTCCCATGAACTGCAGCAGATGTCAAACATATCCGACACATATCATAGGAGCTGTCAACATGTGTCATTGATGCCCTGTTACATAGCCCAAGCAGCATGTTGACCTGTCCCAGGGAAATATACACCTTAAAAATTGGCGACTGGTTGACATGACAACAAATTCTGCCATCTGCAAGAAATATAAGCTTCGACGCTGCTAGACTTTCAGTGGTGCAGGGTCGTTTGCCAGTAACAGGAGACATATTTACATACAGGAACACATTTTACACACCAATATATTTAAATTCCTTGATTCTGACGCTTTCTTTACTCCCTCGCAGCACGATTTTTGAAAACGTTATTCCTGTAACGCACAACTAATAGAATTTCAGCATTTCGTATCCAAAGCCATTGATAACAATAGTCGTGTAGACGCGGTTTTTATAGATTTCCAAAAAGCATTTGACACTGCGTCCCATAAGCTCTTGGATGTATGGCTTGCTGCATTGGGCATAAATGAAAAGGTTCAAAAATGGATACGTAATTATTTTAATGGTAGAACCCAGTCCGTTGTCTAAAATAATGTCAAATCTTCGTCCACAGCAGTAACTTCGGGCGTTCCCCAAGGGATCGTTTTAGGACCCTTACTGTTCCTAATCTACATAAACAACATAGTTGAAAACATTACATTACCCATAAAATTATTTGCTGACGACTGCATCATATACAGAGAAATCACGACTTACTCTCATACTTGCGTTTTGCAAACCAACCTAGATCACATAGCGGACTGGTGTAAAGAATGGAAAATGAATTTAACCATTCAAAATTTTGCAGTGTAATCTTCTCAAGGAAAATATCCAAATAATTTCATCAATATACCTTCTGTGGCGTACTTATTAACACACACTGCGATTATAAGTATCTCGGTGTTCATTTTACTGAATCATTTACATGTAACAAATACATTGACACGGCCATACCGAAAGCTAGTAGGATGTTATAATTTATTTGAAGGAATTTCAACCAGGCGACGCGTGAAATCAAGGAAACATGTTTTTTGCAGGTCAGGTCCATACTTGACTATGCATGCGTAGTATGGGACCCCCACCAAGACTATCTTATAAATAAAATAGAAAAACTTCAAAATCAAGCGGCAAGGTTTGTTTTGAATAATTATAGCCCCTACGCCCGCGTTTCACAAATGGCCACTTTGGGATGGGATCTGCTACGTGTACGTGGACAGAAACTACGGCTTAAACTGTTGCACCAGATATATTACTCTACCACAGGAATCAATCACCATAGCTACCTTGTTCAACCCCCCTACACATCCACTCCCTGTGACAACAGCAAAAAGATATCTACCTTCAAATGCAGATCCAATAATTTTTTCCACTCATTCTTTCCAAAAACCATAAGAGAGTGGAACAGCTTAAGTGACGACTTGGCTAATATAACAATAATGATTTAATTTGTTCTATGCTGTGAAATTCTTCTTGCATTATATAAGTTATGTGCGTATGAAAATGTATTTTGTGATTAATTATTGTGTTCTGATAAATGTGGCGTGGTTATTTTTTATTTTATTTTTTATGTGCATTATGTATTTTGCTACGAATTCCTTTGTACTGACTGTTTTTTGTTCTCCCCCCTACGTAATGCCTATATGGCGATGTAGGTACTCAGTAAATAAATAAATAAATATTAGCTTCAACACATGCTGTGACTCAAGAACTGACTATTTATGCCCAATTGCAAGCACAATTAGACATATTACTAGACTGTCTTTCATGCCCAAATATGCGGGCAATCCAAAGGCTTCCCCTGGAAGATAACGTAAGGTGTATGGCATCACGTTGGTTTGCGTACCACCTGTGTCGAATGCTTTGCAGCACTTTAATATTCGATCACATTGTGACTTTGCTGGATAAGTTTGCAGGCCCAACCACTTGATTCAGCGACGTTTCTGATGATCTTATCGTGCCATTGACTATACTGCTACCTTGCAAAAGACAAACTTATAGGCTTATGTTGATTGTATGGTTCAGCGTCGGGTGGAATATATTCTTCAGACATTTCTAAGTCACGCACTGTTGCTCCTGCTTTTGTAGCTGCTGGCTGCATCACTCATGTCATCCTTGGTCACAACAGATAGAGAAAGCCAATATAGACCGACAGTATTCCACCACGCCCTACCTACCAATGAGAAATGGAAATAATGAAACGTATATGCATGACATTCAAGGCAGACATTGGTTGCAATACTGTAAAACTTGCTTTAGGCCTGGCTGTAGGTCTACCCAGTAACCATACTCTTTTGCTCTGATCGACACGAATCCCACCTTCCTGCCAGTGAATACACATCTCGTCTATGTTACATCATAAAGAAGCTTCTACCTATAGCTGTGTGACAGCGCATTGGAAGGCACATATGGTAGCGATGAACTAGACTCTTGTACATGCATGCATAATGAAATGATATGGGCTAACCATCCCTCATTGGTGTCATGTTGCCAACTTTAAAAAAACTTTCTCTCAAGTAACTTTTACTGCAGTTTTATGAAAACAAGACAGATGATTCATTTCCTATGCAGAAGTCATCACCAGTGCACAAATGGCCTGAAACAGCAAAAATATCCCACTTACATATTATAAATAAACAATCCCCACAATGCCATGATTAAATTTGCTTGTTAACTGGTTGTCAAGCCAATCTAGCTAATAAAGCTTTTACCAGAATCATTTCTTCAGGCAAATTGAAAATATTTTTTCTGTGTTTTATGCATTTGTTATATTTCAAATAAATATTTATGCTAAAAATGCCCCATTGAATTTGTGACGCCTGAGTTATGTTGGCTACAAAAAGTATTGAATACCAGCTGTAATGTTATCATAAATTCAGTATATCTATGTTTGGCATTGGTTTACAATTGTGCTAGTTCTCGAGTGCCACAAAGAGAAAGTGAGAATGTAATTTCAATTTTTATTGAGTGGTACTTGCGCTCAAGTGCTATGATAAACGAAGTGTAACTTCATGTTTGCTGTGAGCTTGACCCCTGCAACCAGGCCTCACTTAAAAAAGGTTGAAGCACTATTCTAAATATTTGAATTTTCAATCAGTTGAAATAAAAGACGGTGTGGTCTTGCATCTTGAGCTTTGTCTCATTTGTAGATCAACAAGCTCGTTGTTGTAAGTCATGCTTATATGTCTTTCCTAACTTATTCATATCATAAAAGCACTGAAGCTTGTAAAGCCACATTTGCAAAAATTTAAGATTAAGACCGTGCATGTGCCCCTGAACAGCAAAAAGCAATATTCACGCAACCAATGAGATGAATGCTGTAAACTCTGTCATATATCAAACGGTCCTCAAAACATTTTGAGAGGCATGCTTGGTCATAACTCTGAGATAGTTTAGTATAGGAGCCAGAAAGCTTGAATAGCCATAGGAGCCAGAAAGCTTGAATAGGACTGACAGATTAAGTTGTTATGAATTCATGATATTAGAACAGTGCAACGAAGAAGATTAAAAACAAGTGAGCCACAGGAACACAAGTGCCGATTCGCGGCTGAAGCTTATTCAAAATTACAAAACAGATATATACTACATCCACATGGCAATACGCAAAATTGACCAGCAATAAAAAAATAGAAAATAAGTTGTGCACAAGAGTGAAGGATTTTTTTACCCTGCAGTATGATTGAAAAAAATGCATGATTGTTTTTCATTTTGACTGTACCTTCTCAAATTGGTTCCTTTTTTTTTCAAAACATCACCACAGGACAACTCAGGAAGCCTGTGCTCGTGCACGTTACTCAAAAAACTTTTTTCCTTCTTTGTCATGCCAATCTAAAAACCAGAAAGCTTACTGGTTCTCAAGATTAGTTATAGTAGTTCTTCCCCTACTTGTTTATGTGAAAATCAACTAGCATTAGCTCATGTCGTCTCCACTGTTGCCATAATTGTTGTGTATCTTCTGCCTGAGTAGTTCTTTTTTTAGTCAACTCTAGCACACTTAAATAATGCTACTATTCAGACTCCCGGCAGCTTTAGTGCAATGTACTGAAGTTATCGCTGACAGTAAGTCAGTGCAGCAAATTTTCCTGCAGTTCAATGAATCAAACACACATTCAAGGCAAATGAAGTAAGGGGACAGCTAGTGATGGCATTTTTGATAATGAAAAAGTTGTTTGGAGCAAGGCACAGCATAGGATTTTAAAAAAGGCCATATAAATTGAGGAATATGTGAGCCCTATCTATATACAAATAATAATATTATTAATAATAATGAATTGAGAGCCAAGTCTGACAGTACAAGAAAGCACGTTGATTGTCATGCTCTGATCAGCTTCCAAGCCTCACTTTAGCTTAAGCAAGCCTGGCTTTATCCACTCATTCCATGTAGAAAGATAGTAGAAACACAGTACAATTGTTTCTCTATAATATACACAGTGTCACTAGAGCAACAATTTGTTTTTCTAAATTCTAACACAGTTCAAATTTGCAATAATTAAAAGGCGTCTCAAAGTTTACATGCCTCTCTTACTGATATTTATGTCTTTCATGTCTTTCATTAGGCACAACTGCTACACTAACATGTCAACGTGAATATAACAAATAGCTCAGACGTAAAAGGTGGTCAAAGATGACCATGCCGGCCATTGCTCATTTGTTTGAAGAGCACCATCTGCATGCAGCCCCACCAGTGCCCTCTGTGTCCTTTACTTTGAACACACTTCAAGCAACGATGAAGGATTACAGAGAAATTTAGTGAGACGGTTTCTTAAACCTGAATGCAAGAGTATTTTATTCACGTAAAGATGAGTCGTGTGTGTGTATACGCCCCTGTTTCACATCATGGCGATGGGCAGCAGGTCATCGGAACATTCTTATTGTGTTTGCAAAGTCAAGATTTCGGTTGGGAGTGTTGAGTGTTCCCAGTGTTCAAGATTTCTTGCGGCTTCCACTCTAGCGTAAGTTCATGGTTGGTGGTTAATGTGTTCATTGTGTCGCATTGTAGTCTGCCTTCATGTCTCGTTCACTTGCAGTCAGAACTTTTGAGGGTATGTTCAAGAGTTGTACTGAAGCCATTGTTAGGAATCCAGCCAAGTATCTTCCATCAGTGCATAAGAGCTGGATTTTAGTAATGGCTTTGTTCTCCATTATTGTGTATTCCTTTTAATGTTCTTGTGCAAGAAAGGCAATAAACGTAGGTTTTCATGACTTTTAAGTGCTGTGCATGAACGGCTTGCATGCCTGAAAGGTTTTTTTTTGTTGTGGTGTTGTCTCAGTCAGGGCCACACAGCCTCCTGTTGCTTTATAATATTTCGCTTCATAGGATTGCTCTTTGCATGCTTCTTCAGCACTTTGTACTATTATGAAAGCAGGTACTAGCAGGTGTGGACTGTGGTGTTTCATTTCGTGTTCCACATAGTTTTCGCTAGATTCATTTGCACACAAAGCAATAAGTCAAAGTATGGTGGTAACGTTTACTTTGAGTTTTCTGTTGTTCTTATTGTATTTTAGCCAGGGTTGGTACCATGATTGGTCTATACCGGGGGTGCTCCCACGATAAGCGAGGTTCTTCAGGAGGAGCAGAGTGGTGGGGAACTTGGCTATTGTGTTACGACTATGTTCCTTTTTGGGAACATAGTCGTAACATATAGTCGTAACACAACACAGGGGTCAGGCGAAAATTGGGGGAGGGGGGCTCCAGTATAGCCTCTTTGTGCCTACCGTGGCACCACCCCCGATTCCAGCCTGTGTCGTTTGACTGCTGATGAGCTCGTGTGACAGCTCTCTCTCGTACACTCATTGTTTGTCAGTTACTTACTCGCCTTATCGGTTGAAGGCTGTTCATGTGATGAATAAGAACCTCTGTCGGTTCTTGTTTTGTTATTTCCTGATGGCGTATTCTCTGTGTCTTTTCTCAGTGTACCCTTGTTTTACTTGGCTGGAAGATCAGCAACATTACAACTTTGAACTATTAGCTGTTTTTATGGACTGTAAAAGTAATAACCGCTCTTTTCTCCGGCATTCCGGTATGGATGGTTGGCACGTCAGTACTTCTCTTCCCAGCTGGTGAGTGTTTTGTAAGTAGGACTTTGTCGCGGCAGTCTCCTGGTACTGGTTGTAGTACTCACTCAGCCAGCCTTATTGGCACAGCAGAAAACATTTAAATATATCGACTAATCACTGCAGGTGTGCGCTTTCTTGGTTGGGGCTGGTGTATCTTTGCAAAGGTGATGTCCTGAGCATGTGTTACTAGCTGGACAGGCAAAGTCTCTTCTACGAAGGTGGGCCTGCCTTCGTAGGCAGGCCCACCTGCCGAAACGTTAGTAAAACTAGTGTTTTTCACACGTTTGTCGACCTCTTTTTCTACCGCATTTTCCGCCGGATCCATTGAATTTCACCCCACCATATATATATATATATATATATATATATATATATATATATATATATATATATATATATATATATATATATATATATAAGGGAGAGAAGTGTATACCTAAGGGCTCGTATTTCCGTGTTTTAACACAATATTAATGAGATATAACAGACAGTAATGCCAAGGAATGTACAGGGGAAGTTATTAGAACCAATGGAATGTAAATAAGAAGAAAGAAGAAAGAAAAGTGGATGAAAAAATTACCAGCTGTGAGCAGGAATCGAACCTACGACCGTACGAATAACGCGTTCGATGCTCTATCCACTGAGCAACCACAGCGGCCGTCCCTCCATCCACTTTTTGGGGTTTATATGTGAATTTAGAAGTAGGAGTGACAGTAAGCGCCATCTATAAGCCAAACAACGAGTGTGAAAACACTCTTATTTGCATGTTTTGGCGTCACGTAGCACGTGAACCTATTATGAGCGGGCAGCTAATTAATTCTCCCTCTTATACAACCTAAGCACACCAAGTCGGTCATTACGAGACCCTCGTTCAATGAAATAAGGGAGAGAAGTGTATACCTAAGGGCTCGTATTTCCGTGTTTTAACACAATATTATTGAGATATAACAGACAGTAATGCCAAGGAATGTACAGGGGAAGTTATTAGAACCAATGGAATGTAAATAGGAAGAAAGAAGAAAGAAAAGTGGATGAAAAAATTACCAGCTGTGAGCAGAAATCGAACCCACGACCTACGAATAACGCGTGCGATGCTCTAACCACTGAGCTATCACAGCGGCCGTCCCTCCATCCACTTTTTGGGGTTTATATGTGAATTTAGAAGTAGGAGTGACAGTCAGCGCCTTCTATAAGCCAAACAACGAGTGTGAAAGCACTCTTATTCGCATGTTTTGGCGTCACGTAGCACGTGAACTTATTATGAGCGGGCAGCTGATTAATTGTCCCTCTTATACAACCTAAACACACCAAGTCTGTCATTACGAGACCCTCGTTCAATCAAATAAGGGAGAGAATTGTATACCTAAGGGCTCGTATTTCCGTGTTTTAACACAATATTAATGAGATATAACAGACAGTAATGCCAAGGAATGTACAGGGGAAGTTATTAGAACCAAGGGAATGTAAATAAGAAGAAAGAAGAAAGAAAAGTGAATGGAAAAATTACCAGCTGTGAGCAGGAATCGAACCCACGACCTTCGAATAACGCGTTCAATGCTCTAACCACTGAGCTATCACAGCTTTTTTTTATTACCTGTTTTTCTTTACAGGTGTTCACACAGAAACATGAATGATAAAATACACTTGGACCAATATTTGAGCCGAAGTGCTCACATTACAATTTTTTCAGGTTGCACAATTCCTCTAACATTGTTAGCCAGCTGGGAGGTTCTTCTTCTTGTTTATACACCTCAGTGATATACCGCATATTTGCAATGAAGTTCTCCCGGACAGGACGTATGTTCTGGTCAAGATGTCTGTAAGCCATAGTGGTCTGCCAGATGCTGTGAAGGCTAATTAACATAACCATGTCGTATGGTATGCCGTCGTCTTCATCTACACAGAAAAAACGAATGCCATGGCTTGTAATGGGGACATCTTTTTTCAATGTTCTTTGAAGGATGTGCTAATGAAAGACAGCATCCCAGCAATGAATAAACACATGATCTATTGTCTCAGGTGTTTTACAAAGTAAACAATTGGTTGTCCATGGTACATCAATTCCCTTGTCCGCTAGCCACTGCTTAACGGGGAGAGTCCCGGAATGCAATTTAAAAAAGAAAGTTTTTGCCCCTGCTTTTACTTTCATCTTTTTGACCCTTTTCAAAACATCCTGTCCGGGTCCTCCATTGAACATAGATCTGTACAAAGGTGTTGGGAACAAGACATCACGGAGATCCCTGTACAGAATTTTTCGCTTAACAGTGGCAAGATATTCCAGCGAAAAGCGCACTTTCAAAAACTCAAAAGACTGTATAACTTCTCTCAAAAAACCAGACAGATATCGGCACATATCACTGTTTGTAGACACAACAAAATCTGGGATGCGTGATGACAGCCTTACTTTTATCACTGTTTGCAGAAATTTGTTTCTTTGATCGCGAAGGAAAATAAACCGAGAGACAACTTGTCTAATAAATAAATGACATAAACCGAGTCCGCCATTACTAACGGACTGGAATAAATTAGACCGGCTTGTACGTTCCCACGGCGATTTCCACACAAACACAGCAAAAATCCTGTGAAACTTCTGTACATTGACGCGTGACATACAGATAACTTGCATGACATACCAGATTTTTGATATCAAAAACATGTTGCACACAGTTGCACGTGCGAATATAGACAGATCCCGACCACCCCAGGCATTTGTTTTTTGCCTGAGGGTTTCTGCTTCACCTTTCCAGTAATCCGCGTTGTCGCGATAGCTGTCCAAGGGTACACCGAGGTACTTTAGGGGTTTGCTTTCCCATTTCACGTTAAGGTATACCTCAGGCCTCACATCCCAATTGCCGTACCAAAAGGCAGTTGTTTTATGCCAGTTAATTACACTGCCCATGATGTCACAAAATTTATTTGCCATGTAAACGACTTCACATATACTTTGTCTATCTTGGCAGAGTACTGCCACATCGTCAGCATATGCGAGTAATTTTATCTCCGTGTTCTGTAACCGAAAGCCTTGCACACTTGAGTTTTGAATGATTGATAAGCAAAAGGGTTCTAGGTAGATGGCGAATAACAATGCTGAGGCCGGGCATCCCTGTCTGATAGAACTTAGTATTTCAATTTCTTCACTGAGCTGCTTATTGACTATCAACTGCGTTACACACTGTGAATATGCCATCTTCAACCACTGACCTATCAGAGCGGCCGTCCCTCCATCCACTTTTTGGGGTTTATATGTGAATTTAGAAGTAGGAGTGACAGTCAGCGCCATCTATAAGCCAAACAACGAGTGTGAAAACACTCTTATTCGCATGTTTTGGTGTCACGTAGCACGTGAACCTATTATGAGCGGGCAGCTGATTAATTCGCCCTCTTATACAAGCTAAACACACCAAGTCTGTCATCACGAGATTCTCGTTCAATGAAATAAGGGAGAGAAGTGTATACCTAAGGGCTCGTATTTCCGTGTTTTAACACAATATTAATGAGATATAACAGACAGTAATGCCAAGGAATGTACAGGGGAAGTTATTAGAACCAATGGAATGTAAATAAGAAGAAAGAAGAAAGAAAAGTGGATGAAAAAATTACCAGCTGTGAGCAGGAATCGAACCCACGACCTTCGAATAACGCGTTCGATGCTCTAACCATATATATATATATCGGGAGCGTTGTCAACAAGGATAAATATATTTATTTCCCAACAGTTTCGGGAGGTGTCCTCCCTTGATCAGGGGTTGAGTTATACTGACATGAGCTTCCAAACTTCGCTGCTGCCGCGTCCCTCTCGCCTTGAAAGATGTTTGCGAGAGTGAAAGGGAACTAAAAAAAGAAAGAGAAAACCAAGAAGGGGAAAGAAAAAAGACGAAAAAGAAAAAAAAGTAAAAAAGAGGAAGAACCACTGTCAACACTGAGAACGAAAGCAACTGTCCGTGAACGTCTACATACGGTTCATATCACGTGCTGTTCAGTTCTCGACGTGTGTCGGGCCACCCAAGATTGTCGCCACGGTGCCGGGAGGGTCCGTGACAGCGTGCGTAAAGAAAGGGCTTCCCGTTAATGGGTCGGTCTATATATATATATATATATATATATATATATATATATATATATATATATATATCGGTCGGTATATATATATATGTGACGCTATGAAGAATGGGAGACGTGGCCGGCTCATACTCCATGTTTATTCCGTTCTGACTTCTTCCTTCTCTGCCTCTACTACCCATCGCTTGATACGTCACACGATTCCTCCTCCCCCCGAAAGATGGCACCGGTTACAAACTACAACAAATTGAAAAAGAGAATAAACAAAACAATGGCCAAGTTCACAGTTTCACATCCCGACGGAGTTTCACAATCCCACTGAATCTTCAAGCCCGACGGAGCAGTCCGGTGAACTCTATAACAACTCTGGTGGGCGAGGCTGACTGTTGCATTCCGGACACAGCGGGATACACGTAGATACTGACAGTACTGCTAGAGCTCTTGTTCGGGCTGACCAAGGTTGGAACGCTTTGTTGCATCGGCAGCTCAGATGTCGTCGGGGTTGTATTTTTTGCCGTGAATGGTGCAATCCTGATGGTTCTTGCTTGCGTGCTTCTCGACAGACTGTGATGGAGTGCCTGAGTGCTTGCGGTTTGCAAGCAGTGCTTCCGCGTCTTTCTCGGCGCTTTCTGTGGTGTTGCAGTCGGCGGAATAGCAGGCGCTGGGAGCGTTTCTGGCGACTTTTCTTTGTCCGAAAGTGTCTGACGTCTTGTTGGTTTGGAGATCCTATTTTTTGATGTTCTTCAACTGGCGAACGCACTTCGATTGAATTTGGCGTTCGCCGATGCCCTCGTTGCAGTCTCTCTCGTTGTTTTCTGAGTTTGTGAACTTCGTTTTGCTTGCTTTGCTGGTGCTGCTCAGGAGATGGCTGTAGTGGCGCCCCTTCTGGAATCGGGCATTCATTTCCTTCGAGGTTTGACGCGTCCTGTAGACAGCAGGTGCATGGTGAGCTGGTGTCTTGCTTATCGGGCATCGTTGGTAATGTGCCATCATTATGCTCTTCAAGGGCTTCTTCGCAGTTCACTGTGAGTGGTTCTTGCGCCTGGTAGCTTGTGACGTTTGATGCGTCTGAGCCTTCTGTTTTGTTTGGACTTTCGAGAGTGTGTGCAACGAACGGTGATGCATGAAACCGTACGGAAGAAAAATGGCTTGACAGGGTATTTTTTCGATGTGTGAAGTCGTCTATAGTGAACATGGTGTCCTTATGAGGCAAACGGTGAGCGTCAGGAACGTTTGAAGAGCCGCGTGATGAAAAACCGGGTGGTGGACCACGTATTCGAGACGAAAAATGAAGTGCATGAGGTGGGTAAGCAACGTCTCGTGTCGTGTGCTGGAGCGACGACTTTGAAAATACCGGCTTTCGTGAAGGGAAACCAGGTGGAAAGCTATGTTCGTTGAGAAATAAGCGTGAACTGTGAGGGCCGCGTGTGGTTGTATGCAAATGGTCGGTAATGAGGAAGTCCTTGTCGTAGTTGTTAAAACGGGCAATCATCTCTTCTCTGATCTTTTGCCATGATTCGTCTTTTTCGAATATGTGTATCAGGTAAAACTTAAATGCCTCACCAGTGACGTAGTCGCTGAAGTTCGTAACCATCTCCCGTTCCGACCAAGATGCAGCGGCGGCATGGAGCTCGAACAGGTTGAACCAGTCCTGTACGGGTCCGTCGTCCGCTGATCCGGTGTACTTAGAGATGTCAAGGTCGTCTGATGCTGCTGTCATGATGCTTGGTGGTCTTGGTGGTCCGTGTTCTTCTGTGGTCCGCGTTTGGTCACTGCGTCTCGCTGAGGTCTTCGATGATGATGGCCGGGCGATGAAGTGGTTGCGAGGTCTTCATCCCGCCGACTTGTGCGACGCTATGAAGAATGGGAGACGTGGCCGGCTCATACTCCATGTTTATTCCGTTCTGACTTCTTCCTTCTCTGCCTCTACTACCCATCGCTTGATACGTCACACACACACACACACACATATATATATATATATATATATATTTATATAGACAGGCATGGTGGTTGAGTGGCCGTAACGTTGCAGTAAATCCTCCGTGAGCGGTCACAACGTGGTTTATTTCGACGTTTCGGCCTAGAGTCTGGCCTTCATCGGGATTAAAGGTACAGTTTGTTTGTGCTCAGCTTTATACAATTTCAAATCAGAGTGAAAGAAAAGAGGAAAAAGTGAGGAAAAAAGAAAGAAAAGAACAGAAAGAGAGAAAGAGAAAAAGAATATAAGGTGTACTCCCCTCGGGCGCCCCCCTTTCACTCTTCCTTCCACTTCCCCCTTCATCTCTCTCCCCTTTCTCCCCTTTACCTTTCTGATGTCAGCGGTCTGTATATATATATATATATATATATATATATATATATATATATATATATATATATAGTCCAGTAGATCCTCCGTGAGCGGTCACAACGTGGTTTATTTCGACGTTTCGGCCTAGAGTCTGGCCTTCATTAGGATTAAAGATACAGTTTGTTGGTGCTCAGCTTTATACAATCTCAATTCAGAGGGCAAAGAAAGAGGAAAAAAAAGAAAAGAAAAAGAAGAAAAAAAGAAGAAAAAAGAGAAGAAGAGAAAAATAATATACGGTGGACTCCCCTCGGGCGCCCCCCTCCACTCTTCCCTCCACTTCCCCCTCCATCTCTCTCCCCCCTCTCCCCTTCACCTTTCTGATGTCAGCAGTCTGTGTATGTTTCCTTTCACTAACGCATTCCTCCCGATCAGACGGCGCCTCCTGGCACTGGCGGTTCCGTGTGGGGCAAAAAAGGAGCTTTTTTTAGGAAGTCCTAAGCCTTTAACTACTCTTTTTCAGGAAGTCCTAAGCCTTTAACTATTCGGAGTCCCGTAAACCATTCTTCGTAGAAGGAGGGCTGCCAGTATTGTGGCAGAGGCTGGAGAGCGGGCATTTTAGGAAGTTCTAAGCCTTTAACTACTCGGCGCCCTGTCAGCATTTTGTCGTAAAAAGAGGGGTGCCCCGTCTTGCGGTAGAGGCTGGCAAGCGGGCGCAATGCGAATTCCTTGCCGCTTCTGGATTACGCTTGTAGTGGGGGCCTCCCGGCTGTGCACAGGGTTGCTTTTGGGCATGTCATGCATGGTCCAATTGATTGGGTAGTGAAATAAAACAGCTGCACTTAGGAAGCTGAACTTAGGACGACAGCTACACTTAGGAAGAGTAGTTACACTTGGAATTGTTTTGGGTTGTCCAGTGCCCTTCGCAGTTGCAGTGCCGTGAACTCAGTTACTATTTTCATTATTGCCGTTATTGTTTTCTAATGCTTTAATTGCTGCAAGTGTACCAGGATTCTCATTTATTCCTCTATCGAGGGTGTTAAATCGGTGGATAAGGTATGACTTTCATTGTTCATGTTCTCGATTTGATTTAAATCCCGTCTCTAAGAGCGTTACTGATAGTTTGTCGAATGCATGGTCGGGAAGATTGAGATGTTTTGATAGAAGTAGATTTGGGGCTGATTTCGCATGGGCTCTGTGAATAATGAAGCGAATCCTAAATGGTGTTTCTGTTTGTCCGATGTACTGCATACCACACACGTTGCATTCGAGTAGGTATGCCACATTAGAGGAATCGATGTTAGGTTTCCTCGTATGTTAATCGAAAACTTGGATTGCGTGCTGGTGGCTTTGTCTGTTTCTCGCATCGCCTTACATACAAAACATCGTGGCTTTAAACTAGGGCGGCATGAATTATTGGGGGGTGATGTGTTAATTTGGGAGTGGACAAGGGTGTCTTTGAGGTTACGTGGTCATCAATAAACGACGCCTGGAGCAGATGGGAATGCGCGTTTTAGACGTTCACTTTGTTCCAGAATGTTGTAATGTCGTTTAAGGATTTTGTTTACATTGGGGAAGTTTGTGCTGTAAGTCAAGCAGAGTTTTGTTCGTTGTGGGTCTTCTCGTGGTGGTCGCTTCATAAGTAAGTCTTCCCGCTTTAGTTTTCTTGCTTTTTGAACAGCGTCATTAATTATATGTGGACAGTATTTTTGTTTCTCGAGCATAAGTTTTAGCCTCTGTGAGCTCGTGTCAAAGTCAGCGTCTCTAGAGCAGATTCGCTTAAACCGGTGAGCCTGGCTGTATGGAATACTGTTTTTACAGTGGTGTAAGTGATCGCTTTGGTAATGGAGGTATAGTTGTCGATGCGTTGGTTTGTGATATAGGGTTGTAGAGAACATCTCTTTTTCTATCGTTATGGTAACATCAAGAAAATTTACGGTAACTTGCGAGAATGTGTGTGTGAAGTGTATGTTCGGATGTACAGCTTTGTAAGTGTCGATAAAGCTGAGAAGTTCGTCCTCGCTGGGGGTCCAAAAAATAAAGATGTCGTCGATGTATCTTCAGTATAACATTGGTTTCAAGGAAATTTGTGCAAGAAATTCAGATTCTAGCTTTGCCATAAATATGTTGGCATAATTAGGTGCCATTTTGGTGCCCATATCGGTCCCGCTGATTTGTAAAAAATACTCTTGATTAAACTCGAATGAATTTAATTTGAGGACCATCCTCGTCAAAGTTGCAATGGCACAGAAATCTGGGGTGTTAGATTGTCTATGGTTTGTGTACATGTTTTGTAATGCAGCTATGCCGTCGTCGTGAGGTATATTTGTATATAATGAAGAGACATCAAGAGTAACCAATTATGAGTTTTTCGGCACACAGAGACCTGCAATGTTTCGAAGAAAATGTGTGGTGTCTTTTATGTACGACGCGAGGGTGCATAGAATGTGGCTTATTAGCTTGTCCACGTACCCTGATATGGGTTCAGTTATTGTACCGAGGCCTGACATGATTGGTCAACCTGGGTTACCGGGTTTATGAATTTTTTGGAGGATGTAGAAGCGACCTGGATGAGGGTATGCTGCTCGCATCAGTTTGTGGTCAGTGGTTATCTTTTCTGCATCCAACAGTTTCTTTAGGTCTGTTGATACGATACGTTTCTATTCGTCTGTCGGATCACCTGGGAGGCGTTCGTAAAATCTTGAGTCGTCTAGTTGGCGGTATGCTTCTTGTAAGTAGTTGGTTGTATTAAGGACTACAATTGCTCCTTCTTTGTCAGCGGGTTTTATTGTTATGTCTGTCCTGGATGCCAAATTTTTCATACTCATTTTTTTCAAATTTTGTCAAGTTTTCTCGGTTTCCTTTCTGTCTGGGGTATTCGTGTACTATATCTTTCTGTACTGCGGTGATATAAAGGTCCAAGCACTTGTCTCGATTACTGTTCGGTGTTCAATCATTTGATTTACGACGGTGAATTGTTTCGTCGTTCGAAGGCCTGTCCAAGAAATATTCGCGGAACCTTAAGCTTCCAGCGAAGTTGTTGAGGTCTCGGAGCAAGTGGAATTCATCGAAAAATTTTGTGGCCGGGCAGAAGCTTAGTCTCTTAGATATCAGTTTTTCTTCGTCAGGTGACAAGCTCGTGTCCGATAAGTTTACAACCACAGTGTCACAGGGTGTGTTCCTAGATGGGTGCTCGTTTGTACCATTAGTGATTTCCTGGGTGGTGGTGTTGTAGTGATAAGGAACTATATCAGGGAACGTGGGTTTGAACACAAGGTCTCTTTTGAGTTTATGAATTTTTGTGGTCTTGATGGCTTGGTATTTATTCTGTTCAAATTCTGTCAATCGCGTGATTTCTTCGTTCGATAAAGTGTGGCGGAGAATGTTGTTGGTCATAGCGATCAGTTTCTTTACCTGCTTATCACTGTGATTAAGAGTGATTTCTGTTAATTTAAGAGGTGCCTCAAGGAGGACGTTTTTCCATGTTATTTGGTCGTGTTCATCTAGATTTGTAGCGGCTGGTGCGAGGGAGAGTGTCGTACCCTTGGGGGCTATTCTAGCACGAAGGTACACTTGAATTGTTGATTTATGCATTTCATGTCTAATTCGTTTGTCAGCAAGTTTTCGTACTTTAAGGAAAGTGGCACTGCAACTGAGAAGCGATGAGCTGGACTTACATGTCAGAAGTCAATCTTCTTTTGGGTGCGGGGATGGCACTGATGAGCTGCGCAGGTTGTAGTTATGTCCGGCAGGCCTTCGTCATTGTAGGGAGGATTTCGGCGTTGGGCTCCCGGCGAACGTGTTCGTTGGCAGTTCCGGGGTCCGCAATAGGGGGACGCGGTTTCGTAGTTCGGCAGGCTTCCCTTTGAGCAGTAGTGTAGTGGTGGTGTCGTGTAGAGCTTTTGGTCGGGACATCCGCAATGGAGGGACGCGTGTTGGCTGTTCAGCAGACTTCTCTCTTAGTAGTGGTGCGCTGTTGATGATGGTCAGGGGGTGCTTGTGGCTCGCGGGAATCACAGTTTCGCTGATCGTCGGGAACTCATCTGTGATGTTGGGTGGGTGTGGGGCTCCTGGTGTATGTTGATATTCAGAAGTCTTCTCGTGGGTGTCTTGTTGTGTTGAACGTATATTCACGGGAGCTGCTGGTTGAGTCGACCACCCCGTGGTAGCTTCGAAGTCTCCGCGACCGAGTGCTTTCTTGAGGGTTTCGGCAATCAAAGCGACACCCATAAAACTCGGATGAAGCCCATCTGCAGCAAGAAAGCGTCTTGGTGGCAACTGCTCAAATTGGTAGTCAGTCAATGTATGACACCTTGCTTGCTCTTCGGCAGTAGGCCTTGTATATATATATATATATATACATATATATATATATATATATATGTATATATATATATATATATATATATATATATATATATATATATATATATATCAAAATAATCAACAAAAGAACGTTCCACAACAAAATTGTAACTCGCGACGACCACGGAGACAAGGTGCCCGACGCCCACGCACTCCACCACACTTTGCCAACCGCTCGCAGCGATGTTGTAGGTAATTCATGTGGTCATTGTGATACAGGATGCGAGCGTCGGTGCGTGTGTCAGATTAGGGCAAATGCGTGTGTTGTACGATTCATTCACTGTAACGCAACTGATAACTCCAGTTCCCACACGTCAAGTACTTGTGTGCCATTAACTGGTACAGCGCTGTGAATGCGAAAAAACCAAATCGGTAGTGGCGATAGCATTGCAGGACACACGATACGATACGCTTTGCCTCCGATATCCACGAAATCGAAAGCGCTTGGTGTGGTAATGCCGGCGTGATGCGACGAAACGAACGCCGGCGCACGCGCGCGCTTGGCCACGTCGAAGTGGGTCACGTACGGCAGTGGCATCCGCGGTTGCTTCAGCGCACAGATCTGCACGATTTTCATCCGGGAAAGCACCGCATCAGACGTCTGACGGGCGACAAACTTGATAAATGTTTATCAGTAAAATAGTGTATCTTGCAGAACTTCAATCAAAAATCATGCATATGAACTAGCTGTGCATGATTTCTTGACAAAATTATATTACTCATGCTCCCAGCATATTACTCTCTCGAACGAGAAAAATCGACACGTGAGTGGGACCAGAACAGCGCCAAAAGCAGCAGACGCAGAAATCAACTCATACCGGTCCAATGTTATGCCAACGAAGTTGACTCTTTAGCCGACGCCGGTAATAACGTTCGAACGACGGACCAATAATGCCTGCCTAATTGCATGGCTCCGCCCATATTGGCTGCTGGTTGTACAACTCGGTCCAATGTGGCTGTTTTAATACGCCGGCGCAGCCAATAATGGCGGGAAGTTCTGAATGCTGGTCCAACATCATCGTTCTATTCGGCTGGCACAGCCGTTATTGGCGGAACGTTGTGAATGCTCGCCCAACATTGCCGTTCTATTAGGCTCGCACAGCCATTATTGGTGGTACGTTGTCAATGCTGGTTCAACATTGCCGTTCTTTTCGGCTGGCTCAGCCATTATTGGTGGTACGCTGTCAATAATGGGCCATTCTCGGGCCATGAATTGCCGATCTATCCCCAACATTGGGCCAACGTTCTGTGCTGCCTGGGTTGTCGAGCCGCTGGACCCATCTCCGGACAAGCGCCGTCAGGGACAAGTAATCGTACACGTCTGTCGGCTCAAGCCATACCATGACCCTTCTGTGTACACCTGTCCTTAGGTAGCCATGATGGCTCCCTCTTCGCTCGGGGGTGATTGTAACGAGAGCAGTGGACACGGAGTTCAGGTAGAGAAAGAAGAAGACGTGCTGGTATCACAGGCTTGCATTCAGTTTAGCCCTTGCGCTAAAGAAATCTTTTGTTCGCCGAGTGAACTCCTGCTGGTTCAACACCCCGTTTCAATATCAATTATTTGGAAGGCCAACGAGAATGAACGATGAACGTATTAGAAGAGGGTGGCTCGACGTGTGAGATTAACAGACGCTATAATCATTTCTTTAAAGCCGTTCCTCATTATTATTGCACTTATTTACCGCCGTGGCCACAAACTTGGACCTCTTTATAGCCCCGGTGGTCTCCGATGGAGCGCATCAGCTTCTTGTGAAGCACCGAAACCGCATATGTGGCACACATTTCTTGGGCGACGATATACTTTTAATAGCCTTCCTTTGTTTCTGTGCGTTGATATGCATTTTCTTGCGTATTGTTGAAAATGCGATAGCGTGAACCATCGACGACGCGTTAAAGTACGTCATGTCTACAAGGGGATGGCTTCATTGCCAGAACCAGGTGCAACTGTGCAGTATGAGTGATCACAATTGTTGACGAACATAGCCAAGGTGGCAGCATGAGTACGCCTTCCTCAAAAACCAGCCCTGCATGCGCCCCTTGCTCACAAAATGTTATCTTAGACAACCGGGAAAATATACAAAATCATCTAAGAGCTCGAAGGAACCTGCAGTTGCAAAAAAGGGCAGATTTCACATACCTTGCGAATATATGTTATACAAAGCATGCGGATACAATGCATCAGGAAGGTGGATGTCTTTTAGCTTTTTATTGCATCAGATGTTATGCACCTCTAGATATATGTACAAACCCATGCACAAACGTACGTTAGCGGCCACACATCGTTTTTATTAGCAGTTGTTTACCGTTGCGTAACGATGCAAAGAGCAGCATGGATCTTAGCAAAACCAAAAGCGGTAAGCAGATCTGAAGCACTGGTGCGTGCCGGGTTAGTAGCCGTGAACACTGCTGCACAAATCCACTTCAGCGGATAGTGCCTAACTACAATTTACATTAACCTGAAATGACGGCTGTGTCATGAGAGCAAATATGTAATGTTAATAAAATTGAATAGCCAATACTACAAGCAGAATCGACGTTTCTTGGACATTATGATCCATTTGCAAAATATTTTCGTGTGCTGGCGTTGCTCTCTGGTAGACTACTTCATTTCCACGCAGAATGATAGGGTTTGATTCCTGTGGGACACTGACATTTATTGTTTGCATTCGTCTGCTCAACGCTGACTGTATAAACTTTTACATCAAAATATCCTATGAGATCATATTACGCGTCACAAGCGGCGCCGTAGTTGTCCACTGCTGCCAGTCTCCGTAAACACTATCGCACGAAATTAGAAAAAGTTTAGTAAATAAAAAAACCAAAGCCACAGTGGGATTCCAATCCGGGACTACAGCGTACCAGCCCCGTATTCTACGTATACAAAGCCACGCCGGTGTTTGGGGCTCGTTTGCAAACTTGCCTTAGGAAGGCCTGATGTCAGAAACGTAATCGAGTTAATGTGAGTTATAACGCATTTTAGAGCAGCAAATCACTGCCGGACTAAAGAAGCGGCACGCGTGCACTTCCTTACGGCCTGCGCTTCGTGACAAGTTCCTACCTTTCACTGCCGCTAGTTCATGGCACCGCTGCCCAACCCTTGCTAAACCTTGCTAAACCCAAGCAGGTTTAAAAAGTGATTAAGTTGAAATTATGGCTCACGAGTGCAGTGATGTGCCGTGCAGGGAATTTTTCCTTTTGGGGAGAATTTTCTTCTGTATTATTCAGCCAAAGATAAACAGAGAAATTTCGTGATATTGCGAGGAATTTCAGGGATGGCTAAATTAACCTACTGTGACCAATAATTAGCGGTCACAGTGCACCTTCACCTGCTGTAATTGTTTCTCGCGTATGCAGCACGCAAGCATGGCTTCTGAAATTTCTTTCTAATATTTACGCAGACCAAACTCTAGTTCACTATTGGTGTTAGACTTGAAGCCCACAATGGCCACGCAGTTGTGTTCTAGTGACTAAAGCACTCAGCTGCTGACCCGCATGTCACGGGATCGAATCGCTACAGCGACGGCTATGTTGGTTTTTGGATGTTAAACCCCACATATCATATCATTTGAAGCCCACAATGTGCAGTTTGTTAGCAGTATTGTTGCACTGGTGGCAGAGATACCTCCGGAGACATGAACTAGTCGGTGTTACCAGGCAGAAAACAGAGTTTATTTACCGCTTGAAACTTTTATCATGAAAGAAGGAAAAGGAGGTGGAGAGGGAACAAAGAGAGTGAAGACGCATGCACGTGCTTTTCTGCGTCTACTTCGGCAACCGCTAGCGTTGCAACACTTCTTTCGCCTTAGTAACCACAACGTTTCACCGGTTTTTTTTCTTCTCGTGAACCGTCGTATTGGCTGTGATACTGCAGACGCGTTCCTTGTGTCTTTGTCGTCACTTCGTTGTCGGGTAGCGGCGCTTCCCTAGTGTCCTTGTTCACCAAGAACAATTCCTTATCGCACTTTCGTACTTGGTCCATAAAGCGACGGACAGTCCTTGCCTCAGTCTCCACTTCCAAAAGTCGAGCACCGGTCGTGACCTTCACCCTTCCCTGCGTCCATTTGTCACTCGTTCCGTAATTTCGCACATAGGCGAATCACCCTGGTGCGAAATTCCTGTCAGTGTCTTGCGTCGGCTTGGCTGAGAGGCTGCGATGGTTTCTTGGCGGAAAAGATAAGTCCAGCCTTGTGCGCAACCAGTAGCCCAAAAGTCTTTCCGAAGTTTGAAGGCCAGATTAATGAGGGGTATTTTATATAGTTGCAAAGCACTCGGGCCAGGTAAGTCGCTAACTCGGCGTTTCCTAATTTCTTTAATGCATCCTTCATGGTCCACACCGCACGCTCAGCCACCCCATTGCTCTGTGGATGATGTGGGGATGTTCTAATGTGAACAAGACCATTGCGCTCAATGAATTAACGAAATTCAAAACCTGTGAAAGGTGTTCCTTTATCTGACACCATCGTACATGGTATCCCAAACTGGGCAAACAATGTTTTCAGAGCCTCGATGGTATGGCGGGAAAAGGCATGTGCTACCGGCACAGCCTCGATCCATTTACTATGTGAATCAACCACAATCAACACAATATTGCCACGCAGTGGTCCCGCATAGCCAATATGAAGCCACGACCACCTTTCGTCCGTCTCTGGCCAGTTTACAGGAGTTTCCGCAGGCGGCTTAGGCAGTGATTGAACGCAGTTGTCACAGTTGGCACCTACATGTTGTTTGTCTTGGTACAACCCAGGCCACCAAAATGTCAATCTTGCTCTAGCCTTCATTGAATACACTCCCTGATGGGAGTCATGCAGTAGCGGGAGAAACTTCTTTCGCGCAGCCGTAGGTATCACCACATGATGACCCCAGTACAGCAGGGCGTTTTCCGCCGACAGGTCATATCGCTTCTTATGGTATTCTGAGAGTTCGTCATCTCCTTTAACACTCCGTGGCCAACCACTGCGGGTGTATTTGCATACTTGAGAGATGACGTCATCTGCCACCGGTAATACTTGCAATTCTTTCATTGGCATAGCAGCAACGTCCTGCTGATCTTGGAATAGAACGACTGGCGTGATGTCCTCCAGTTCCGATGCATTCTATTAGGATATAGGTAAACGGATTAGTGCATCGGCGTAGTACAAAAGTCTCCCAGGCTTATGCTGCAAACGGTACCTATAGCGCCTAGCGTGGCTTATCTCTGTATCCGAGCTGCTGCCATGGTAGGGGTTGGCTTGTCCGCCCTCGAGAGACCCAGCAAAGATTGATGATCGGTGAATAGAGTAAACTCCCTTCCAAATAGATAGTCGCGAAACCGTGTGACACCATAAAGCAAAGCCAGTGCCTCTCGCTTAATCTGGGAATAATTCTTCTCGGCCGAGGTGAATGTTCACGACCGAAACCCGATTTGTTTATACTGGCCATTCACTCGATGAAAAAAAGCAGCTCGTACACCATACGGTGAAGCATTACATTCTAAAAACAGCTGTGTAGACAGGTCAAAATGAGTCAGTACCAGAGTGGCAAGCAATGCTTCTTTAGCTTTTTCAAAAGCATGCTTTTCTTTGGCCCCTATGACCATCGGATTGTTTTTTTTCAAAAGTTGGTACAGTGGTGCAAGTAGAGTCAACAGGTTCGGTAAGAACTTGTTGTAAAAAGTTAGCATTCCCGAAAATGATCGCAGCTCTTTAACATTCCGACGGGCGGGAGCATGTCTGATGGCCTCCGCGGCACTTGTCGGCGCAAAGTTTAATGCCCTGTTCTCTGAATTGTTCTAAAACCTGGTGAAGCTTTATGTAAGGCTTGTCTGCAGTCTCCGCAATCAAGACATCGTCCAATTACACTTCCACCACCGGTATTCCTTGAAGTATAGACTCGATCGTTCTCTGGAATATTGTCGGTTCTGAAGCGATTTCGAAGGGCAATTGGTTGTAGCAAAACAACGCTTTATGTGTGTTTACGACAGCCAGCTTTCGCGAGTCCTCGTCCAATGCAATCTGTTGGGTCTGGCAGATCCAAGATACTGAATTTTTCTCCGCCTCGCGAATTCGCGAAGATATCAGCAATGGCAGGCAAAGGGTATCGCTCAATTTCACACACAGTGTTTAATGTTACCTTAAAATCTTCAGAAATGCGCACATCGCCGTTGCTCTTCAATACTGGTACTATTGGAGTTGCCCAATCCGCAAATGGTACCGGATATATTATGCCAGCTTCTACTAGTCCATCTATCTCAGCAGATACCTTATCTAGCAGCACAAAAGGAACATTTCTAGCCTTGCAAAACTTTGGAACTGCCGTGTCCTTGATGTAAAGTTTAGCTGGTGGGCCCTTGACTAACCCAAGACCTTCCGTGAATACGTCTGCATATTCGTCCATTAAGGCACCAGTTCCTGCTGCCTTCTGTTGGTTGCCATGCTGGCTGCCGCAGTGATGTGCAGAACTGGCGTTCCTTCTGCTGCAAGCTTCTCCAATAAATTTCGTCTACACAGGCTTGGGCCTTCACTATCTAACAGGGTAAGGTTGCAGTCAACCTCCACCGACATATAATTTGCATTCATTGTCAATGTGCCTAACACAGATTGTTTGCCCAGGTAACAAGACAGCTTTGAACGAGTATTCTGCAGCATAGGCCAATGGTTGCGATATGCCTCATACGTTCCTTTAGGAACTATGCAGAGAGGAGAACTTGTTTCCACGTTGATCCTGGAATGGTGACACCATTCCACGTGATAAACTTCCTTATGTGCGGAACCAGGGGCTCAGTACCAGTGACTGATCAGAATTGCAATGCGCTAGAGTCACTGTCATCACTTTAGTCTGTATTTTCTGCAGTTAGAGGTAGCGTTTTTCCGTTGCCGCCTGTCTTTGTACACATGCGAGCCAGGTGCTTTTGCCTACCACAACTGTAGCCTTGACGGCTCTTTTGAAAGCATGTAGCAGCTTTGTGACCGTACTTGCCACAGCATTTGCATTGCCGGGGTGCGTTTCTTAGCTCCTTCGTTATGGTATCAGACGCGCGCTGTTGGCTAACGTTCAAAACCGTCGAAGTAACAGTGTGTTTACCTATCTGCTGCGAACTAACTGCCTTCTGTGCTTTTCGCAACCAATGAAAGGGCTTCTGCTTCTTCAAGAGTCAAGTCGCTTGTCTCTAGCAACTGTTTTTGTAAATTTTCGAGCGAACACCACATAAACAGTAAAAAATTTTACACCCAGAAGGGTGTAAATGATCTTGCCCCATGGACGACACCCTGAGGGTGTTATTTCAGCACTTTCTATGAAGGGTGTTTTTCCATGCACCCTTAGAATAGGGTGTACAGGTAAAACTGTAGGGTGTTACAAAAACCCCCTTAAAAAGGTGCCTTTAATGTCCTTCACTTTTTTAACACCCACTGAGGAGGGTGCGAGAAGGGTGCACAAGGGTGTTGAGTGCCAATGGCAGGGGTGCCAGTATTCTTTTAGACTGCACTAATTGATATCAGCCTGCACTGATTACACACTACTTCAAGAAAGTGGTCTTGATTATCAATGGTGCGCCACCTGTCGAGCTCCATTCATTGCGTGTGGGCAAAAATATAAACACGTATAATCGTGTATGAACTCCTGCCGGATCTATATATACTTCACTGTATATGCATAATGCGCGTTACAGAAAACCAAGCCTTGCTGCCCTTGCATATTGCATTCATTTATTAGGCAAATAAAACTTAGAAACATTTTTCTGCCAAACAACTATCACCAGATGTGTAACATGTTCACGTATACGTACACTACAGACGCAACACTTCAAATGTTTATTATATTTTTCAGTTTCTCTTTATTGACCATTCTTTGAAACTAACAAATACACTGATTTCAGTTTAGTATACTGCTTCAAGTACATAGAGACTGCAAATAAAATACACGCTAATATATCCCTATAATTCTTTCAAGTATCTACAATCCGAGTGGTTTCCAGTTTAATACTGCTTCATGTACACAGTCGGTTAATAGGAATGAAATACAGGCAAATATATATACCTATAATTCTTTCAATTATATACAATTACAAGGATTTCACCATATACGCCTTCATGTACACAATTGTCCCCAAGAAGTGAGGCACATGAAAATATATACCGATAGTGTTCTCAAATGAATACAATCACAGTGGTTTAAGCTTTGTGTTCCTGGATGTACAACAATTGGTTATGAGAAATGATGTACATGCAAACATATACGGTTTTTGAACATATAATTTTAGCAAATACCTAAAAAGCCAATAAAATGATCAGATACAGAATAAGCTAAAAACGAACACAAAACTGTGTAAGGACACACAAAATCAAAAGAGGTAATGGATAATTATGGCTAATGACACAGCTGGGTCATTTTAAGCCAAATATCCCAGCCGTTTTGGCGACCATCTCAAATGTATTCGAAAAAGTCATGCTGCATTGAAAATAGTAAACTTCTAGAATATTTAGGAGAGGAAAAATATTTGGTCACGTGGCTGCCTTCTGGACTTCCTGCAATGCCGTCTAGATGTTGTATGTGAAAATTTTATGTTAAAAGCACCGCTCCTTCTTTTTCTACGAAACTCGGTCTACGTGTTATGTAACAGGAGTTTAATTTGGGCGAGTTGGTTCATCGTGGTTGTGTGCTAGTAGTCACAGCGTGACAACTTCAGGAAGAGACAAAAAGGACAGGAAAGAGCACCGACAATCAACTAAATTTATTGAATGTGCTACGAGCGGTTTTATACAGTGCTCATGCGCGACGACACTTGTGACCACTACAAAATAATCTTAACTGAGAAAAGAATACTTCCTCTCGGAAAGGATAATTGAAGGTGTAGTGATGCAGTGATCATTGGTCTTCCCGATGAAAAATACTTCTACAAACTTTGAATTGGCATTAAGTAAACCTATTCTCGTGGCGAATGGTGCAAGATTGACTATTCTTGTTGTGTTTAGTACTCACACTTTTGAAAGCTTGCAAAGGGTGGAAAACAACACGTTAATATCATGTATATGCTGGCTATTTTTTTAATTGTGAGACACCTTATGTGGTATAACATGCAAAGGTTTTGGTCATTCTGTTTTTTTTGTTGGTTCTGTCTTCTTCAACTTTACTTTCTGCGGGAGGGTTTCGCAAATGGGTGTGATGATTCTGTTGGGATATCCAGCATCTTTTTGTCTTTTATTCTGGTTTTTAAGCCTGACCACACCCTTGTGCTAACATGACTTCTGAAGGGTGGCCTGAATACATGTGGTGTAAATTCCTCTTTTTACTAATTTTGAATGCCTACTATCAAAAGGCAGAAAATCTTAAGCACTCCTGGGCTGACAGCAGCAGCCAATACCTCAACAGCCTCATCACACTCGTTTGCGAAGCCCTCCTGCAGAAAGTAAAGTTAAAGGAAACAGGACAAAAAGAAAAACAGAATGACCAATGACCTTTGATTGTTACACGGTACTCACAGTTTTAGCAAAAGAGCCAGCAGATATAATATTGTTGTTTGTCACCCCTTGCAAGCTTTCAAAAGTGCATGTACTTACAGCAACAGAAATAGTCAATCTTGCTCCATTCGTCACTAGAATAGGTTTACTAAATGCCAATCTAATGTGTATGAGATACCGCTAACATGTAGAAAAGTAAGCATAGGACAAACTGGGAAATGCTTCAATGATCGAGCAAAACAGCATGCTTCAATTGTTGAAAAGGGCTATAGCAGTCTCATGGCCAGACACCGTAAAGAATGTAAGTGCGCTCCTAGGTTTCATAAAACACTGTTTTTAAAAAAATGCAAGCAGAAAAATCAGAGATTTTGGAACTTTTTATCAGGAAGGCCAAGGTTCAATGCATCAGTACACCTTCACTTATCTTTTCCAAAAGAGAGCATTCTTTTCTCGGTTAAGATTATTTTGTCATGGTCACACATGTGTTGTTGCAGATGAGCCCTGTTCTTGTTCTCAGTATAAAAGCGCTTGTAGCACCTTCAATAAAATTCAGTTGACAGCGCTCTTTCCTGCCCTTTTTGTGATTTTTAATATAAAAACATTTTATTTTCTTACAATTTAGGTATAATGATGAGTTTTCATTGTATCACAACATGGAGCAAATTGCATCTCAATACGGACAAAAATCACGAATTTTTGAAATTTGTGATATTTTCTTGTATATTTCAGCAGCTTCAGAGATCAAAAAATATTTTTCCTCAAAATATACTTTCTGTGGAGTAAGTATTCACTGCTCAGATATTCATACAAAGCGCAATATTGCAATAAAAAAGCAAACAAAACACATTTTGGCTTGATTCTTGGAAGCGAATGTGGCCAAAAAATTGCACTAATATTATAGAGCTTCAAATACCTTACACAAGCCCATTTACTTAACATGTAGATAGAATTTGCTTTAGAAAAAATAAGCGGTACTTTTAAAATGAAATTTTCCACAAACAGCACCCATACGGCATTATGCCAGGAGGTTCAGAAGCCAGCCACATGAAGACAACTTTTTTTTCTCGCTGAATTATTCTAGCACTTCACTGTTTTCAATGCAGTAAGGCAGCACATTTTTTTTTGAAAAACATTTCAGATGGTCACCAAAGTGGCTGGGACGTTTGGCATGGAATGGTCCAGCTATATTTAGGCAAAATAACCTACACAAATAATATTTGTTCATCTACCATGACCACAATAGAAAAAGTATTTCAGGCATTGTGACACTAAAATTTTCAGCGTCGTACTGCTTGAACAACTTCTTTGATACACTCCAAACTCACGCCGAGAAAAAGCCGCTCTATCATGGTGGTTGTTAAAGGCTTTGCGGCCGTAGACAATGTTGAAAAAAAAAATAAACTCATCAGTGCTGTCACTCTTTCTTTGTCATTACTGACACGGAAGATTTTTCTGTCATCCATGTGGAGGTTCAGGAACTAGGCTAGCTCTAGGCTGGGGACGGGGTAGACTACGCAGGACGTCAGCGGCACCCTCTCGTTCTGTAATAAGAGCAAATATGATTTCTCATAAAATGATGTTCATGCTGTTCCGGCCGCGGTGGTTCCCCGCCGCGGTGGTCTAGTGGCTAAGGTACTCGGCTGCTGACCCGCAGGTTGCGGGTTCGAATCCCGGCTGCATCAGCTGCATTTCCGATGGAGGCGGAAATGTTGTAGGCCCGTGTGCTCAGATTTGGGTGCACGTTAAAGAACCCCAGGTGGTCGAAATTTCCGGAGCTCTCCACTACGGCGTCTCTCATAATCATATAGTGGTTTTGGGACGTTAAACCCCACAAATCAATCAATCAATCAAGCAGTGATTTAGATTCAATGGTCTTGCTGCTCTTGCGGTGGTCTGGTTCACATGACATGTTGCAAAACTGGTATGGTATGACATGATTGCATGGCAAGCACAAGCGACAGACCCTATCATGAAAATTATAACATGCGTGTCATATAACAAAGTGACTAAATGCCACGCTCATAGCGTACTCGCGGCCATTTCGCTAGCTTCCCATATACTAAATTTGGCATCACGTCACGTAAATAGATGAAGGTGAATGACATATCCACACATAATAATCATGACACGGAAGTCTTGTACGGCCTAATTTACCTCCACCTCGCAGCGTTGTGGCGATTTTAAAGTGACATATCAATCTTCCTCATTCGTGCTTCACATATCATCGACTCCCACTGTACGTGGGATCTGCCAATTTTTTTAATGAGCCTCCAATTCAAGGCACAGCTTATTAGAGATTAAGTCATCAATACTCGTCTGTACAGAGTATTTCATCAAATTATGATTAACGTACGCGGGTTTTTTTCTCGATTCATATCAAAACACCTGTGGCTGGTCAGAACGAAGGCGTCGACTGAAAAAAATGAAGAAAGAGAGAGTTGTGCGTTGGCCCGAAGCGCCCCCACATGCAACATGCTGTAAAGAATCTCCCTTTGTGGGTTCAGAGGCCGTAAGAGAGTGCACTCCTCTAGCCTAGCCATGAGCAAATGAACAACCAGGTGTCACACAATGTGAATTGCGTAATGAGTGGGTCGTCTAATGCTCCTAAAAAAGTTTGTTCTTGATCACCTAATGACTGAGGCGCATACCCACTTCAGGCATAATTCTTCTTCGTTGTCAACCACTGCGTAAATTTGTACGAAATTTCTTGCAAGTGTGTAGCGGATACCACGCTTTTTTGAAGAATGACGAAAAATAGTACGGTGGATGCCGGACTACTACACATAAATTGGCGTAGTGAGTGCCCAGCAAGTGTGCTTGGTGCACTTACCCAAAGAGTGTTTACAAAAGGCTCCGAAAAGCCGCTACTCCTGCTTTCGCTGTAACTGCGCTGTGCGTTCCACGCAGGCGTGCCTCTTTTTCTTAACGCTCAAGTATTAACTTTAACAATGTGAATTCTCGCCGTTCCTGGGTAGATAAAAAATGTATAGCACCTGTGGCGCACACCAGCATACCAGTGGAACATACCCCGAGCCGGGTATGACAAGCACTTACCCGGCCCTGGGTATAAGCACGTCATGAGTGGCACATACTGGCCCTGGGAATGTGCCACTGCCTTTTGGAAAGCGTTTGAAGGCGTATGCGACGAGATCGTGACACTATTAGTGTCATGATCAGCTATGCGTAAGCGTCAAACCATCTTACCCTACCGTACTAATTTTGGTATAGCCAAAGTTAAAGCGGTGATCGTTAAAGCACCCAGACGTAGGTGGATAGATAGATAGATAGATAGATAGATAGATAGATAGATAGATAGATAGATAGCGACTGGTCCACATAAGCGAAATACCAACTGTGATTTCTCTCCTGCAGTGTTCTTGTCTGTAGCCGCCCATTCGTTCTTTCTTGTTTCGCATGAATAATGTGCATGATAAAGCAATCCGACTTTATTTCGAGTATTCACAACTGCGCGAAACAGGTGGCGATAACAGCGCGTAGCCGAGAAGCGTGAAATCTGGTCAAGCTCTAGCGCTTAGCGTTGACATCTTTCAGGTTCTTATAGCAAATAAGGAGCCAGGAGGATGCATCGTGTGTGCGAACTGTAGTGAAGGAGAGGAAGAAATCCCCCCTCGTGTTTTAATGCGGTTTGGCGAGTTGTCCTTTACAAAAAACATTTAAGTTTCATCTGTTACGTGAAGAATTTTCATTGACATTAGAATCGGTTTTGAAACTTAGAGATCTAAGCAAGAAGAATGCTCACTCTCCCGTTGCGTTCCATCCGTTTTTTTTTATAAAGCGAAGCATTTCTTTGCCTGCTGCAAGCACCTTTGGCGTCTATCTATCTATCTATCTATCTATCTATCTATCTATCTATCTATCTATCTATCTATCTATCGATCTATCTATCTATCTATCGATCTATCTATCTATCTATCTATCTATCTATTTTTGCTCCGACATCGGCTTAAGAAAACAGTCCAGCGGTTTAATCTGAGGGTCGTTTTTTTTTTGGTGTAATAACAAGCTAGGCAGGCGATGTTCAATGGTCGGCAACAAGCTTGATAATGTCGGGAATCACTGTTGCTCCATTAACCACGAGGTTAGATTCGAGTCGTGCGGAGCCAACGTCATCTATTGCATCCCTCTGTTGTGTGGTTGGGTCTACGTTAGCCCGACAGGCCGACGTTTAAACATACGTCTCAGAGAGCATCAGTCTTCTTTGCAGGGAAAACCCCTAACACACCTGACCATGCACTGCACTGAGCGCCAGTGCCAAGCACGATTCTTCACGACGGAGATATTCTTTAGACCCCACGACCGCACGACACAAGAACTTGCCTAGGTTCACCATAATAACGCGAGGGCTCCTATGCGCGTTAGCATTTTTTATTTAGCCTCATTGGAAAAGGAAGTCACACAGCTTTAGGAAAGGGGATAGATCGGGGGGGAGGTGGGTGCAGGAGATGTGTTCTTGTTCTTGTTTCCTGCTTTTTTGTTAGGCCCACGATGCGCATGCGTGGGCTTTAGTCAAGCATCAAGTGTAGTTATATATTTTCGGTTAAAACAATGAAGCTTCCAGTTGTGAGTAAGCGCTTGTGGTGTACACTTTCTTGTCCTTGTCGTTTTGATTTGATATGTGAGGTTTAACGTCCCAAAAGTACCATATGATTATGAGAGACAGCGTGTGAAGGAGTCCTGAAATTTCCACCACCTGGGGTTCTTTAACGTGCATGCAAAACTGAGCCCACGGGCCTACAGCATTTTCGCCTTCATTGAAAATGCAGTCGCCGCAGCCGCGATTTGATCCCCAGACCAACGGGTCAGCAGCCGAGTACCTTAGCCACTAGATCACCACGGAGGTGCTGTCCTTGTATTTTTGGTGCTACATTTACGCCGTGATAGATCAGTACCAAGTCGCTCGCCTCTCTGTTTTGCTTCCATTTATACAACCCGAGTTATTTTTAGATTGTTGATGTCTTATTAGTGACGCTTTATTTGATGTGCATATTCAAGAAATACCACAAACACAGTCGTAATAAGTTATTATTTTCGCAACGTTCGTGAGGATTCACTTAATTTTAGCAAATTTTGGCTTCACCACACTGTGATCGTTCAAGACAAGCGCCGGGTGGCGCTCATCACTGATGATATGTCGTCGCCATGTGAGGGCATGCACCTTCTCCGATGAAGGGAGGCTGTAGAGTGAAAAAACAAATTGGATTGTACAAATAAATTATACTCTGAAAACGTCAGTGTCATCAATTTCATCATCATACACGTACGTTTAATAATAACTCAAAATTTCAATGTCAGACGTTTCACTTTTAAATTTCCCGCCAGAAGCCTTCCATGCTGACGTGACAGTTGCTCAATGTTTAGCCGTATTTCGGGCATATGGCCTTAACAAAATTTTCAGAAAATGGGTACGATAAGTCGCATGGCTCCCTAACAAAACAATGTACTTCATTTTCACCAATTAGAAAATTACCTAGGCTCTAGTACACACCACCAAATACTATGACGTCACGGTGGCTCGTGCGTGAATTGCGAGGAAGTGTCGCCACCTGCATTCCCTTTTTGCGCGTTTTCTCGATTGCCAAACCCTTTCTCGCAACAAGATTGGCCTTCTAGTGTCGTGATAGAGTAAGTTGCTAATAGAAGTAAAAGTGTTTTTCTCTTCGAAGTTTCTTTGGCCTGGCTAATGGTATTCAAACAGACATTTCCGAAGGTATAAACGCGTTTAGAAACGCGCAGACCATCTTTGAATTGCCTTAGTTAAAAAAAAACGCTATGCCTTTGTGGGAAGCGCAGCACACTTACAGCAAAAGCTGGAAGAGCGCTATTATTGGAAAATGTCGCAAACTCTCTTGGAGCTAGAAATACAAGTACGCTTGCAAGGTACCCACCACTAAATTGATCGATTAAGTCGCTGATGACGATGCAGCATTATGACTGAGCCCTTTGTAAAGGCTTCGAAGCTCTCGACGACCCTTTGGTTACAAAATTTATGTTGTGAGATGCCTGGTTACACAATTCTCAGCCTGTGACGCCTGGTTGTTATTGTACTCTACCACCACGTTATATTACGCATGTTAGCGTGGGTCCTTCCCGACGTAACGATTGTATAAGTCTTTTTTCGAAGGGGAAGGGGGGCACGAGTTTTCAGCACCGGCATGACTCTGTCTTCTAGGACTTTTTTAAAGACGAAGCCATGCCGTTGCTCGAAATTCCTGCCCACAAAAACTATATACAAGCGTTACGTCTGGGAAGAACCATGTTGGCATACGTAATATAGCGTGCTAGCCGAGTACAATAACAATCAGACGTCATAAAATGAGAATTTCGTAACGAATGTGTCAATGAAAGAATTCGAATATAGCAAATA
Organism: Rhipicephalus annulatus; assembly: GCA_013436015.1. NCBI lineage: Eukaryota > Metazoa > Arthropoda > Arachnida > Ixodida > Ixodidae > Rhipicephalus > Rhipicephalus annulatus. Next base: position 669,211 of record WOVY01009849.1, read on the forward strand.
ATTATACGTTGGTAGACTATTGACATTGTTGCACTGTTGTGTCTATTATTGCAGAGAGTGTCCACTATTCACGCATGTTACGTGTAACTAAATTGGTAACAAAAAACAGTAAGGCTCTGTCCTAGAACACTGGGCGGTGCCGGAGAGGGCTCTGCTTCGAGCCTCGTTCCATCATGGTACGGAGTGGAACGCAAAATATGCACAAAGGGATACACCTCGACTACAAATTGCAAAGAAAAAAGTGTTTTTTTTTATCGCGCGCTACGCTGTGCATTTAATTAGGTGGTGTACGTATGTAGTCAGAGTGACCTACTTCATGTAGTAGGCACTTTCGACAGCGGCATATGTGGCGTCGTCATAATACTGAGGCACTTTTAGCAACGTCCCGGTGCGTAGGTTCCGCCCAGCCCGAAGCTCGCCACGGCTGTCTATGGTCACGTGACAACTCGAACAGTGGCTGCAAAGCTGCCTCCAAGCACAGCACTTTTGACTCACCGATGCGCTCTGCTCGAAAAAATTGAAGCCAAACGTCTGGGACCTAAAGAGAAAAGGATGATGGGAGCGCGTGCCGGTTCACAATAATGATAGTTTAATATCTACGACACATGTCATAGATATTACAGCATAACAGCCTTGCTAAATAAGAAAAGGTGTTTTTTATAGCTCCGTGGACATTTTTTAAAACAAGTTTCTGCTTAGACGTGTTAGTCCGAGGTGAGTTTAACTTCTATGCAAACCTTCACAATCACCATCTGTGCACTAACGTCGGTAGTGAAACGGGGAAAAATTCAGTAATACTTGCCGCTACAAACGTTTTACTAACGCAGGTAGCAAACAGGGTAAAAAAACGTAAGTAACTGCTAAGAAAAGTTGGTAACCGCTGCACTGTAGCACCTATACACTTGCAATTACTAATTTTTACTAATTTTTTTGTTTGAATATCTAGGCATTTTTAAAAGCACTGCAGCAAAACAAAGACGCGTAGCGTCTTCCTGTTGCTGAGCAAATTTCTCGACCAATTATTCTCCGTTGTTCTATATGCACTCTTTCGCTCCTTATCAACTGCCACTGAAATAATGTAAAATTCTATTTAAGCGCCGGTGAGGCGCTACTCGCCTTGGCCTCCTGTGCCTTCCTTGAGGTTGTCTTAAGAGAAATTAAAATTGATTGATTGATGTGAGGGTTTTAACGTCCCAAAACCACCATAAGATTATGAGAGACGCCATAGTGGAAGGCTCCGGAAATTTCCACCACCTTGGGTTATTTAACGTGCACCCAAATCTGAGCACACGGTCCTACATCATTACCGCCTCCATCGAAAACGCAGCTGCTACAGCCGGGATTTGATCCCGTGAATTGCGGGTCAGCAACCGAGTTCCTTAGCCACTAGACCACTGCGGCGGGGCAGGAATAAAGGTTACTTTGAACTGCAGCGTGTTGTGTCTTTCTTCCTCTGCATTGGTATGCAATATAACTCAAAACGACCTCAAAATAATGAGGACTTCGGCGCCACTTTTGCCAACCTTGAGCCTGGTTAGGAGCAAGCGCTTCAGACTCTTCATGGGAGCGGAAGAGGATAAAAATGACCGAACGGAGTAAAGCGGAAATGCTGCACTTGCGCCGAGTGAGCGTCAGTACGATAAACGGATAGTAAGAGCAGAAAGGCAAGCTTAGATGCTGCGCTGCTACGGCGACGGTACTTCCCGTTTGACAGTACCACCTGCAGTGGCTGTTTAGCCGAGGACTCACCGAGGAGCTACGCTTGAGGGCAAAAGGCGCGCGCGCGCTACTTGGTTGCAAGCGTTACACTCCGGGGTAGCGCATCACAATGACCCTGTCAAAAAGAGGGGCTTCTTAATAAAGAACATGGCAACGCGCTATTTCCGACTCGTTCGGCGGCGGATGCTCGCAGGGGTTGCCTCACGAGAAAGAGGAGGTTCAAGGACGACCCGGCGACTTCCGACATACGGCCTCTTGCGAACGCGCTGTTTCAAAAGACGCCGCTGGGACCGTTTGCGTCAGCGACGCGCCACGAGACACATGGAGGCACGTGACACGAGGCAACACGTGCAGCGCCGGGTTTACGGATAATGTGGATGACGCACAAAAGGACTCGGCAGAGTTCACGAGTGTTTCTGGAAGGCCGATATGGTTCCTCCATTCGGGGCACGCATCCAAACGACAAGCTTGAATTTATTATTTTATACAATGGTAGTGTGTATATGCTTTATAATCCAAAAACAACGAAATGAGGTGGCCCAGATGATATCCCAAATAAGTTGCTTACGCGATATGTGGGAGTTATTGATAAATTTATTTATAGCGTTCAGAGCTCCTCGTTATTTACTAAGGTGGCTCGAGGTGCGCCTGTTTAAAAAAAGTCAGTTGTTCAACGCTGGAAAGTTTTTGACCACTATGATTATCTTTCTCATGCTGCAAAGTATTTGAACATATTATTGTCAACTGCATCAAAAACGTTTTGGAAAGAAATTAATTGTTAACAATTTTAATGATAATTGACAGCACAGCTTCAGAAAATGCTACGACGCAATAATAACTACAAATCGTACAATTGCGAAAACATTACATGTTAACGGTTAACTGTTAGATTTATATACGACATTCGAGAGAGTAGTTTATAATAATTTTTTTTCATAAACTGGGAGAATAGAGTTTTCCGAACGTTATATATTTTTGGATAAGGCACTTTGAATTTCGTGTGTTGTTTCTCTTGTACGGGGTGCATAGTATTGACAACGACCGTCGTCCAATAAGTTCGAAGTCGCAGTATTTGAAGAATCCTATTGAGCGTCAATGGCGCAAAGTTATGCATGTAAACATTTGTGGTTGGATGAAAACCGATATGCTACGTGAATGGTAGGTGCATTCGAACACGGCACGGCATAGGATGAACCTTATTTGTTATGTTGTTGTGTTGCGCCCCATCTCATCGAATTAAAAGTACGAAACGAGATCCTTGCCTCATTGGTGGAAATTGCCACCAAATAGGTTGATGGGAGCACATTCCTTGCACTCTATTGGAAATAAAAATGAGAGGAACATTTAGTGAGTGCTTCATAAAGCTTGTACTCTAATGAACGTTTATTGGCTCTAACTGTCCAATGGAAGCGATCTCTGAAATACAGCAGTCGATACACTTCTGGACGATCTGGAACGGTGCGTGCTTTGTAAACCGAAGGGTATTAGGGGTGTGCGTGATCACGCACGAAACTCCAAACAAATCAAGCATTTTCACCTTTACTGTTCAGGAACTGATATGGACCGTGATAATGTGGCAAGCAGTCAGGATAAAATGACCCTGCTAATTTTAAATGACACCGGAAATATGCAAACTCTCCCACTTCTGGAGCAAACTCCACGACAATTACTCAATTACTAGCCGTTTAACTTAGCCCACGAACATCATTGCAAGGTAGAGCAAGCAATTGACATGTATTGAAAAAGAACGGCTATTTGGGCTAGTTGGTTGGCATTCATGGTAATAAGGGCTGCAGCGCGAGCACGAAGGTGCTAGAAGAAACGTGAAACAAAAGGCGAGGTGTTGTCCTCTTTGCTTTCCTTGTCTCGCCTTTCGTTTCACGTTTCTTCTAGCACCTTCGTGCTCGTGCTGCAGCCCTTATTACCATGAACTGACATGTATATTGAGCGACACAGCGACCACTTGACCTGGGAATAATTGCGTTGCGAAGGCGAATCCCCCGTCGCGTGCTCTGATCGAAGCAGACAACAACCACGAGCAGACGACGGCTTGGCCGACAGGCAGAGCTTGTGATTGGTTGTGAAGCAATACCTTCAACATTAGCTCACTCCGTGACGTTGCGAAAACACTTCTTTCATCTGGCCTTAGTCACCTGGATTTCCCTTGCCTGCCAGATGAGCGCGAAACGCCCGTCATCTATAGCGGCGCTACCTACGTAGGGGTAAGGGTTATTGTACTTGGCGTTTGAGACCAGCAATTTTGGCATTTGCTACTAATTATAGAGGCTATGCCTTGTACTGAAGAAGTTGCTTGCTGAATCACGGCGTCACTTACGTGTGGTTAATTAAAATTACTTTTGCGCATTTTCAATTTTTTTCCACTCTTTTTGTTGCATATAAGCCCCAAAAACGTAAAAACTTATTTGAAGACACCCCTACTTAGGTGGCGCCACCACCATAGTTCCGACGATGGCCGCTTTCCAAGTGACCGCCGATAATCCGGCAGGCAAGAGAAATCTAGGAGGCTATAATCTGGCACGCCTGTCGTGTTCGTCATATCACCCCCCTCGCACATAAGAGTGAATATTGTCACGCCGTAAAAAATGCGCAAGTACTTTCCAAGAGCTCTCTTACGTGCTGCGCAGTTGTCGAAAACAACACGGCGTCGTAAACAGCCTAACGGTCGGTGCGAATTTCAGCAAACACTAATCGCATGAGTTACTTCAGCGTTCGACCGGACGCATTGTAATTACGGCAGCTCTTCGGTGCGTGTAAGCAGTGTGCAAAGCTGCGGCAGTGCAATGGTGTACGGTGAAGCGCAGCGAAGCCTGGGCGTCGGTGTGTTTATGAAACGGAGATCGGCGCCGGTGTATCGACGGCAACTAGCACTCGAGAAGCCTGCAATGCGTGTTTGTGTGCCGGTAACAGTTCGTTCGCTCGACTTTCCAGTCTCTCAGTTGGGTACTGTGCGACATTTTTTGAATTGACAGCGTTTTTGCACGTTACCTGAGTGACCCCAAGTACAGTACGTACGGAAACGTATGAACTGTGCGTTGTGTTCGGTTCTTGCTTGGCCACTGGTTAGCCCGTACGCTTCTATTTTCTTGTGGGCAATCTAGCGTTCGAGAATGAAATGATTTTCGTTGCGAACAGTGGTGCTGTGTTGACGCTTCCAAGACTTGTGATGAAGCTGTGCTCGGTGACAGAAAATTTAAAGACAGCAGGGAGTTTTAGAATAGCGCACTGCGAGCCCTTGCGGTGTGGTCGCTGCCACTGCGCATGTAGAAAATCCGAAATTACGTGCTGCGATTGCGGCCCGCGTGTGGCCCGCAAGCGCTTGTTTTGAGGTTACGGTGTCACTGCGATTGTGTGTTGCGGTTTTCAGCAGGGCAGATGCTATTCTAAAACTCGTATGGCGCCCGTTACGCCCGAAAAGCCCGCAGCGCTTGCAAACGGCATTTTGAAACTCCCTAGCGTTGATAACTGTTTTGCTCTGCAAAGTTGCGGTGGTGGAGCTTGGCGCTTTTGTTAATCAACTCTTCATTTCACCTTTTTGTGATAACAATTTTCCTAGCGCTGTGATGTGATGAACCGAAGCTGCGAGATGCTACATTCTGTTGTAGATCGTGCTACTTTGGCAGCGCGCCTAGGCTGTTCTTCGGTAGGAACTTGAAAGTTCTGTGTGGCAGCGAGAGCCCGTCAACGTCAAGCTTCCATCCGATCCCCAGAAATATCACAGATTTCACCGGTGCCTTGCTTTAGATGAAGTCGTAGGCCAGAACCAGCTATCTACAGGTTTCCGAGTTCGTCTGGCCATCGTTTTGCATGGTACTAGAGCCTTGACAACAGCCGCTCATGGTCAGCTCTTACACTATATCAGTGGACGTGCACGCCTGGCTAGCCCTGTATTGCTGTCAACGGCAGCTTCCAGTAGGCACATGTACATTGCCTGTTGGCCCTAGAGCACACTTGGTTCCTCTTGACACTGACGGCTACTAAATGCTCCAATCGGTGAGTTGACCTTGCAGAACTAAATTTGTTGCTATTCACGCAGTACTATAACGTGTGCAAGTTTTTGGGCCCATCAGACGTATTGTTTCCCTATGTTGAGTTCAAGCATGAAAAATTTACTACTACTGTTATATACATACATATATTATGGAGAGGCGGGCAAATACATCACAAGTTTTTTGTGATTTGATATAGGTAAGTTTTTGTTTGATAAGATGGGCCTGTCAATTTGCCACGTTTGGTAGTTGGATAGGTAATGTAAATTTATTTTCCAGAAGCCAGGGGTCACTTGCGGAGTTAATGTTATATTGAAAAAATTAGTTATACAGATGATTACCGCTGTGGTAGCACTATACTTCACCAAGACACCTATAATGCAGTACGTAAATTTTACGTGAGACTTCAGTTTGATTCAAAGTGATTATAGCAGATTTGGTCACTTTGTTGAGTGATTGCTTCGTCAAATAAGTATCAGAAGTGAGTGCTTTTAATGATTGTTTATAAATATCTCGTTTTTGGCTTTTCACAGATTGCAGAGATTAGTTTGTCAAGGTCCTGTGGTGCATCGGTTTCACACACTGGCACATCAAGCCTCATCATGACTTGGAAAACCTGGAAAAAATAGGAACGACACGTGCTCCCTAACTGTGCAAGTCTATGTCAATGCTAGGACTGTTATCATTCAGCGGTCCTGGATGTGGTCTGGAAGCATGCATGACAGCCTCATCTGGAAGGACTGCGATCTGCTTGGGAGCTTCGAGGGCACAAAACTGCCTAACGGCTGGCTGCAAGGCTAGTGTTTTTTTATTACATACCATTAGGTGAACAACAGTTACTGAGCACAAATTTAAAACCCAAGCATGGTTGCCTGAAGTGGATACCTGTATCATTCTCACACGTAATACTTATTGAACATATATAGAACTGAATTGCGAGCTAATTTAGAATGTTGAAAGTTGAAAGCCTGCAGCATATGGATAAAACTTCAATAATCTGAGGCTCAAAAGCTCATGCTATTGAATGCGCACAAATACTTTGACTTCTTATTGAGCTTTCGAGCTTGTTACTCACTCTTTGGATCAAGTGCTCAAGAAGGAAATAGCAAGTGGGTGAAAATCGCCTGGCTGTTCAAAACTTCCAAGGAGAATGACCTATTGAACAAACCTCGGAAGAAATGCGGCAGCAATTGCATCTTTTACTTGATGTAACTTTTTCTCTCTCAGTGCTATGGCTTGTTGTGTTCAGCTGAATGTGTTCACCACGATTACATAGGGATATATTTTTTTCTACAAATTGTACTTGACCTAAGTATGCATTGTTGATCTCTGTAGATGAATTTCAGTGTGCTTCAAAGCCATGGCTCTTCATCTCTCTTTCTGTGGCAAGCATACTTCAGCAGCAGAGCGATGCAGCTAGCACACATGCAAGCCAAGTCACGGAGTGCTCCTTTGGTGTTCTGGGCAGCACACAGCATATCCATCCGGCAAGACGCTGATATCAAAAATATTGGTGAGTGTTGGCGCCACCTACAGGAGCCCATTGTGTTCGTTGCATATAATTATTTCCTTTGATGAAGTGCATTTTGAAAGGTTTTCTTCGTTTGGATTAATAGGTGTCCGCAGCAAGCATACTCATAATCCACAAGTGCTTTGTGTCTTCTAGACTGCCCATTTGCTCCTATACGCTGCATGGTAAGCTGGCTATATTAGACATCTTTAAAGTTATGAACATTAGCTGTTGTGTTGTAATGCAGTCCAACTTGTGTTTCTTAGTGAACTTATTTGTGGTCTGCTTCTCGGGCCTCGTGTAAAGTCGAAATAGAAGAATCTTTATTGGCCTATTAAGCCTGGGAGAAGTTTCATGCCTTCATCTATGTCACTGTAGTTTTGCTCTTGTAGCATACCCTAATATATTTCCAGTGTTCTCTGTTTGTGTGTGTGCTGAGGCCTGTCATCGGCTTCTGAAAATACGACATCTGTAAATATGAGCACATATTTAACAACTGTACGCTTTTGCATGTAGCATAGTTGTAACGATGACCTGTATTTTTCTAAGTTCTAGCAGCAACAAGGGATCGGGTGCTCCATGGTCATGTGCAGTGTCTCAAGAACAGAGCACAGAAGACCGACAAGTAGAAAACGACTGCAGTAACTGTTCTCCTGCTCAAAGTTTACGACAGCAGAAAGAGCACATTGTGATGTCAGTACCTGTTTGAATTGCATATGTAGTAACATTCTGTGCAGCTGCAGTTTGACTTCTTAGCAGTGTATTATTCAACATTTCCTTTGCTTGCAATACAAATTATTCAAAGTTTGCATAGAAGATACCAAACTATGACACTAATTTAAAGGCTGCTGTATTGTTAGTGGGCAAATAAATTTGAGCTGATGTTTTTTAAGATGCATGTTAATCAAAGTTCCTTCGTGCCTCTGCATTTAACTGCCATAAATCACAGCATCCATGGTCGGCAATGGTAACTGTGTTTGCATTCTTTGTAGTACAGGAAGAAAAGCCATGGATGCCGTAATCTTGTACTTAGTCAATATAATCCTTCAGTATACACTCAATTGTATAGCACCAATAATGGCATGTGTGTATAGGATGTGGAAAGTGAATCTATGAGGATTATTTTATTTGGAAGGAAGAGGATCATTACTACTCCTAGTATATGTAACAGTAGATATTAGTGCTTGTGTATTGTTATCCCACTGCCTGTCCGTCCTTCAACACTATACTTCTATGTTTCTACTGTGTAAGTGTAACATTTGTAATGTATATTTTGCTCGGATAGGTTTGTCCATATTGTGATTGTGTACTATGCAAGTGACTTATGATCTAGGCAGCTTTACTCAGACTAGAAATAAAAGTATTTATTTTAGTTTATATGTAGCTATAGCATGCATTTACTTATATTTTTTAAATGCCTTTACAATTGTTTAGCCCAACAAAGGTACTGGCATACTGTAATATTGAAGCTGGCATCTTAAGATAGTTTGTCAGTCTAAGTAGCAATGTGTTTACAACCGTTATTACTATTCTCATGGGAGCTGTGAAACCTCTATGGAAATGTATTTACATTTTTTAACGGTGTGAAAGTAAACGTTCTTATGTTCTTTTATTGTGGTCCCTGTTTCATGCAGATGAAACATAATTACTTTGAAGTGGCATAGTATTAGTTGTGATTGCACACATATGTGCAGAGCGACATTGCAGTTGAGGCCAGCAGCAAGACATACATGCAGTGCACTGGAGCATCACCTCACATAATTAGTGTACAGTCTTTGCCCAACAGTGAACTGAATTTTTTCAAGCAGACTAACAGACAGCTGTATGGGAACTGTGTTGATGTGCAAACTTTGAAGTCTTTTTGAGGAGTGTTTTCGGGAAACGAAATAGAGTCTATAGCTGTCAATATAAACACTGTTTGAACGAAGGAGCTCAGTAGCTTATAATGATAGTATTTATGTATTGTCTAGAATTTCTTTGCGCTATGCCGACTTTCAGCCCAAGTGTCCAAACATGCTTTTATAGTGTGTTGTGAAGGAGCCAAGCTAATGATTGATTTGTGGGGTTTAACGTCCCAAAACCACCATATGATTATGAGAGACGCCGTAGTGGAGGGCTCCGGAAATTTCGACCACCTTGGGTTCTTTAACGTGCACCCAAATCTGAGCACACGGGCCTACAACATTTCCGCCTCCATCGGAAATGCAGCTGCCGCAGCCGGGAATTGAACCCGCGACCTGCGGGTCAGCAGCCGAGTACCTTAGTCACTAGACCACCGCGGCGGGGCCACTGAGAGACAAACTGTGGCTGTTTGTGGACAGTTCGTGTTCGTGGAATGTTGCTAGGTAGTACTCGGACAGAGCTCCAGTCGCTAAGTTTTAACACAATGTTTTTATGCAGGAGCCTATAACGGCTCCACTGACGTATTTCAGTCGCGCATGTAACGTTGTCAAATATACACAAAGAGAGTTCAAATGAAAAAAATGGCAAAAAAAGATTCATAGCTGGGCGTCGAATCTGTGACCTCTCACTCCGTAGCACGCGGTGCGAATTCACTAAGTCACGAAGCGTAGTACACTGTGCAGCCTGCTAACAGCCAGCCTTTTATATACAACTTATATCGTTGGCGATCCTCCGAGCTCAGCAACTTCAGCACCTTTGCATTATCAATTATGAGATGGCGCGAAGGCTGCACGTTGGACGCGCTATAAAGGTAATCTTCCCACGCGTTGCTCATGCGCCTCAACAGGGAACCACCCACGCACGTGCGCTCATCTCGTAATTAGGACACTCCGTACCATTGTTGCGTCCACTACAAGTTTCAAGTTACAGTAGTTAAAGAGAGCATGAAGGTCACTTCTCTTGCTGAGGTGGCCACGGTTGAGAAAGGAGCACACTACTCACATACAGAGAAGTAAGAATTGTAACAGCTCGCACTCGTTCGGTCTTTTTATGCATCCCTGCGCGTCTGTTTTGTGCGTTCTGTTCTTTCTGCTTGAGTAGTGCGCTTGAAGTGTCTAGCTGTGGCAGTTCTTCGATCGTGCATCCTTTCAGCTTGATGACAGTGCAGCAAGTTTCAAGCTGCTTGCCGTTTTCCGGCGTTACATTACCATTCGTTGCTGTAGCATCCATTCATTCGCCCTTGTGGCAAAACTACGCACAATAAACGCTAACCTTCCTGTATCAAGACGCGTTTCACTTTCATGTTGTACCGACTTCCTAGACAGAGGAACCAATCATGTTTTTTTTTCTATTTTTACCAAGACTTCTACTCTTCTTTCGTCCTGTTGTACACACTTTTTTCTCTTCCCAAGCACTGGGTAGCAAGCGAAGTCTTTCTCGGATAAACCGCTTTGTCTTTCTTCTATCTTTTTCTCTCTCTCTCTCTAACAGTAATGTTTACAGGGAACTTTTGCAGTCATGTAAGAATTTGAAATTAGACTCGCAGTCAGGTATTTTAATGAGGCTGAACAAAACAGATCAGTAAGTACATTCCACATTGCACATCAGTGTTGTAGCCAGGGAGTGGAACACCGGACCGGCGCCCTTCCGTCGCTCCTGAGTTTTCATTTTACAGAGCACAAAACGAGCACAAAATAGCGCTTGAACACATCTGCCTGGCAGGCACACACTTCAGATTAAGAAAGTTTTCTTCCCCTAAACTTTTTTTCCTACTGTGTTGTTTGGCTGATTGCCAATATAAGCGTGAGACCACATATATTATTTTACTACGCTCTGGTGGTGGAGCGAGTTAGTTTTCGCGTATGTATGTCTAAATTGTGATTTAAATTTGGCGCATGAATATATATATATATATATATATATATATAAAGAGAGAGAGAGAAAGCATTGAACGCGTTATTCGAAGGTCGTAGGTTCGATTCCTGCTCACGGCTGGTTATTTTTCATCCCCTTTTCTTTCTTCTTATTTGCATTCCAGTATAACTTCTTTCGCTTATATATATATATATATATATATAATATATATATATATATATATATATATATATATATATATATATATATATATATATATATATATATATATACTATATATATATATCTATATATATCTATATATATATATATATATAATGGGCTTGACACCGAATCGAGAATGTCTTGTTTACGACCCATGTTTTTGCAGGTTGCTATCACTTGGGCGTTCTGTTCTGGTCTGCCCGGCAATTTCCGATCTGCAGCTGATTCACCATCTTCCGACGAGCCATTTCTATCATCATTCCTGCTAGGTGTGAATAAAACGGTCCACATCAGCGAGAAGCCTACGTCTACTACAGCCACCTGGCCCTTGTGTCTCGACGAGATTGGCTCTGGCCGACTAACTACAGGTTCACTCGAGCTGAAAGAGCCACCTCGAAAACGACCATGCCAAATCTGGATGCGACAGGCTACTTCGTCTGGTAACAAAAATCGACAACAGCAATGGTGGAAGTGCGCGCCACGGGATATTAGTGCCAGTCTGCTTCCTCACACTTTGGGCTCGACACCGCATCGAGAATGTCTTGTTTACGACCCATGTTTTTGCAGGTCAGTTATCTCAATCATGATACTAGCATAAAAAGCAGCAATTATTGCCTTCTCGCGGTGTGGTGCCCACCAGAGTGTAGTGATCTAGTGAAACGGGTGTCATTTTGTCTGTCTTTTGCATGTTGTACTTGGTCCGGCCTTTTGTTGTTGCTTGCGGGTTGACGTTGAGGTAAATCCAGGGCCTATGTCGAAGGCGGAGGCTGACGCATTCGCCCAGGCACTGGAAACTGTACGGGAACTCAAAGATGAATACGCTGCTTTGTTAACGCAACATAATAAGTCCTCGACAAAATGAAGCAACGAAGGCTAAGGTCGATGCGTGAGAAAAGGTTCAATCCACCGTAATTACGGCTGGGGAATGTACAGAACTAGCTCTTCGCGATATGTCTGAAAAGCTGAAGTCAACTGAGCATTAGATTAAGCGCCTAAGTACAAAAGTGGTATCACTTTAAGAGGCACAGTCTTTGGCAGGTATAAGTTCTAAGGCCACACCTGCAGACACACTGCGAGGTATTACGGATCAGCTTACGTCAATATCTTCACGATGTGATGAAGCGGAAAATAGGATTCGTCGGTTCAACCTACTCTTTTTTGGTTTAGAAGACAATGCTAATGAGGATTGGGCAGCTTCTGAAAAATAATTATTAAGTTTTGTTCTGAACAATTGCAGCTTACACTCACTGGTACTCATTTTTAAAGTGTTCTTAGATTGGGTAAATATAATAGAGAAAAGTGTCCACCAATCATTGACAAACTTACCTTTTTTAAAAATAAGTACCAAGTCCTGTCGCGTGCCCGAAATCTGAAGGGCACTACGTTTTACATACGTGAATATTTTTCATTGGCAACGCGACATACCCGCAGAAAGCTGATAGAATTTGGCAGAATTCAAAATAAGTCATTTAGGCTTGTAGTAGACAAGCTGCGCATCGAAAACGTTACTTTCGTCTATGACGCCATGACTAAGCCAGTTATACGCTTAAGCAGATGGCTAAAAAGAAACGTACAAACGTTTAGGAAGCCGGAGCTGCACAAGCCATGCACTCCTCTTTCACTAACAGTATCATTCACTAACAATAGAATCATGTTATCCAAACGTGAAATAGTCTCATCTTATATCGATGAGAGCCTTTCTGATATTCTTGTCTTCACTGAGACATGGCTTAACGCTGACATCAATTGATTGATTGATTTGTGGGGTTTAACGTCCCAAAACCACTTCTGATTATGAGAGACGCCGTAGTGGAGGGCTCCGGAAATTTTGACCACCTGGGGTTCTTTAACGTGCACCCAAATCTGAGTACACGGGCCTACAACATTTCCGCCTCCATCGGAAATGCAGCCGCCGCAGCCGGGAATTGAACCCGCGACCTGCGGGTCAGCAGCCGAGTACCTTAGCCACTAGACCACCGCGGCGGGGCACGCTGACATCAATGACAATTAGATTTTTACGCATGCCAACAGGTACAACGTCTATCGAAGCTATCGTCCAGACAGAAGGGGTTGTGGTGTTCTGATAGCGGTTAAACAACCATCACGTCTTATGTCGTGGCTTCCCATTATAAGATTGAAATTATATGGGTGGTTTGCACAATTCATTCCACAAGGATGCTGCTCGGCAGCTGTTATCGTCCTCCCGATTGTCATCATTATTCCTTAGAAGAGTTGCGTAGCAGCATTATTCTGCCATCGAAATCTGTGAGGCTCGCATCGTTTATCTATACGGTGACATTAATGTACCATTTATTGACTGGGAGCAGCTGTCATCTTCTTGTAAGTACTCATCTGACTTCATTAACTTAACTTTAGACTTTGATTCGGCTCAGATTGTCACTCACTCAACTCGTGGTTCAAATACACTTGACCTCGTTCTTACAACTGCACCTGAAACTATAGACTACCTAAACTATTTGAATGGCTTTAGTGACCACAAACTGCTGCAAGTTGATCTTTCTATCTTGCCACCTTTTGCAAGAACCGAATCAAAGAAAATTAGAGATTATGATATATGATAAAGCCAATTATGAAGCCATTAACAGGAAACTTCAGTCTTTCCTTGACAATGTGCTACTGCCTTCTGTTTACAGTCGCTCAGTTGAGGAAAACTGGGTTCTTTTCAAGAATGAGATTTCAGCCCCAATAGAAAAACACGTGCCGTTGATAACGATTACAAATGATAAAACTAATCCATGGTTCGACAAGTCTTTGCGCAGACTTAGAAAGAAAAAGAATCGGCTTTATCGGTCTGCTAAAAATTCGCGTGTACACACGTCTTGGGATAGATGCGAAGAATGCCTCAAGAAATATTGCCACGAAATTACAACTGCGAAAAATAAATACTATTCCCAGAATTCGCCTAGACTCCTAAAATCTAATCCGAAAAATTCTGGAAAGTAATAAGTCCTGATCGCGATGATAACTTCATTTCATTACACGATGCAAATAACACTCCTTTTGCCGACACTGATTGTCCTCATGTCTTTATTTCATTCTTTTCATCCGTGTTTACTAGCGAGCATGATCAACTTCCAGAAATTGTTGAATGCGATTTCTCTATCATGTCACCTATAGATATCACAATTGAAGGCATAGTTAAAATTATTGAAAATCTGAACATGCCTTCATCTTCTCGTATTGACGATGTCAATTCAAAAATATTAAAGAACACTGTTATGTGTCTGGCAATATCCTGTTTCACATTTTTCCGCAGTCGCTCACTGCAGGAATGTTGCTTTCTGACTGGAAGATAGTGAAGATAGTGCCAGTCCATAAAAGTGGTAGTAAAAGTTCACCTGGAAATTATCACCCCATTTCCTTGAAGTGCATAGGTTGGAAGATGCTTGAGCTTATCATAGCTTCTAACATTTATGCGCATCTAGAATCGCCCCGCCGCGGTGGCCTAGTGGCTAAAGTACTCGGCTGCTGACCCGCAGGGCACGGGTTAGAATCCCGGCTGTGGCGGCTACAGTTTTGATGGAGGCGGAAATGTTGTAGGCCCGTGTGCAGAGATTTGGGCGCACGTTAGAGAACCCCAGGTGGTCTGAATTTCCGGAGCCCTCCACTACGGCGTCTCTCATAATCATATAGTGGTTTTGGGACGTTAAACCTCACATATCAATCAATCGCATCTAGAATCTAACCATTTCTTTTTCTCTAACCAGCACGGAGTCCGAAAGGGTCATTCTTGCGAGATGCAACTCTTTGAGTTTACCACCGTACGACATTCTAACATGAACAGTAATCTACAGACAGATTGTTTATTTCTTGATTTTGCAAAGGCATTCGATTGTGTTGCTCATTGTCGCTTGATATTAAAACTCTCATCACTAAAACTTGATTCACTCACGCTAACATGGCTCAGAAATTACCTAACTAACCACCAACAATTCACTATTGCCAACAATCACTCTTCATCACTTTGTGACGTTTCCACTGGTGTACCACAGGGCAGTGTTCTTGGTCTCTTACTTTTCCTCATTTACATTAACGACCTGCCTGACAACTTATCCTCATGTATGCGTATATTTGCCGATGACAGCATTATCTATCGTCCTATCCGCAACAATAGCGATCATCTAACTTTTCAAAAAGACCTCAAGCATATTATTGAATGGTGCAAAACATGGCAAATTACATTTATTGTTTCCAAATGCGAATTATTCACCTTTTGTCGCAAACGTGATAACTTGAATAGCCAATACATAATTGATAATAGCATTGTAGAACGCTGTGATCATTACAAATACCTAGGCATAAACTTAACTTCTACACTTTCGTGGTCACCCCAGGTGGTCGCAATTTCCGGAGCCCTCAACTACGGCGTCTCTCAGAATCATATGGTGGTTTTGGGACGTTAAACCTCACAGACCAATCAATTACACTTTCGTGGTCCACACATATCTCTTCTATCTGTGCCAACACATCAAGATCATTAGGTTTTCTGCGCCGTAATCTATACAGTGCTCCCTCCGATGTGCGCAAACTGGCTTATCTTGCTCTAATCCGTCCTCATCTGGAGTTCGCATCCTCCATTTGGTCACCATATCAACAATACCTCACAGATAATTTAGAACGTATACAGAACAGAGCTAGTCGATACATAGCGCATAATCACAGCTACCCGCCCAGCGTAACACAGATTAAACATTAGCCTTGCACTCGAGCCACTGAAAATTCGCCATGACATCTCACTTTTATCACTATTTTACAAAATCATCCACACCAGCATGATGCCATCTGTTCACCATAATCTAGCACTTCGAACTTCGAGCAGACTACATAACACCTTTAGCTTATCACCATGTACAGCAATATTAACGCTTTCAACCAGTCAGCTCTTCCACGAGCTATTCGTTTGTGGAATGATTTGCCAGATGATCTTGCGTCAGAAAAAGACCACAAAAGTTCTATCATACTCCTAAAAAACACTTATGCACCGAAAACTGCTCTATCGCATCTTCGTAATCATAAGTGTTTATAGAACTGTTGCCGATGTTTTTGCACTATTGCTAGGTTGTTGTCATTGTCATAATATTTTAATTTGTATTTCACCTCCACAAACTCCAACTCACTTTTCTAGTATGTATTTTGCTTACATGTTCATAAGTTCAACTACATTTTCTATTATAATCAATATTTGCCTATGTATGTGTAGATATATATGTATATATATTTTTCTAAAATATTATCTGTACCGCCCTCCTTACACAAAGCCCCTCGAGGGCTCTGTAAAGTACTGTAAATAAATAAATAATATATATATATATATATATATATATATATATATATATATATATATATATATATATATATATATAGGTATGGGATATGGCACCACGGGAGCGTTGTCAACAAGGATAAATATATTTATTTCCCTTATTTTCCTTGTTGACAACGCTCCCGTTGTGCCATATCCCATACCTTCACGAAGACTAACTGGCCCATTGAATTATTAGTCCCACTATATATATATATATGTATATATATATATATATATATATATTGTCACGGGGTCGTGACGTGGCCGAAGACAGGAAACTTCGTGTTGGGATTTAACTCTTTATTTGGGCGAACCTGTGCCCGGTAAAGGGAAAGTCTAATTACAGCAGCAGTCTTGCACAGATAGCAGTCTCGGACTGATAGCGGCGAACGCAGCGTCGGCCTTCGATCAACAACTGACAAGCGGCGAAGCGCGTCGGCATTTATACTCTTGCCGTCGAATGTTCTAGCCTTATCGCTGGCGGTGGCGTAGCTTCCACAACAATCTGTACCGTTCGCACAGTGGGCGTGATCTTATCGAAATGATCTACTACAGTCCGGAACCTACTAGAAAGCTGCAGGCGCGGTTTGCGCTGAGAATTGTGTGGTGTTTTGGGACGATAACAAAAACTTGGGAAATGGAACGTGGCGTTGCCCCCCTCTGAAAAAAGGCATCGTCCCGATGCTTTAACTAAAGATGAAAGTACAATAATAATGCAAGAAAGTACAATGAATGAATTCCGATACAACAATAATACAAAAAACCACTGGTTCAGTTTGTTAACGCGCATAAAACGGCTTGAGGCGCGCGACATGGATGACTTCAGGTCGCGATCGGCGTCGTTGAGAGTTCGTCATGTCGTCGGGGACAACCTCGTAATCAAGTGGGCCGAGACGTCGAACCACCTTGTACGGTCCGAAGTACCGTCGCAGAAGCTTTTCACTTAGTCCACGTCGGCGTATCGGCGTCCACACCCAAACACGTTCACCGGGCTGGTATTCCACAAAGCGTCGTCGAAGGTTGTAACGGTGGCGTTCGGTCGTCTGTTGATTCTTAATACGGAGACGCGCAAGTTGTCGGGCTTCTTCGGCGCGTTGAAGGTACTCGCTCACATCGAGGTTTTCTTCGTCGGTGACATTGCGTAACATGGCATCGAGCGTCGTTGCCGGGCTCCTTCCGTAGACCAATTTGTATGGAGATATCTGCGTCGTCTCCTGCACCGACGTGTTGTATGCGAAGGTCACATACGGAAGAATGGCGTCCCACGTCTTGTGTTCGATATCGACTTACATTGACAGCATGTCGGCGATCGTCTTGTTAAGCCGCTCGGTGAGGCCTTTGGTCTGTGGGTGGTACGCTGTCGTCCGGCGGTGGTTTGTTTGGCTCTAAGCCAAGATCGCTTGAGTTAAGTTGGTAGTGAATGCCGTTCCTCTGTCGGTGATAACGACCTCCGGGGCGCCGTGACGTAGGACGATATTTTTGACGAAGAACTGAGCTACCTCTGATGCACTGACTTTTGGCAGGGCTTTTGTCTCGGCGTAGCGGGTGAGGTAGTCGGTAGCTACCACGATCCACTTGTTTCCGAAAGCCGACGTCGGGAACGGCCCCAGTAGGTCCATACCAATCTGCTGGAAAGGTCGGCAAGGTGGATCAATTGGCTGCAGAAGTCCCGCTGTCCTTGTCGGCGGTGTCTTGCGTCCTGAGAGACCCGGCATGTTCTCACATAACGAGTGACGTCGGTGGTAAGACGTGGCCAGTAGTACCTTTCTTGTATCCTCGCGAGCGTGCGAGAAACACCAAGGTGCTCTGCCGTCGGATCGTCGTGCAGGGCCTGCAGGAATTCTGGTCGCAGAGCTGAAGGCACCACAAGGACATACTTAGCTCGAAGCGGTGAAAAGTTTTTCTTTTGTAGAAGACCGTTTCGTAGAAAGAACGACGCAAGTGCGCGCTTGAATACCTTTGGGACTTCGGCGGTCCGGCCTTCGAGGTATTCTATTAGGGCCTTAAGTTCCGGGTCGGCCCGCTGTCGTTCAGCGAAGTCGTCGATAGTTATCGTTCCTAAGAAGTAGTCGTTATCCGGGTCGTCGGGTAGCGGTTGGTCTACAGGCGCACGAGAGAGACAGTCGGCGTCGGAGTGTTTTTTGCCGGACTTGTAAATGACAGTAATGTCATATTCTTGAAGTCTCAGGCTCCATCGTGCGAGGCGACCTGAAGGGTCCTTCAAGGTGGCTAGCCAACACAATGCGTGGCGATCGCTCACAACTTTGAAGGGCCTGCCGTAGAGGTAGGGGCGAAATTTTGACGTAGCCCAGATGATGGCGAGGCACTTTGGATAGCAATCGGCTGGCGTAACTAATAACCCTTTCAAGTCCGTCAGCCCTCTGAAAAAGAACGGCGCCAAGACCTACGCTGCTTGCGTCAGTATGTATTTCTGTCTCGGCTAATTCGTCGAAATGGGCAAGTAACGGAGGCGTCTGGAGGCGATGTTTAAGCTCCTGGAAAGCGTGTTCCTGCGGCGTTTCCCACTTAAACTCCACGTCGGCCTTGGTAAGGTTAGTGAGAGGATTGGCAATGCGGGCGAAGTTTTTCACGAACCGCCTATAATAGGCACACAGGCCCAGAAATCGGCGCAAGGCTTTCTTGTCAGTGGGCGGCGGGAAGTCGGCGATGGCGGCTGTTTTCCGTGGATCGGGACGAACTCCAGACTTGCTGATAACGTGCCCCAGAAACAAGAGCTCCTCATACGCAAATCTGCACTTTTCTGGCTTCAGTGTGAGTCCGGAAGGCTTGATGGCTTGAAGTAAACCTTCAAGGCGCCGAAGATGCTCGTCGAAACTCGAGGAAAACACGACGACGTCGTCCAAGTACACAAGGCAAGTCTGCCATTTCAATCCTGCCAGTACTGTATCCATAACGCGTTGAAAAGTTGCAGGCGCTGAGCAAAGGCCGAAGGGCATCACCTTAAACTCGAAGAGGCCGTCCGGTGTTATAAACGCCGTCTTCTCTCGGTCTCTTTCGTCGACTTCGATTTGCCAATAGCCAGTCTTGAGGTCCATTGACGAAAAGTACTTGGCGTTCTGGAGCAGATCAAGTGCGTCGTCTATTCGTGGGAGAGGATACACGTCCTTTCTTGTGATTTTGTTCAGGCGGCGATAATCGACGCAGAAACGTAGGGTCCTTTCCTTTTTCTTCACTAACACCACGGGGGATGCCCATGGACTTTTGGACGGCTGGATAATGTCATCCCGCAGCATTTCATCAACTTGTCTCTTCATGGCCTCACGTTTTCGCGTCGAAACCCTGTACGGACTCTGACGGAGTGGTCTGGCATTTTCTTCGGTTATGATGCGATGTTTCGTGATTGGGGTCTGCCGAATTTTCGATGACGACGAAAAGCAATCTTCA
This sequence comes from Rhipicephalus annulatus, assembly GCA_013436015.1. Lineage (NCBI taxonomy): Eukaryota > Metazoa > Arthropoda > Arachnida > Ixodida > Ixodidae > Rhipicephalus > Rhipicephalus annulatus. The sequence continues at coordinate 689,159 of WOVY01009849.1, forward strand.
TATTGCAGGAGCAGGGCCTTGAGCTGTTCTTGCTTATCGTTCGGAAGTCTGGGATTGACGTCAAAAGCTATGGGAGGGGCTTGGTTCCTCTGAGCAGGTTCCGCAGAATCGGCGAGGGCGAAAGCACTGGTGGCCTTCGACAATTTCTTCGATGTATACGACCGTTGTTCCTTTGTTCACATGTTTGTACTCATTGCTGAAATTCGTGAGCGTAACCGTTGCTTTGCCTCCCCGCCGCTCTGCAATTCCTCTTGCGACGCAAATATTTCGGATTACCAACAGATGATGACTGCCTTCAACGACGCCTTCCAAGTCAGGTGATTTAGGAGCGTCCACTGAAATAATGACGCTTGAGCGAGGCGGAATGGTGACTTGTTCTTCCAGCACATTCAAGGCATGGTGTCCTGACGGCGTGCGCGGCGGTAGTGCTTCTTCTGTGGATAACGTTATCGACTTTGTTTTTATGTTGATGACAGCATAATGGAGGCATAAGAAGTCCATGCCAAGGATGACATCTCTCGAGCAACGCTGTAGGACTACGAAGTCTGTAGGATAAATACGGCCATTAATGATGACTCTCACTGTGCAGATTCCTGCAGGCGTTACGAGATTACCTCCGGCTGTGCGGATTTCAGGGCCTTTCCAAGCTGTCCTAACTTTCTTTAACTTCCCGGCGAACAACCCACTGATGACAGAATAGTCGGCTCCAGTATCGACGAGAGCGGTCACACTGTGGCCGTCGATAAGAACGTCGAGGTCGCTAGTTCGCCGTCTCACATTACAGTTAGGGCGTAGCGTCGGGTCACGGCTGCGTCGGCTTGTTCCGCTGCTTCCATGTTGCGTCGTCAGGCCACCTTCGGTAAGTGAGCTTTCGCCGTCAGGGCTTTGCCTGTTTGGCGTTGTGTTCGGAAAGCTCCGTCGCGGCGTCGTCGTCGGAGGAGGATCTTCGGTAGTTCGTCGCACATCAAGCGCACCTCCACCGGTTGCTCTCCTTAGTTTCTCGGATACGGGCTAGGAGACCGGCCCCGCGTTGGGCCAGAGTACTGCCGGTGGTGCGGTGACGTGCGGCGGCTGGGCGACGGCGAACGCGAAGGGCTTCGTGGTGTCCACCGAGTTCCTGTCAGGTAGTCGGCGATGTCACGTGGTCGTTCTCCTGGCTATGGACGCGGTGCATTGACGGCGAAGCCACGCAGTCCCATCTGTCGGTACTGGCAACGGCGGTATGTGTGCCCGGCCTCGCCGCAGTTGTAGCAGAGTGGGCGATGGTCAGGGGTGCGCCAGACGTCTGTTTTCCTAGGTGCACTGCGCTGGCCCGCTGGGGAACGGTAGGACGTCGGTGGGGGTGGTGGCGGCGGTGGCGTCTGGCGACGGAAGTGCGACGGGGCGGCGTTTTGGCGTGGACGAGGAGGAGCGTTGTGGCGCACTGCAGTGGCGTAGCTTATAGTTTCTGGCTCGGGCGGCGGTGTTTGGGGAATTCGAAGCGATTGCTGGACTTCTTCTCGCACAATGTCGGCGATCGAATCCACTTGAGGCTGCGCCGAAGGCAACAGTTTGCGCAGCTCTTCCCGCACGATCGCTCGGATCGTTTCACGCAGGTCGTCGGAATCACTGGTTTGAGCAGCAGCGCATTCTGGAGTCAGGCGACGATTATACTGTCTGGTGCGCATGTCCAGCGTTTTTTTTTCAATAGTGGCCGCCTCGGATACAAATTCTTGGACGGTGTTCAGTGGATTCGCCCCGCCGAGGTGGTCTAGTGGCTAAGGCACTCGGCTGCTGACCCGAAGGGCGCGGGTTCGAATCCTGGCTGCGGCGGCTGCATTTCCGATGGAGGCGGAAATGTTGTAGGCCCGTGTGCTCAGATTTGGGTGCACGTTAAAGAACCCCAGGAGGTCTAAATTTCCGGAGCCCTCCACTACGGCGTCTCTCATAATCATATAGTGGTTTTGGGACGTTAAACCCCACATATCAATCAATCATCATGTTCGGTGGATTCCTCATTAGTCCCGCGAAGAGCTCCTGTTTGACCCCTCGCATGAGGAAACGAACTTTCTTTTCCTCAGGCATGTCTGGGTCAGCGTGACGGAATAGGCGGGTCATGTCCTCTGTGAAAATTCCAACCTTTTCATTGGGTAGCTGAACCCGGGTCTCGAGTAGAGCAGCGGCCCTCTCTTTGAGAGCGAAGCTCGCGAACGTTTGCAGAAATGCGCCGCAGAAGACATCCCACGTTCGGAACGTGGACTCCCGATTCTCTAGCCAGGTCCTTGCGGTGTCTTCCAGGTAGAAGTACACACGACGGAGCTTTTCTTCGTGGTCTCAGTGGTTGAGGGCGGCCACACGGTCGTATGTTTCTAGCCAGGTTTCCGGGTCTTAAAACGATGAGCCATGGAACGTTGGTGGTTCCCTGGGTTGATGAATGACGATCGTGGGCTGGGACGCTCCGGTTGTCGTTGTCGCTGCAGTCGAGGTCATGGTCTTGGTCTTCCGCGCCTTGTCTTGTAGAAGGCCGTACTCCGGTGGGAGACCTCGCTGTCGGCGGCTTGTTCGCTGCTCTTGGTTGGCGTCGGTGTCTTCTCCGCGACGGGGACTGGGTTCACGGCTTGACGGGGGCGTCCGGTACATGAACGAAGCAGCACCTCCACCAGATGTCACGGGGTCGTGACGTGGCTGAAGACAGGAAACTTCGTGTTCGGATTTAACTGTTTTTTTGGGCGAACCTGTGCCCGGTAAAGGGAAAGTCTAATTACAGCAGCAGTCTTGCACAGATAGCAGTCTCGGACTGATAGCGGCGAACGCAGCGTCGGCCTTCGATCAACAACTGACAAGCGGCGAAGCGCGTCGGCATTTATACTCTCGCCGTCGAATGTTCTAGCCTTATCGCTGGCGGTGGCGTAGCTTCCAGAACAATCTGTACCGTTCGCAATGTGGGCGTGATCTTATCGAAATGATCTACTACAGTCCGGAACCTACTAGAAAACTGCAGGCGCGGTTTGCGCTGAGAATCGTGTGGTGTTTTGGGACGATAACAAAAACTTGAGAAATAGAACGTGGCAATATTTATAGCTCAGTGGTTAGAGCATCGAACGTGTTATTCGAAGGTCGTAGGTTCGTTTCCTGCTCACGGCTGGTTATTTTTTCACCCACTTTTCTTTCTTCTTATTCACATACCATTTTCTCTAATAACTTCCCCTATATATTCCTTGGCATTACTGTCTGTTAGATCTCATTGATATTGTGTCAAAACACGGAAAAACGAGCCGCTAGGTATACTTTTTCCCGTATATATATATATATATATATATATATATATATATATATACATTAAGGGGTGCTCACATCTTTGAGGGTGGCGTGGTACGTCAAGCTAGGTCCAAGATCTAATATTTTTCTATTCATAATAGAAGATATTGAACTAGAACGTATTGAGACAAAGAGGACAGCGGAAATTTTAAAATTTAAGGAGAAAAAATGTCAAGGAATACACTTCTGAACATTTCAAGCTATGCACAGACAATTCAGGGAGCCCTCAACCACTGGCATTCGGTAGCACGCATAAAACCTTAAACGACCGGATGAGAGGCACTACTAACAAACAACCAAGCGTAGAAGAAAACATAATTAACCTCTCCAACGTTCAACTTAGCTGTCGTGAACGAACAGTATTCTCCCGCGGACTTACATTTTGCCCCACTACTAGCCGGTACAATCAGTTCTCCTTATTACAGGACCTCGATAAATTCGCACGGAATGTTCACCTAGAGGAATAATTTTTGACAAACCCTACAAAGAAACCACTACCATAATACCTTTTAGTTCAAGGCAACAGTGGACACCAATCTCTCAGCGGGAGAGGCATCTAGATACCTACATCGAAGCCATCCAAAAAAATATACTTCGAGAATAGAGCACACACAGACCGGCAGTAGTCCAAAACCTCTTAAGAAAAAAAGTATGAAGCGCTTAAGACACTTAGTGATCGAACAGATATTGTCATAACACCAGCGAATAAAGAGGGAGAAATCGTGATGTTGAATAAATGCGACTATATCCAACAAGGCACCACCAATAACTAACATATTTTTTACAAACCACTGGATTCAATCCTAGAACATCAAGCAATAATGACCATCGCACTCCATCATCTCGTAGAGCTCGGAGAGTTAGATCTTAAACTTTCCAGAACACTTACTGTAGCACGTGTCAAACCAGGACGGTTTTATATGCTTCCGAAAATACCAAAAAAGGAAACCCCGGCTGACCAATTATTCAGGGAAGAGGTACCTTCACCGAATCATAATCAAGTTACATAGACTACGTAAATAAGAACATACCTCCTACACACCCCTGCTACTTACGTGATACCAACCATTTCATTAGAACGATCAAAGATCTAGCCATCTCTAAGGATGCCTTCTTTGTAACTCTTCATGTAACTTCGCTTTACAGAAATATTCTACACGGTGATGGCATCAGAGCATTGGTAGAGTCCTACAGTTCACATAAATCTGATGACTCACCAGATCCAATAGTCATTGAAACCCTTGCTAAGTTGGTGCTTCAACTTAATAGGTTTTAGTTTTATAACCAATACTACTTACAAATTAATGGCACGGCTATGGGGACTCGTATGGCGCCTAACTACGCAAACATCTTTATTAATGACTTTGAAGCTGAGTTTTTATCAACCCAGAAATTCGAGCCACTTCTCTACAGACGCTTCCATGCTGATATTTTTATTATTTGGACAAACACAGAGAGCAGCTTAATTAGCCCCACCACGGTGGCCTCGTGGTTAAGGTACTCGGCTGCTGACCCGCAGGTCGTGGGATCAAATTGCGACTGTGGCGGCTGCATTTCCGATGAAGGCGGAAATGTTTTAGGCCAGTGTACGCAGACTTACGTGCAAGTTAAAGAACCCCAGGTGGTCGAAATTTCCGGAGCCCTCCACTACGGTGTATTCATAATCATATGGTGGTTTTGGGACGTTAAACCCCACAAATCAATCAATCGCAGCTGCCTAATTGATTTTATAGAATCTTTCAACGAAGCAAATCCAGACATCAATATTCTCTTATGCATACTCAACAACATAAATCGATTTCCTAGACGTTCACGTAATAGTAAAAGACGGGTCATTAGGTACTAACGTTTACAAAAGCCGTCATTTCGATAGTTGCCACCCTCGTCTCTGCTAGACGTCCATCCCGTACTCCCAAGCCCATCGATTGAAAAGAATTTGTTCCCATCCCAAACATTTTGAAGCCAACGTAGAGAACTTGCGCAAGGTACTTGCAAAGACTCATTATACTCTCTCTATAGCCAACGACGCCGTACATAAAGTGGCAAACCTAGATCGCGAGCATCTTCTTGACCAGCAGGAAGAGTTAAAACAAAAGGGACGGAAAAACTTGGTTTTAACGTTTGGTAGCAACCCTTCTTACGTAATCAAAATTCTAAAGAGACGCTTTAACATCTTACAACAAAGTGAAAATCTATCAAAAGTTTTTCCTTCCCATCAACAAGTGGTACTCGCAATGTTCATAAACTTTCACGTCACCTAGCGGAATTCAGGAGCGTTCTCTCAAGGATGATTAGTAGGCAGACGCTCGCTTGTTTAGCGGTGCTAACCTGAGTGTTAACGCGTCAGCAAAAAACGAACACAAATCACATTGTATGTTGCGTGCATCAGTGTATATAGAGAACCAAAGCTTAAGTTTGGGGAGCGACGACAACGCCGCGGCTGGCCCTGGCGGCGAGCTCTGGAACTTTCGAGTAGAGACGCGAGAGAGGTCGCAGGTGAGTTAGTTCGCTTCGCCGAAACTGCAGCGCGTGTGACACGCAGGCAACACGTTCTGCAGTCGGTACGGGACCTCAGGTGCCAACCACTGGCACGCGTACGCTCGCGCCTAGGTGTCGAAAGCGTGTAGTCGTGCCTCTGGAGGAAAAGGGTGCGCAACCACTGGCAAGCGTTGATCACGTTGACGCTCACATGTCCAAGGCTGATGCACAGTGTTGTTTGATCTTTTGGCTCAAAACATTCCAAGGTCATCACAAAACAGCGCGTTCTCAACTGGAGCGGGTTCGTACGTTGACGAAGATATGATAGCGTATTGCAATGCTGATTGTGCTTCGCCCGCCACAGTTTTGGCTATTTCAAAACTAATTGAGATTGAAGTGTTCATAGTAACTACAGTGGTATGCACCAGAAACATCAGTGCATGAGCTCCGCTACCGAGAACGAAAAACTCACTTCTAGGATACTGTACGTCTGTCATAGGCGTGCGCCGGGTTCTATTAAAGAGATGGAGAATGTTTGCTGCAGTGACCCCCTTCCTAAAATGCCTAAGTAGGAGATGCCTTAGTTACCCTCTCCCTAATATAGTAATCTATGGAGCCGACATTGCGCCCCCCAATTTCTGGTGATAAGGGGGGGGGGGTGTACGCGATCTCATTATGTTTAAAAATCAGCTTTATAAAAACCAAGGTGTATAAATCACCAGGTTGCTATACCTACAATACCAAATTCCCTATTATGATTGTAAATATTTTGGTACAATCAGTACATTTACACTTCATAACTTGCAGCACTCTTTACCTTATTAATCACACCCAAAACTTCATGATGTGTCAGATTTTCTCATAAGACTACAATAGAGCTTTATGTAAAGGGCTTTCGGACGTTGGGTGCGATAGAAATATCCTCTATTGCATCAAACCACACGTGGCTCCTAATGATGCAGCAGATATTGGTCATCAGATAGGAACTGCGTAGAATGCTTTTAGGCACTTTTGTATGTGAAATAAGCTTTGACACAACTAACTGTGCTTGACAACTCATGATGTGACAGATATTGGTTCTTATACTGTACTAAATGAATCCTGTACGGATGACTACTGGCCGTTGTCTGTAGTAAAAATATTCTCTAAAGCGACAAACTGCACCCAATACTTCGTGATGTCACAGATATTGTTTGTTAGACGGCAACTGAACCCTGTATGTAAGGTTTTAGATGATGTATGTATTTGGAATCCTCTTATGCAAGAAAGCACACCTAGTTGTTAATGATGTAACAGATATTGATTAAAGATAGGAAACAAGCACTGCATAGAATGCTTTTGGGCATAGTCTATAGTCGAAATATGCTCTAACACAGCTATCTGTGCCTGAAACTTCATCATGTGACAGATTTTGCGCATATGACTGCATATTAATCCTGTATGGAAGACTTTTAATTGATTGATTTGATTGATATGTGGGGTTTAACGTCCAAAAACGACCATATGATTATGAGAGACGCCGCAGTGGAGGGCTCCGGAAATTTAGACCACCTGGGGTTCTTTAACGTGCACCCGAATCCGAGCACACGGGCCTACAACGTTTCTGCCTCCATCGGAAATGCAGCCGCCGCAGCCGGGATTCGAACCCACGCCCTGCGGGTCAGCAGCCGAGTACCTTAGCCAATAGACCACCGCGGCGGGGCAAGACTTTTGAACGTTGTCAGTAGTCAAATTATTTTCTAAAGCGACAAACCACGCCAAAAAACTCGTGATCTCACATACATCTATCATAAGACTGCAAATGAGCCTTACTTAGAAGGCTTTCAATTATTTGTGTTTCAGAAATATCATCTAATGCAAGCAAGCACACCTAGCTCCTAGTAATGCAACAGATATTGGTGATTAGATAGAAACCAAGCAGTGCGTAAAATGTTTTTAGGCATAGTATGTATTCGAAATACGCTCTAACGCAACTAACTGTGCCTGACCCTTCATTATGGGACATATATTGCTCAAAAGGCGGCAACTGAATCCTCTATGAAAGAATTCTTGACGTTCTCTGTTGTCAAAATATTCTCTACAGCGACAGACCACATCCGACACTTCGTGATGTCACAGATATTGATCATAACGTGCAACTGAAAGCTGTATGTAAGGCTTTTGATGATGTCTGTGTTAGAAATTTTCTCTAACGCGAGAAGGCACACGTGGCTCCCTATGGTGCAACAGGTATTGACATAAGATAGGAACCAAGAACTGTGTAGATTGCATTTGGGCATTGTCTGTAGTCGAAATGTGCTCTAATGCAACTAACCCTGACATTTTATGATGTGAGAAATATTGCCCAGGAGGCTGCAGCCGAATCTTGTATGTAAGACTTCTGGTCGTTGTGTATAGTAAAAATATTCTATAAAAGCACAAATCGCACACAACACTTCATGAAGTCACAGATATCGGTCATAATATTGCAATTGAACCCTGTACGAAAGGTTTTTGAGCGTTTTTTGAAGCCAAAATGTTCTCCAATGCAATACACCACATCCGACACTTCATGATGCAAGAGATCTCAATTATGAGATTGGAACCGAGCACTGCGTGGAACCCTTTCAGGTGGTATATTTATTTTCAAATACTACAGGCCAATGCACGGCTACTGCAAGAGTGATGTACATAAATACTAAATGAAAGCATTGAAACAGTAGTATCACAATAAATGTGCCAACGCAAACGAATATCACTACGTCTAAGTGGAGCCCGGTGAAATATGAGAGAAATAGAACAAGTGCCTACAAAACGTTGATTGATTGATATGTGGGGCTTAACGTCCCAAAACCACTATATGATTATGAGAGACGCCGTAGTGGAGGGCTCCGGAAATTTAGACCACCTGGGGTTCTTTAACGTGCACCCAAATCTGAGCACACGGGCCTACAACATTTCCGCCTCCATCGGAAATGCAGCCGCCGCTGCCGGGATTTGCCTACAAAACGTCAGACACACTGGTATCACGAACCAAACAGAATTAACCATACCAGTGTTTCATAACTTCATTCAAACGTGTCAGAGAGCTCTAAAAACGGCTTGTAAGCTGGATAGTGAATGCAGATCAGGGCTGTGTTGAAGGCTTTTGCACTTTGCTGGCAGTTTAATATGCTTTAACATATGCAAAATGCATCTGACACTTCTTGATGAGACAGATATTGGTTTTGAGACTGCAGCCAAGCACTGCACAAGGTTTTCCCATGCCGTCAGTAGTCAAAATACCCTATAATGCAATAAAGTGTGACTGAAATATTTGATGCGACAGATACCAGTCATAGTATTGCACCGGAGTACTCTACAGAAGTTTTGGCAAATTTTCTAACACAACTAAACATAATATCTTGATATTTTGAAAAGGCTTAAGTGCACTCATATAAAGTCCAAAATAGTGCGTATACCAGAAAACTGAACAGAAATGAAGCAGTCCGTAGACACACATACAATGATTCAATGTTTGAACAGTCTAATAATATATTCAGTTCATTCCAGACGGGAGTTACAAGTAACATTAGGCAGTTTTTTTTGCATTTATTTCAAAGTGCAGTACAGTACTGAAGCACCTTCATTGATTCTGTGCATACATGTGGTGACCCTCTCTTCCTACTATCATGTCATCGTGCAGCTGATTTCAAATCAGGTGCTTCTCACTTACAAGGTTTTCTGTTATCTGTCCGGCCGTAAACAAAACACGTGTTATATTATAGTAAACTGTAAAACGACGGAGCAGCGCCATTGCATGTCTATAGCTATGTGTACCAGAATGAACTAGAAATTAACAATGTGTGTGCTAAAAAGCTGCCAAACAACGTATGCGCTACTGAGCGTGGCAGAAAAGCAGAACTAGCGAGAAGTGAAATAGCAGGCAATACCAGCGGCACTTAATCATGCCACTTTTTTTTCTATCACCACAGCTAAGCACGTTCGAGTTTCTATTTTGTACATGAATGAAGATGAGACCGCTGACAGCTGAATATGTCAGCATCGCTGGTACCCTACGCGAAGTCACTTCAAACTGCTACCAAACAGCGCTAGCTTCTTATTAGCTTGGAATCACACGAAAACTGTTTGCACCGAACCCAACGAATGTTTCAGCGTCATACAATCTGCTAATACCCTTATAAAAGTACTATCGGCATCAAATAAAATGCAAACAGCGGAGGGCGTGGCACAAGCCTTATCAATGGCATAAAGCGCGCCGTCCACCAGTCATTGACACAGACCGGCCCACCCATCCAATGTGGCAGCACTGCAAGATCCCTCTATAGTGCAATACTTCTGCTTGTGTTCCAGGTAAGGTATTTGAAAGGAGCAAAATTTTAAAAAAATTGGAGGTTTTATACTACTGCAGCCGAAGGTGAATATTGTAGCACAGTTTGCCATCACAGAGTAAATCATCACGGAATACCTGGCAAATTCTATTTATAGTAGACAAAGATAGGTTCATAATGCTGGCAATTTCACGCTGTTTCACTTCACCCCGGTAAAGCGAAACAATTTGCGCGCTCTCTTCCAAAGGAACACTGGGACTTTCCAGTTAAAATGAAGCCTTTTCGGGTCGTACTCTGAAAAAAAGGGTGTATGTGAAGCAGCGCTGGCAAACGAGATGCGACAATCGTTTGAAAAATCAAGCGCAAACCATTTATATTTCACTTTTTTTGTTTTATCGTGAGAAGACACTGATTGCACTGCGATGCTGCAGTAAAAAAAAGGAATTGCGAGTGATACGATCAAAAGTGCTCGGCACGCCACGATTTCCGCTATTGTCACCATACGAAAACTAGAGCACAAACGGAGATAACGCACTCCAGGTGAATCATGCAGTGCTGCAGAGCCGGATGTGCACGCCTGTCAATGGTGAAGACTGAACGGCCAACACTATACTGTTTCTAATGCTTGAAACACGCACTCCGCTTTTCGGGTTTTATTTGACGCTAATAGTACGAACATTTTCACATCACCGAAATGTGTTGGCTAGTGCGAGGTTCGCTTTCTGCAGCGATGAATACTGATGTTGAAAACAAACACAGTGCAGATAAAAACTCCGTATGCACTTTGCGATGTTTCGGGCGTCGTATATAGTGATTATGTTTCAACGTGAACTACCTTAGATTTTTTTCAGCCGATGTTCCTCACATGAGCTGGTTCATGCGAACTCGATGGTAGACGCCCACGCCGGATGCAGATGGCACCACTCTGAATATCCGCCGCGGTAGGCGAGGGCTCACGCTCGAAGCTTCGAACCTCCGATGTCTGGTTACAGTCGTTTTTAGCACGGAAAATAACAGATCGAAGCGCAGGAACACCGACACGCTACAAGAGTCCGTACGATGTTTTCGCTCGGCCGCCGATCATACTCGGGACCGGCGCAAGCGCAGTCGGCCGGCATTTGCTGCATTAGGCGGCGTCGCTGCAACTCGGCATGAAACCGCGTCACGCTGGTAGCACTCACAGTCGTTAATTGTGTCGCTGTCGTTATAGACTACGAAGAGGTTATTCAGGAACGTTTAAAGTAGTTTCCGTGCTTGCTTCTAGCCCTCGGCCGTGCCTTCGAAGCGGCGGCCATTAGGCACAGCATTTGGAGGCATCGCGGCCTCTGGTTGGTTGGCGCGCGACCCCTGCTTGGTTGGCACCGCTGTACGCGTGGTGACGAGGTGTAGGCGTGGCAAAAATATCAAGTCCGGCTTGATCCCTCGTGCCTCCTTGCGTATGTATGCCTTTCCGACGCCGATGCCGAGAGGCGCAATCGAAGCTTTCGACGCGTAGACGCGAGCATATGCGTGCCATTGGTTGGTACTTTAAAAGCATCGTGAACATCGACGCGCGAGCGGGTTTTTCACGTGATATTTTTTTAATATTTCGTAGGCATTTGTAGTTAGTACAAAAACATTATTGTTTCACACGTAGAAAGTTCAAAAATATTTTTTTGAACGTTTTGCAAACCGATTGACAACTTTCTCATTAAAATTGCTTATCCATCTTCGTTGCTTCGAAAGTTAGTTATTAAACAGGTCTAATCAAACAATATTTGAGAACACAAAAAATATTCTGACCAACACCAGGTAACGGTGAGCAACATGCATTTGGTCGCGTCGTAATGGCGTGTACCGGCCTACTTTCAAACTTGGGTTAAGGTTACGTGGGAGACCCTGTATATTGTAGTAATTGCATGTCAATTGTATTGCCGTTCTGACACCTCGCATTCTAGTTTTTGTGCATGCATTAAACTGACTGGTCCCAGAAATAAAGTCGTTGGCAATTGAAATAAACATAGTGACTCTTGGACTAAATTCACTGGCAAGCAGCCTAATTGAGTTGGCACTTGGAATAAATGTCTGGCACAAGGAATAAATAGCTTGGTGCTCAAAATATTTTAATGGCATGCAGATTGTTTAAGCTGGCACTTGGATTAAAGTCAATGGAAAATCCTGTAGTCAAAACCTGAAAATGATAACATGTATCTCATAAATGTCAAGATTTTCATTTCTTGGTTTTACTGCTCATGAGGTGGTTTCGTTCGCAGGACATGTTGCTAAACTGCTATGGTATGACATGAATGCACGGTGTTCATAAGTGGCAGACCATAACAGGGAAATCACGACAAGAATGTCCCGTCGTGCGTTATAGTTATTTTTCACGTTGGGTAGTCAGTTTGATTATATATTTATTGTATAATCTCCGTCAGGAAGCTCAATCTTTAAAATAATAGTTTTTTATTGTGCATTGCATGTGAGCAATTACAGTGAATATTCCAAAACGCCACACGCCGCCATTACGCTCGAGCTCGACCAGCGAAGCGAAATGGTTTGAGCAATGAAATATAAAGTTGCAACCATAGTTAACGCTAAAGTCTCCTGCACTTCACCAGAACGTCTGAACGACGTTGCTGCTCGAGAAATTTTCACAACTTTGACGTTGCGAAAAGCATACGCGTGTATTCGTTTTGATGTCCTTGTTCCGAATTTGCTGATGGAACCTGCAACGTCCGAGTGCAGCAAATTGCACACTGTTGGAGCCTGATCATGGCTGACACTAGCGCTACCTAATGCGAAGGTAAATACTTGTGTTCCGTTGAAGAAGCACCTGAATGGTGCTTACAGCGCAAGTAATAACGACGGCGTAATACGTTTCCAAACCATTGTTACCATAAACATTCGATCCTGTGCAGCCGCGACGGCACGCTCGCTAGTAGTCTACTACTGCGGTAAATTCACCACGCAGGCTCGGCACAAATTGTCTCGGAGTGCCAATCACTTCATACGTAAATTCTAGTTCACGCAGTTTCCTATAGCCCGCACAAGATTACGCAAAGCATCGTTGATCCACAGACGATCAGCTGACACCACCACCCTTTGCACTGTGGCAAAAATGATGTAGTGAATGTTCAGCAGTTCTGATAGTATGGGAAAGTACTTTGTTGCGATATATGTTCAGATGACGATCAAGAGTTCATCTGGTGAAAGTGGCACGGGGAGTACGGCCGTGCGTCCTATCATTTCCTACGCGAGTTCAAGGGTTGATCTTCCCTCCGCAGCCACCTTGGATTGCACGGTACGCCACCTATAGGCCGTGGGCATTGCGGATATATACGCCCCAAAAACATTACATATTATCCTGTGCGGTCGAAAATCGATAAGATATCTATAACTGGATGTCAGCCATGTGGCAAGGCCCGCTGTAGGGTGTTCAAATACATACAGGTAAACAAAGTTGCTGAAAGCACACATTCCAGACTCAAGTACTCCATTCACTCAAACCTTAACTGTGACAGTTCTAAAGTAATATGCCTTTTTGATCGTGGAATATGCAGTATTCAATACATAGGACAGAGTGATACGGCCTTCCGCGTCCGCTTCAATAACCGCCGTTCACACGTTCATTTGCTTCCGAATCTGCCCCTATCACCCATTTGGTTTCGTCAAGGTTACACTCTTACATAGTGGTTTCCCCAGTACAAGGAAACGTGAACAGCGTGAATCAATTTATAAATTTTACACATTAAAAGCTGGTATAAATATTATTCCAGGCATACTTTCTTCAACTCGCCCTCCGGAAGATTCAGGTTGATATTTACCTTAGCCAAACGTTTTTATCTCTTTTTTTATATCACCTCAAGCACGGTTTAGGGCATGCAACATGCACGTGAATTCCTAGAAATGTGGGCAACTACCGAAGAATCATCGACCCGCCCCCCTTCTATGAAATCACTCTCCAGACAACTGAGTAACTGAAATATTCGACCCCCGCGGTAAAATTTGAAAAAACAAACTCAGTTCTTTTAAACATTCTTGAGCCTCAGACCAGAGATCATAGCTGCTTGGCACGTGCATATCCCACACGTTTCTCCGTTTTTACCGAAGCTTTGACAGGCGTGACCCTTTTTTGTTTTTTTCTCTTTTTTGAGCATTTAGCACATCGTTCAACGTGGCCCTCCTCTCCAGGCTTCAAGAGCAACTAAGGAGGGGGATGGGAGAACCACTGGCACGCAACAGCGACCATGATCGCAAGGAATAGACTATGGTACTTTTTTTTTCAAGCTATGGAAGGAAGATCATAAGGAGTGAGCCTAAGGAGCGAAACTTCAAGATGTATCGCTAAAATGTGCTTAATTTAGCCATCTGCATCATTTAGCAAACTGAACCCAAAAAACTTGACTTGATTTTATGTATATCAAGGTTTGTTTGTAAACTCGTTTATGCCTGCACATTTTTTTTGCACAAACACACGTGCTATGCGTATGTGGAAGTACGCACACGTGGTTGTTTGACCATTTGTAAGTATGGACCAATGATCAGTATATCATTAGTTGTTTGGTCACTAGTTTATTGGTGCACTTTTATTTCTCTGTCTCTCTCTCTTTTTTGGCTGTGAGATGACATAAAAGCGCATTTGAGCCTAGTAAATTTTGTCTCACGATCGAAACGTCACCAATAAACAGTTTATTTTTCGCAAATTTTTCTCTAAGGCAACCGAAGCCAGACTCTTCATATTCTACGTATATATATATATATATATATATATATATATATATATATATATATATATATATATATATATATATATATATATATATATATATATATATATTTCAGCCGGGGACCAGCCTTTATCAGAAAAAACACGATAGAAAATGCGTTTTTTTTAAGTCGGAATGGTATATAAGAGGCCCCTAACACGTGAACCATCATGAACGATGAGCAGGGAATGTCAAAGCAATGTCAAAGTAATGATATGAGAATACATGAATGATGGATGGACAGTCATACCTATATTTCGAAAGTTCACAACCAAAGCACTGCAAAACGGCAATCCAATATGGTCAAGCATTAGATTTTAAGACAAATTGTTCCACGAATTCGCATTTTACAGACAACTGCACCAAACTTAGGGAGGCCAAATAGAAACAAAAATATTCACCACAAATCATTAACGATGCTACTAAATGGGCTGAGGACATTGACCATGAGGAAAGTTTTGTTTGAAAGAAGAACGCCGCGCCCTGAAGCACGAAGCAGATTCTAACCTACTCCGCATCAGCACCAAACATCCACAGCATTCTTCAGAAGCATCACAACATACTACTACAGCTTTATAACCTTAAAAACATTTTTCCTGATCCCCCACGTGTGATATATCGCAGATCGAAGAACTTGCGCGACTTACTAACGTCATCAAGGATTACCCCCACCATGTTTTTGTGCTTGTCATCAGTGCAACAAACCCTGTTGCAAAGTTTCCAACTACATGACGAAGGCAACTTTAGTTAGGAGTACAGCATCACACTTTCATCTAAAAATAAAGGGGGATTTTGACTGCGACAGAACCAGCACTGTGTACATTCTTGAATGCTCTGTGTGCAAACTCCAATACATCGATCATACTGAAAGGCCTTTTAGACTGCGTTTTATTAACTATAGGTCGCATGCCACAAACCTACCTAATCTACCTTTGTCTAGGCATGTTAATAGTCCTGGTCACTCCTTTGATAAACTTACAGCGACTATACTTGAATCAGGTTTCCATTCTCAGGGAAGCCCCGCTGCGGCGGTCTAGTGGCTAAGGTACTCGGCTGCTGAGCCGCTGGTCGCGGGATCAGATCCCAGCTGTGGCGGCTGCATTTCCGATGGAGGCGGAAATGTTGTAGGCCCGTGTGCTCAGATACGGGTGCACGTTAAAGAACCCTAGGTGGTCTAAATTTCCGGAGCCCTCCACTGCGGTATCTCTCATAATCATATGGTAGTTTTGGGACGTTAAAACACCACATATCAATAATTCTCAGGGAATTGCGCGAGTTATTTCTTACACACAAGTTCAACGCGACCTTATCTGGTATCACTGAAAATCCAGACAAACTGACGTTTCGTTCGGCACAGAACTAAGTTCTCGCTTCATCACACTCAGATCATAACCACTGTACATGCATATTTTTCACTACACGTCTCCTGTGCAGTGCATTTCTTGACTTCTCGTTATCGATTTTGTTTGTGCCCAATGAAGTTGTTAGTAACGCATTTTGTTTCATTCGAGCATTTCCTGTTATACTTTATCTATCTATCTGTGTGTGTAAACGTGTGTGTGTGATTTGCTATATCGGTTTTGATAGCTTCATTTTTGTGTGTAGATAAAGTGCTATGCATGTGATCGACTTTACGGAAACATCATTCATGCGTTCTCATATAATTACTTTGACTTTGCTTTGACATTCTCTGCTCACCATTCATTACTCACCACATCGCAGTAGCCAGTGTATGATTGTGATTGTTCACGTGTTAGGGGACCCTTATATACCATGTCTACCTAAAAAGCGAATTTTTGTATCGTGTTTTCTCTGATGAAGGCTGGTTTCGCACTGAAACGTAAGAAAAAATAAAAAGCTTTCATTTTGCCCTTCCTCTACTTCTTGGCATTGTTCCACTGGCCATTGGATCCACGGACTTCATCATATATATATATATAAATATATATATATATCCCCACCACGGTGGTCTAGTGGCTAAAATACTGGGCTGCTGACCCGCAGGTCTCAAGATCAAATCCCGACTGTGGCGTCTGCATTTTAAATGGAGGTGAAAATGCTGTAGGTCCACGTGCTGATATTTCGGTGCACGTTAAAAAACCCTAGGTGGCTGAAATTTCTGGAGCCCTCTACTACGGCGACTTTCTTAATCATTTGGACGTTAAACCCTCATAACAATCTATGACCCAAATAAGTTTATATATATATATATATATATATATATATATATATATATATACATATATATATATATAATGAGATCCAACAGACAGTAATGCCAAGGAATGTACAGGGGAAGTTATTAGAACCAATGGAATGCATATAAGATGAAAGAAAAGTGGGTGAAAAAATAACCAGCCGTGAGCAGGAATCAAACCTACGACCTTCGAATAACGCGTTCGATGCTCTAACCACTGAGCTATCCCAGCGGCCTTCTCTCCATCCATATTTTTGGGTTTATATGTGAATTTAGAAGTAGGAGCGTTCGTCAGCGCCATCTATAGGCCAAGCGACGAGTTTGAAACACTCTTTTATGCGCATGTGTGGCGCCACGTAGCACATGAACTTATTACGAGCGGGCAGCTGGCTAATAGTCCCTCGTATACAACCTAATGACACCAAGTCTGTCAGTACGAGACCCTCGTTAATGAATAAGGGAAAGAAGTATATATTCAAGGGCTCGTTTTTCCGTGTTTTGACACAATAATACTGAGATCCAACAGACAGTAATGCCAAGGAATATACAGGGGAAGTTATTTGAACCAATGGAATGTCAATAGGAAGAAAGAAAAGTGGGTGAAAAAATAACCAGCCGTGAGCAAAATAACCAGCCGTAAAAAAGAATCAGCCGTGAACCTACGACCTTCGAATAACGCGTTCGATGCTCTAACCACTATATATATATATATATATATATATATATATATATATATATATATATATATATATATATATATATATATATATATATATATATAGAGAGAGAGAGAGAGAGAGAGAGAGAGAGAGAAATATGTTGTGTCTACGTTCGTCAATTGTGCTGTATCTCGGCACCTTAAGAAAATGCTTGCAGCAGTTGCGCTGACAACATTATTATATTGGCTAGAGTTATTGTTTACGAGATTGAAATCCTTGAACACCTTACTGATAAAAAATGGGGCCATATATGCAGACGCAGTCACTATATGGTGCACCGGGGGCTGCGATGGGCATGCCATTGAGGTCTTACGAAGCTACCTCAGACACACTAGACTCTGGAGCTCACCGCGGATATTAGAGCTGCTACAGTATAGCGCCGAGCGCAGGCGCCCCAAACCGAAAGGTTGGAAGCCTGTAGAGGCGCTCAACATTACTCTAAAGACTAGTGAGGGTGATATCATTACTAGGGTAGACACTGTGCGCGTTCTGGTTATGGCGATTGAGTCAAACTGTGCAAATAACGAGAGTATACTGAAAACTACAAGGAACACAGACAATGCCCTGGGGTTGGTAACAAGGGTTGCTAACCGGCAGCAAGGACTATGCGAGGACAACTTCATCTGGTGGGTGCATGCTTTCGTGATGTGTCATGTCACCTACGTAGCGGCAATGCACAACTGGTAGAGGTCGGAGCGGGACAAATTGAACACGCTGATAAAAAACGCGGTAAAGGAAGCCCTCGCGCTTCCCATTTCTAAGAGCTCGGAGATCGAGAGAAAATAAGCTTCATTTAGCTCTAGAGCTCTTCTGCCAAGCGCTCTTGTGCAGAATGCTTGTGGATGGGTCCTCAGTCCAGGACTCCTGGTGCCTTTGCTATTCGTCTGGTGCGTTCAACCAGCCTGATCTGGTCGTCCGCATCCCGGCTGGACAGCGCAGCCTCCCGCTGCTACGACGTGGTGTTGTATATGACGGGTAGTGCCGTTATATTTTGGCATCTCCATGTTGTGTGGTATACTTTGGGTTTCTCGCCACACCAGGGACATGTATCTCAGTATTGTGTTGAGTGTATTTTACTGTAAACGTTTATGCATGTGTATGAATTTGTTTGTAGCTGCCGCCAGGATACCGACTGCTCCCTGTCAAACTTCCACAAGGGGCGGCGGATATTGCCTTCTTGTTTGTTCGAAATGTTGTTGAATGTTCCTGTAAATGCTGGCTGCCGCCTCGACGCTCCCGGCCATCGATCTCTCTAGGCTAGTGTATCCTCGAGATATGAGATAGGCCTGACCATTCCCGACAATACCATCATGCTCTGGGTCCCATATTATTTGGTGTTTTTCGTTGCTCATACCACCGGTGTTTAAAATTCTGGCGGCTTTCCTGCCTACCCTACCATTTGTGTATCCCCGGCAGGTGTCCTGAGAGTCCGTGACTATTAAAAGCGATTGCCCTGATCTGTTGCCTTTGGCGACCGCTAGAGCGACGGCGGTATCCTCGTCATCTAACACGGTGCAATTCTTCAGCGATGCGCTGACCTTCTCCGTTAACTGAGTGTCGATAATCGTCACCATAGCGTCTTTCCCGTTCATGTTTGTAGCAGTATCGACATAGACAACGTTGTTTCTGTTCTGATAGGTTTTGGTAATACTCTGCGCCCTGGCACTAGGACTGCCCTGGTGATCCGTAGACTGCATGCACTTAGAAATAGGAGTGACCTTGAAGTAGATCTGATCGCATCAGGTATGTCTACCAAGCGGTAGAGTTCTCGCATACTATCTTGGTAGCCTAATCTCTGGAGCAGGGCTCGTCCTGTCGTAGTGCGCTGTAGTCTAGTCTTCTGAGACGCAAGCTGCGCCTCCCTGTGTTTGTCGTAGGTGTTTGTTATGCCGAAGTCTGTTAATTTTGTGGTCACCGTGCTTGTCGACAGACCTCAGCCTATCTTGCAGGCCTTCCTTAGGATCGCTTCCACTTGATCCTTTTCTTTTTTGTTTAAATGCCGGTAGGGAAGGCTGTAGGTGGTTCTGCTCACCACAAGTGCTCTTACAAGCACGAGAGTGTCATCTTGCTTGAATCCGTTTCTCCCGTTAGTTATGCGCGCGATCATTCTCGTTATCTTGGCCGCCGACCCAGACAGCAGTCTGATTGTGCGGTCCGCCCTCTGGTTAGAATGAATCCACATTCACAGAAGCCTTGATGTCTGTACTTCCGGTATGCAGACTCCGGCCAGTGTGACTGTTAGGTCGACTCTATCGTTCTGTCTGGGTCTGCGCATCCTAAGTATTTCCGACTTTTCAGGTGAACAAGACAGTCCTCTTGCTTTTGCGTACTCTTCAACACAATTGGCCGCCACCTGTATTCTTTCTTCTTCGAGTCCCAGCGAGCCCTCCTTCATCCATATGGTGATGTCATCGGCGTACATTGCATGCCGCACACCATCTATACCATTCAGTTTCTGTGCCAGGTCGACCATTGCAATATTGAAGAGAGGAAGTGAGATCATGGACCCTTGCGGCGTGCCCTTGCTGGGCAGTCTGAACGCGTCTGACCGGAGGTCACCCATCTCTATGGTCGCAGTCCTATCATAGAGGAAGGCTTTCACGTAGCCGTAGATTTTTCCCCGCAATTCAAGTTGGTTATTGCCGATAGTATGGCGGTATGGTTGACGTTGTCAGGAGAACCTTTGAGGGCAAGAGCCAGTAATACATGTTCTCCATACTTAGGGACTTTGCTGGGAACTTCCTCTTTGATGAGAAGTAAGACATATTGCGTTGATAGCTTTGGACGGAACCGAAACATCGTGGGCATGAGGTCGTTATCTTCCAGGTAGATTTGCAGTCTGATTGTGATTATTCGTTTATATATAGTTTCCCTAAGCACGAAGTCAGTGAAATAGGTCATAGGTTTTCTAAGCTTGACTTTCTTGCCTGGCTTTGGGATGGTGATGATCTGCTCGTGTAACCATCCTATTGGAACAATCTCCGCTTCCCAATTCTTATTCGAGGGTTCCGTGATAGATTTTATATGTTCTGGCACCGGGTTTCTTATTATTGCATTGCTAAACTTGTCTGCTCCGCATGCTGTGTTCTTGACGGCCATTCGGACGACCACGTACAACTCTTCTTGCATAATGGAGTGGTCGAGTTTTTTGTTTTCGGCACCTCGATAGGGGTTCGTGCAGGCATCGATGTTCACAGACCCAATGTATCGTTCCCTAGTCTTACCTAGTTAGTAGCTCCACATCGCGACATTGGAAGTTGTGGGCAATTTTGTGTAGCGTCCTGTTATTTTCTGTTTTGAACTTGGCTGGATCGGTCATGTTTTTTAGCAGCGCCCAAGATTTGGCAGTTCCTAGCGTGCCCTTGAGCGAGTAACAGAACTCGTTCCAGGTTTGCTTCGAGAGCTCATGCGCGTATTGCTCTGCTTCGGCCGTTAACGCAGCAATTTTTCGTTTCAATTTTTTGTTGCATTTCTTTCTCCTCCATCTCTTGGTCATGCTTCTACAAGCTTCCCACAGGCGTAGAAGGTAATTGTCAATTTCAGGAGTGCTGTCCGTTCGTTCCACTGCCTTCGTTGCCCGTTCGTACGCCTCGCGGATCTCTTTACTTCATTCCGCAATCACTTGAATCGGTTTCACTTCGCAGTATTGTCTAAAGGTGTTCCAGTTATTTTCGCCTGGCCGAGATTTCGTCGCACTTTTGCGGTGATGACTGACATCCAAAGAATAAAGTGGTCGCTGCCAAGGTTCTCTTCAGTGTTTTCCGATTATATGTAATGGGTGTTTTAAAGACGATAGTCTTTCTTGGAGACCTTCGACGTATAAACTTTGGTCTGTCTGTCTGTCTGTCTGTCTGTCTGTCTGTCTGTCTGTCTGTACATTACTCTCTTTATCCACCGTTACCGCGAACCGGGTACTCGAAACAGCACCAGTCGATACCCCGAACGGCCGACCCCATACGCAGCGCCCGCCACTGTTGCTCAAGGCACACGTGTTTACACGTGTGCAATTTTCAAATAAAAAGCACTTATTGCGCATATCTGAGGCACCATAACAACTCGTATATACTCTGAATGTTTGTCTTTTACTAGAAGAGGCATACATAAGTAATTCTAGGAACCGTAGCGCTCATCACGCTGCGCTGACCATGCAACGCTTGCGCGAAGAAGCGAGTGTTTCCAATGCTTTGCTAAGACGACATGGTGGTGGCACCTACCCGCCGCCTTGCGTTCTACACATTATCACCTCTGAGACGGGCGCGCACATCCGTCTCAGGGCCACGCGCTTTGTTTTCAAAATAAAAAAACTGCCAGATGGGGCTCATGTCTGACGTGTTACGTGACTTGATGCGCTCGTTCATCACCGCTGCACTCTCGAGGCACTCTAACGCAGCGCCTCCGGAATACCATTCACCGATTTTCTTGCGCAGAATATCAAATATATGTTTTGTTCACTCTCTCCACACGCAAGACTATCGTCTTTCGACGACGTTTGCAGTGTACCATAGAGATATGGGGCCAATTTCTTTTACAAATGCGAGGTGTGGGCACGTACCTCTGCTGACACTGTTTCCCATTCAATTCGGCTTTGTGAAGTCCGTGACCAATTTGAGGCCTGCGTGTGCTGGCACTTGAGCCGAATTCTTCCTTTTGCTTGTTTCTTTTACATATGCCCAGCTTTTGTGTTGCGCGTTGAAGCATCCTAATACCACCAAGCCGTTTTTTCTTGGCTAGATTTCTCGCTGCTTTTATTAGTGGCTCGAAATCAAGGTTACTTTGCCTAGGTTGGCTGTACATGTTCAGAATGAACACGCTCCCCTTACCTCTCTTGTGCGGTATTATTGATGTCAGTGTCTAGTGCGGGGTGTTGGATTGCCGTTATTGCTTTGGGTACCAGGGTCGTCACTTTTCCCTCAGTCTGGCTCAAGATTGCGTTGTGCCCTCTTAAGCTGTGAGAGTAACCAGTCTGCTGCAGAGCTATATTATCGGGCCTGACAAGTGTTGTCTGCATATATTGCCGAAGGGTGCTTTGCTTCTTGCGGCAGTTCCGCTGCCAAATTTCCGTCCTTTCTGTGTTTTCCTTAGTGGTTCCGGCCATTATGCATGATTGGACTCACTGTAACTTACGGATGAGAACGGAGGCCTATTGTATGCCCTTTTTGTTTTGTCGGTGTGGAGTTTCTTCCTGAGAGCATTGTTCGGAAAGTCGGCTTTGAAATTATTGAAGCTGCTGTGTCAGCTGCAACGGCGTTTGTTCTTGTCGCAGCTGCATCTGCAGCTGCAGTTGCTGTAGCTGTTGCTGTAGCTGTTGTTCCGATGGCAGTTGTGCTGTTTGTGCGCTTTTCATGGAAGCGGTCTGGTAAACCCTCAGAATGATCGCCATTGACACGTGCATTTCCTTTCCAGAGTTCCCCTTCCCTGCTGTGGCGCGTATTTCACTCTGGCCGCCCGCATCAATATCTTTGTCTTTGATAACTTTCATTAAATTATCTACCTTGCGGGTGAGTTCGTTGCATTTGGTACGCGTAACTTCGAGCTCCCGCCTTATGCCTGCGCATTCGTTACATTTGTATATGACTTGTGTTATGCTTGTGTTCGCCGGATCTTTGGTATTGGCAGCTATTTCTGCCAGCCTACCTTTTTGGTTTTCTTCTTTTTTTAAGGGCGAAGCTCCTTAGGGCGTGGGCTAGTGCGTCCCCTGTAGCTTGTATGTAGCCACCTCTAGTTTAGTTCTTGCAGTGTTCACTAGATGGCGGTACCGTCCCCTGTATCTAGCCACCTATTGTTTAGTTCTTGCAGTGTTCACTAGATGGCGGTACCGCCTCCTGTATGTAGCCACCTCTCGTTTAGTTCTTGTAGTGTTTACTAGATGGTGGTACTTGTAGCTGATGATGAAAAGATGCAAGATGTTATAAACTAGAAAGCGGTACTTGTAGTTGATGAAAGACGCGAGATCTTATAAAATAGGAATGATGTCACATATGGCGCGTGTCATTGGTTGAAGGCAATCGTTCGATTTAGTGCGGCGACGTACGCTAGGGGGAGCGATGTAATAAAATCGAGTGGGCAAAAAGTACAGAGGATTCATGGTTTACCAGCTTTACCTCCGGAGCTTCGCCCACTCATCATCATTCATTTCGTGGATATGGCGAAATTTTTCTTCTCTTGGTTTGGGTTTGTGTTCCTTTTGTCCTGCTGCTTCCTAGTGGTCGACGTCGAACGGAACCGGCTGCGGCTCGTGGAGGTGTTCCCTTCGGAGCTGAACCATTGTCGCTTGCCTTTCCCATCGCGGCCGTCCTTGCGGCTACGCCGGTATTCTTCCGGACGTCTTTTACTTGGTTGCGATTGGTTGGGCGTGTTGACTTTTTCAGGCGCTCTTTGCACTCGCGAGCACCAGTGAGATGCGTTTAACCACATAGCATGCACTTGGGTACACAAGTATGCCCAGTTTCAGGCTTGCACAGTCCGCACTGTCGGCACACACGCAGTTCTGGTTGTCGGGCAAACGTCCGAACGGTGACCTAGTTTAAAGCAAGTGTAGCATACCTGCCTTGTGGGTCAGTAGAAGTCACAGCGTTTCTCACCTCCATAGTAGTTTACGAACCTCGGTACCTACTTCCTATGGAAAGTGATCACCGCTGTCTTAAATTTCCTTAGCATTCTGGCCTATAAGATCTTCACTCCTTGCGTGCGGACTCGAAGAGGCTGCTTCACCTCGGCGTGCACAACACGCTGGAAGAGATAGCTAAGTCACAAGAGAGTGTACAGTTCATGAGACTTTTTACCCCCAATGCCGGGAGAAACATCCTGAAAGAGCTTGGTGTTCACCCAACAGAAATCGATACCAGATCTTGCAGCATTCCCAGAGAACAACGAGAGCGAATTACCGTGAACCCATACCACAGAATGTCTAGCATGAATACAATTCAGCCAGATCACGTGCTAGGGCTAAAGCTCTCCTGAGAGTACCCATGCACAAGCACGGAGTTGCTGTTTCGTTGATTCTGCATGGTACCCAACTGAAAAAATATTTGTTGCAGTCACCGTTGATGCTTAAGGCCTTTGTTACAATCTCCTCGTCGGTCCGGACCAGAACGGCCGATGTTGCCGAACAGGTCGCAATAGCCTTGGAGCTGCTAGACGACAGGAGAACAACAATATACAGTAACTCAAGATCAGCAGTTCCAGCATTTGGTAGGGGTACCATCTCAAAATCAGCCTTGCGAATCCTGTGAAATAAGAAGCTACAACTACACACAATCGTCTTGTTTTCAGCTCACATCGAACAGATTGAAGGCGCTCCGTGCAACCTGGACGAGAAGGCCCAGAGAGCTGCGTGAGGAGTTGTCGACCATGTAGCTACTGAATGGCGTCACGACGAAGTTCTGGAATATTTAACTGATGAAGCGAAAAATCCGCAACCGCAACATTCAACTGAAGAGGCCTGAGGCATCGACGCTCAGGCTCCTGCAGGGCGGGGCATATTCCTGTCCCGCACTCTTGCACAAAATTTACCCAGATATTCACACGGCAAACACATGCACGCTTTGCCTGCAGACTCTGCCAATTTAGGTCATATGCTCTGGCAGTGCTCTGTATTACGGATTGAAAACGTTACATTGTCAAAGTGGGATCGTGCGCAACGCAGTACGGATTTAAGGACGCAGCTATGGGCAGCCGTACGGGCCCACGACGTCGCGGACAGGTTAGGCATATCTGTCTCGACGTGGGAGTGGCCCGTGACGTTCTATTTCACGACCTGAAGGGCCTAAATGAAGGTTTTTCAAGCCATACCATACCGCAAGAAATGGGCTACTTTATATCGCAACTCTGTTGACAACGAAAATATTTATTATTCGTTTACAATACTTCCTGCTGATAGTCCCGAGCGGGATTCAAGTATTACAAACAAACTTAAATGTGAATTTGGATTAGCGAAATGAACACTGACACTTTGCCGGGAGGAATTGTTGAGGGATCTCATCGCTTCAAAGACCAGCTGCAAGCTGTCGAATGGGCAACGTTGTGGCTGAAGTGCTTGACCTGACGGTGCCATCGTGGGCGCAGCACGTCTCGGCCGAAAAAGGCCGAGTCTGAAGACTTCTGCAAAACAAAGTTGTCAGACAAACTAACAGAGCCACACGGTTATATCTCTGCACGTTCACTGCGTGATAAGTAGCAAACACAAAATACTAATACAACCACTTTCGTTTCAGTGAGTTTTGAAAGTTCAATGTCTTAAGAGAGGGACTTGAAGGTCGTTGAAATTGGAAATAGTTCGTGAAAAGGGTTTTCCTTATACGCATTGTTTTGTTTAGCAAATAGCTGCGGTGATATCTACGACGTGAAGTATTTCATTTGGCTTTGCCTGTGGTTCGACAGGGAAAAATAAGCAATGGTTGTCAGTTAGAAAAAGTGGTTGTCTTAGTCACAGGACATTGTGAGGTGGCATTTGTCCTGTAGGGTGCGTGGCCGAAAAAGAGGCGTGCAACCACTTTTGATTGCCTTCCTGCGAGACACCGCACTTGTTAACACGTGGTGACACGGACCTACGAATCGTGGGATGCTCAAGCGGAGAAGTTTTCGACTATGTACGTCAGGCTACACAGGTAGGCTGCAACATCACTGCCCCCACGCAAACAGTTGCTTCAGCGCCTGGCGTCATTGCGGCAATTGCAGGCTGGACATATATGGGATTTGGCATGAAGTATTTCACTGCACTCTTGAAAATATTCTTTGTTATTTACAAAGTGGCGCCTAGATGGTCCCTTCTGTTAGCCGGGTGCAAAACGTTTGGCTCTCTGGCGTACCCGCAGCAGTAGCTGTTGCTATTGCCGCAGCAGTAGCTGTTTTCGATACTAGTTAGGGGCAAACACTTTTGGTGGGGTTGAAGCGAGAAAACAACCAAACACTAGAATGCTGGAGCACATCAGAAGCGGTTTAGCCTTCACACCCTGCGTGCTTTTTAAACGCTGGATGGTTGAAACCCCATTAGTTAATTGCTTTATGCCAGGACTCGCCATCACGTCCTGGTTCCCACTTTCGTTGAAAGAGCAAGAGCCAGGCTGGCTTTGAGTCGCAAGATAAAGCAACTTCAATCACAAATTCCTGTTAGACCAGAGGAGTTGGAACTGATTTCGTAGAAAGCGCAAGAGCCAGACTAGCTTTGAGCAACAAGATACAGTGAGTTTCCTTGTAAATGCCCGTTAGACCAAAAAAGTTGGAACTGAACGAAAGACTTCAACTGGATCGTCCAACCACACTGCATCCTTCCACTGAGAAGCAGGGGTGATGGCCAAAGGTTTAACGCCAGATAGGTGCATCCAATAGGGTGTTTTGTCAAAACCAGCACTTCCTCGAAGCGCCTGCGTCACGAGCGACCGTGGTGCGGGAAGCCTTTGGCAAGCAATTAAATATTGCGATGAAAAAAGCCCCGAGTTACGAAGAAGTGTGCACCATGCTCCCGTTGCTCAGAGGTGGAGGCAGGAAGTGCGTCGTAACTTGCTTTGTTCAATGGACGTGAGCCCAGCAGACTGAGTGCGTCACGTGCGGCGAAGACGCGCTGCTTGCGCGCGCGAGGTGTTCCCTGTGCTTCTAATTCCGGCTCGACCTCCTGTGACTCCCGGCAGAGAGAAGTGCGGCTGCGTGGAAGGCAGCCGAAAGAAACAAAGACAGGAGCAAACACGCGGTCTGCGGAACCCCAGGTCCTTCAAGGCGGCCGACCTTAACTAAGAGACAAAGAAAAAGAAACAGCGTTAGCCAACGAGAGCACGAAAATGTTGGGAGGAAAAAAAAGAGATGGCCAAAGCCCTTCCAGGATCAGAGCCCCGGGTGTTTCGTCGTTGGCTCAGGTCCGAGGTCAGCTGATTGTGGTTTTCCGGAGGGAGAGGACGAGTGGGCTCCAGCCACGGGTTTATATTTGGGTGGGCCGGGGGTGCGGAGTCAGAAAGCAAATCGCCATCTCGTCAACAGAGCAGGCGCATTTTGGTGCCTACGCATTCACCAGTGTTTTGCAGAACTCCGTTCATCTGCTGTGTCTCTTACTAGACGTGCCCAATTGGTGCTAGCGTGTGCTTTGCACTTGCGAGACAATGCCTCCCCCGTCGCAGCAGCAGGTGGACATCGTCGGTGGCGCTGGCAAGGCTGTCATCAAGGTTGTTCATCGGTGCACGGATGCCACAGAGAACCAAAATCTTGGTGAGTAAATAAATATACATGACCCGCCCATGAATCACAATGTGCATAATGGTGGCATGGATTTTGTGGTTGGGCTGCCGCGTTTTCGTTCAGTTTATGCGCAAGTTTTTTGAAGCCGTGTCGTTCAGAAGACTTGCGACAGGAGAAGCATTATGTCATATTTTGTTTCTGATAAGTGGACGTCTCAGCGATCCTCATTAGCCTCTACAGGAGTTCTTTTACCGATAACTTGCCCCGAGTGACCAATTAAATGTGGCTGCTGGAAACGACGTTAGTGAAAGTGTCTAGAGGTGACTCATGCGCGAGGGACAAACGCGTCAAACATATCAGCATGTCTTTGTTATCTGGGCAAACTGAAGGGTGATGATGTGCTTACCACTTTTACTTTGCGACTGGCGCCCTTCACGCAACCGGTCGCTACAGTTTTCAACTAAGGTGAAGGAGCGCGGTAGCAGAGAGTGTGTGGTGTAAGTCTTGATTGTTATTTCAAGAAAGGTCCCTTGCACAGACAGGGCTGACACTGTTTCGTGCAAGCGATCATCAAACTGTGCTATGCAGTAGTGTTCTACACAAGACTTCGAAGAAATACGGCTTACCTATATCAATGATTGATTTGTGGGGTTTAACGTCCCAAAAGCACCATATGATTATGAGAGACGCCGTAGTGAAGGGCTCCGAAAATTTTTACCACCAGGGGTTCTTTAACGTGCACCCAAATCTGAGCACATGGGCCTACGACATTTCAGTTTGCATCAGAAATGCAGCCACCGCAACCGGGATTTGAACCCGCGACCTGCGGGTCAGCAGCCGGGTACCTTAGCCACTAGACCACCGCGGCGGGGCGGCTTACCTATATCAAGTATTTACATATTTCCTTATTCATCTCAATATATTCAAGCCCAGAAAGTGTTACAGAATGAAGAGGCTGACAGTGTTCAAAATAACAGGAATGAAAACTGGACAGAATGCATAGTATTCAATAGCAGCGATAAACGCAGTTCCATGGTTAAGTTGGGCAGCAAAAGAGGGTGGTTGGTTCCAGTCATTCGAGGGTAGTCTGCTCTGCTTACATAGCAATAGCACCAGCTTGTATTGGTAGGGGATGCTTTTATGTATGTATCACATACCGAGATCGAATGTCCACTCGCGCTAATGTGCGTACAGTTTCTACATATCAGTAGTGGCTAACTGAATTAATAATAGCCAAAGCTGACACAAGGGCAACTTGAAGAACTTTGAAAATACCATTACTGCACTTTATTTAGTTGCATAATAAATATTAAACAGTGAGCAACACAGGTATTCACGCAAGTTTTCTAAGTAGCACATCCAGACACATCGCCTTTTTTTGTGTGTGTTGAATCTGCTGCGTGCTGTTTTTGTTTTACTAACATCATGATTCGGGAATGTGCCTGATAACTTGGCAAAAAGATAACGAAGGAATTGGTACTTACCTCTGCGATACATAGGTGTGTTGGAACAGGAGACTGGTGCACACAATAGCACAAGAATACTTCCCTATACATGCTCTTTCTGGTGACCCCTCCCACTGGGCCGATTTAAAACCTATATATGCCTGAACGTTTACCCAGAAAAGGATCGCACCTGTCCTAAGAGATGGTGCAGGGTCGTCATTCGTCCACGAAGAACCAATTCTGGCAGATTTCTAGGCGCCTTTTAAAGGAGACATAATTGTGCTATCAGAGAAGAGTAATTGAGGGTAATGATTACATTGAAATGTCTTGAATATGCTCTGAAGTAATGACCCTCTGTCAGTTTTAGGTAACTGAGAATTACTGAATGCACTTTGGCCTTAATATGCAAGTAATTGATAGTTTGACGCATTGATTTGATACAATCACTAGTTATTAACCCAAGGATAAAGAAATTCAGATCATGTCATCATAACAGATCTTGCAAACATTGCGGCTTTGATGGAAAGGGTCATGCGTTGCCTATCCGCATGCTAGTTATTCTCCTAAAACATTCCGTCTTTATTGGAGAAGTAAAAGGGCGGTTACTCTTCAATGAAACAGGCTTCATTGAAAAAACAACAAACCGAAATTACAGTTCGACTATTTGAATCACAGTTCTGCACCGTCCGCTGAAAAAACAAAACAACAAAGCTACGTCGAACCAGTGGTCTACAGTTTGTCGCTGCGTATACTCTGTGGTCACGAAATACAGGTGTAAGCAGATGCGAGTTAGAATGTCATCGATGGTTCAGCAGAAGCAGTGATCTCGTTAAGGGCGTAGCATCATGTGCACTATTTGCTAGATAGATGGGGACCGAGTGTGGCCCTTCGCTTCTAAAAAATTCTCCGAGCATATGTGGCCTCTTTGACTTCTATTGTGGTAGTCATTCGCAAAATACTTTCAGTGCGAAGACGAATGATTCTAAATGTCTGTGCGTCGAAGCGGTGCTTTTACCTCTCAACCATTTCGCCCAGTTATTAGGCTTGAGCTGCAGCCCACCCTTACATAGATGACACCAAGCTTCACGCTGCTCCGTCGGACCTATCTATCCCCAAGTGCCGCTACAAACGCGCCCTTCTTTATCGGCACAAAAGCTTGAAAGTACGAATCACACCAGGAGCGTGAGGGACGTAATAAGTTAATGCCACGTTCCAAATCATGGGTGATTGAAAAATCGGTGTGGCGGCGCGTTAAAACTTTTCTTAAACTTCATATTAAGACACACATTTTACCTAGAGTGACTAAATCTGCATGTTTACAATGCCATAGGCATGCGCTAGCTTCCACCCCACCACGGTGGTCTAGTGGCTAAAGAACTCGGTTGCTGACCCACAGGTCACGGAATCGAATTCCTGCTGAGCCGGCTGGATTTTTGTTGGAGCCGAAAATGCTGTAGGCCCGTGTGCTCAGATTCTAGTGCAAGGTAAAGAACCCCAGGTGGTCGAAATTTTCGGAGCCCTCTACTACGGCGTCTCTCATAATCATAAAGTAGTTTTGAGACGTTGAATTCCACATATCAATGAAATCAATGCGCTAGCTCCTCCTTTCAAGAATTCTCATAGCTTTAGGTGCTTTTAATGCTGTCTGTTGATGCGGCTATTGCCATCGAAGAAGCACGCAAGCTAGTGTGTACGTCGTCAATGAATATTTCTTGCTCAAATTATTACGAATGCCCATATTATTTTGTTCCAGAGAGCATATGACAAAAGTTAAAAAAGTAGTTTAAGTACGTCCTTGTATATTTATGATACCAGTGAAACTTGCCATGGATAAACGCTATATGAACAGTTCACAAACAGCAACGCATCCAGCTGTTAGCGAAGGGTGCCTGCATTCTCCTATTATTGTATGCCGGACGCAAAAAAAGCAACAAAAAATCACGTTTATTTGTAAGGAAACACAAAGATAACCCACACCATCTATGTTTTCTGCGGCATATCTCCTATTTACCGGACCGAGACAGAAATGTTAGTGCAAAGTACGAGGGAACAATAAAGTGATAAAACGAACCGCTGTCTTCATAACTGGCACTGTGAAGCTGTCTGTTTTTTCTGCTACTGCGGCTCTTTTGTACACGTGTTGTTGGAAGAATGACGTTTGTATGGGGTATAAATACAATATACATACACATATACACTCAGGTAGTGTTACTTATTTTGTTTCAGTCACTATTTGCATGTGAAATCTGCTGTTTTTCTCTTGTAGGCGTATTCAACTTGTTTTCTTTTGTGCATTGCTGTACAGGAGAAAGCAGGCGAGCTGCCGTTTTCGCTCCTTGGGGAAAGCTTTGCCCCGTCAGGCATTCTGCATGTGGGAGCATACGCGGTCCACCAAACTTGCTTACATGCGAGCATTGCTTTCCACCTGCAATAATCTTTCTAACGGCTCTTGATTCACCGGTAGTGCACGTCATCTCAGAGTGCTTTGTCCCTTCTCCGCGCACCATTAAATGCCAGAACGTTGTTAAATTAAGCGTTAAATTTGGTATTACTCATTGCGAGAAAGGTACCCGTTTTCAGTGGTTTACTTTAGTGTAAATATACACTCTAGAACGCCTATAGTCAATCTAGCAGGCCTACGAATGACAAACAGCTTCCTAATCGAATGGTAGTATAGCAAGTGGCGCTAAGTCAGCGCGGACGACTTGTGTCGAAAACATCTAGCGTACGACAAGAGACCAGATGGCATCACGGTACAGCAAATGTGCGAATGTCACAAGGATATTATCATGTTAGGTGAATTACAGAGCCTTCTCATTGTGCCCACTCGTGAAAATCAATTCCGAAGACGCAGCGAATAAAAGTGATGCAGTTTCAGACACATTAGGCACCATTGCATAGCAAGGCACTCGCCCTTTATTGAGCGCTGGATGGCTCTGTGTCTGAGGGTGCCCAAGTATGACACGTATGTTTTTCGTCGTCGTCGGCCGGTATCGAGTGTGCACACAATTGGCTTACACTGCGGATTCAACGCCTTTGTAGGAAAAGCCGTCAAAAACAGGCGCCAACATGGTGAGCCAGTGCACTATATACGCCAGCATTAACTGTGTTGCTCGTAGTCTCCGGTATATATAGCAAAATCAGGAATGGGCCCATATTTTGTGTTGAAGGATAGTGATGACACGAAAGCGCACCTTGCTTTGACTTGGACTGCATATCTTTGCCAGTCCTTGGCGATTATTCATTCGCTGCGTAATGCACCAGCAGAGGAGTTTTCGGTTGTTGGATAGGCTCAATCCTTGTCTGTTTGTGCTGCTTTCAAAGTGACGATGTCGCCGATCTACCTCTGAGAATTTCGATGCATATACGGGTTCGAACGTAAGTCTTGTCGGTTTGGTTGAGCTGCAAGACAAAATGGGCTTAGCCTTAAGTGAAACGGTAAACCGACGTTGGTCAGGTACACTTAAATGCAAAGCACCTGGAGATCGAAGTCTCACTTAGAGTACTGCACTTTTTCGGGATTTCGCCGTTAATAAACACTAATACAGTTGTTTAGGAAAATACAGGTTTGCAGCACCTTAGATTCCCCTGGCGTAACAAATTATGCTGCACAACAAGGCTTGAAGTTTCGCAAAACCATTAAACCACTAATTTTTTTTTTCTGACGGACCTGCTTCGTCTTCACATTGATGTCCTGATTGTAATAAATCAGAAACCATGGCACACATTTCGATATAATGTGGTAGCTGAGAAAATGCTTATGAAGAGATCCCTTCAACAACCAACTTATGATGGACACCACTTTACGGTAAGTGAGGGCGTCGACACTTGGTTACTGCAACAAGGGTATTCTTGGCGCCATATCCAATTTTATGAACAAATATCAATGACTTCTACGCTAAGCATCCTCGTTTCAAAATCAAGATGGGAGCGGACTGATAGGAATGCGTAGTAGGATTGACTGATTGATTTGGGGGTTTAACGTCCCAAAACCACCACATGATTATGAGAGACGCCGTAGTGGAGGGCTCCGGAAATTTTGACCACCTGGGGTTCTTTAACGTGCACCCATATCTGAGCACACGGGCCTACGACATTTCCGCCCCCATCGAAAATGCAGCCGCCGCAGCCGGGATTTGAACCCGCGACCTGCGGGTCAGCAGCCGAGTACCTTAGCCACTAGACCACCGCGGCGGGGCAACGTAGTGGGATTAGCAGAATGAACAGTGCATATGCCTTAGACAGGCTCGCCGACGTTTCGATAGAAGAACCTATCTTGGTCAAAAATCTTTGATAAAGATAAGTCGTACCTACGAAACGTGGGCCAGCCTGCGTCTGAGGCACTTCCACTGTACATCTTGCTTATCGCACTTGTTTCGAAAATGAATCGCGAAGCTCTCCGAGGTGTAACATGACACTTCAAACTTGAAACAAAGGTAGTAAAAAGTGAGATTGTTTCATTATCCTTGTTGCATAAAGAAAACAAATTCCTCATTCGGTATCTTCGTTTGTCGACCAAGCTAGTTTATAGCTTTTGACGCTCTTTCCGGTTAGCAGTATATCGTCCCTGCAGTGGGTACCTGACTCTAAAGTAACCAACCGAATAAAGAAGAGCTTTGCTGTAGCTATTTTGCGACAAATGAGTATTACAGAGAAGATGTGATTTGATTCATTTGACTTTGCTAAAGCAGCTGCGCAACATTCGTTGCGTGCTGTTTGGCGTCTGTTCAGGGACGGCTTAGCGGCGAGCGATTCCAGCTGGGCCAACACAATTTGCCGTCACGTGACAGCCGCAATGACCAGCGATCCACAGTTGAGCAACGATTTCTCCAGACATGCACAGATGCCAGCTTGCACTCGGGAGCGGTAAATGGCGTCGCATCCACGTCAATTTCACAGGGAGGGGGCATAGCGCCAGCCGTCACTCAAGCAATATCGTAATAACCTCTTGCCAGGAAGCGGAGAAAGAGAAAAGTTCCAAAGCCCCGTGAGTACACCGGAAACGTGACGTGCCAGGAACGGTCCGGTTTTTGCACGCTCGCGTCAGGCGGGACCACGCCACTTGCGTTCTGGGCACTTGTTCAAGAACATTTCTCTTTCGCGCCTCGCAACCACGAGACCCTGACTGCGCAACCCCGACATGCGCTGCGCCACAACTTCGGTGGTTGCTGTGCTTAGAGTCGTTTGCTCAAGTATTGCGTGTAGTTCCAAGTTTTGTCAACTCGTTTATTTGGCGGATAGATGCCGTTACATGGCTTAAACCAAACGCAAGGCACTCGCAGAGGATAACACAAAAACGAATGAATGTGCGTATATTGGTGCATATTTTTGTTATTTACATGCAGCCAAGAATAAGTACTAGAAAAAAAGTCGCTCTTGAAGAGCGCCTTTTCGCGGCGCTTTCGAAAGCACCGCACTAAAAGAAGCATCGTGTTGCTCGCCACGGAGTTATGGAAAATGTCCGACAGACAAGGAGACGAGGAACCAACGGTGCTAGCGTGAGGGTACTGGTTGCGTGCTCTTCAAGAACACTAGGGTGCCACAATGGAACAAAAACTTGCCGGCCATCCGTTTGTAGCACAACTCTACAAATTAATTCATAAATATTTTTCAGAAAAGAAACTTTTTTTTATCAGACGAGCAATTCTTTACTCTCCGCAATACATATATGACACAAAGAAAACTTTGATCATGGCTTATGAAAAGCTGACAAAGTTCTGTTTCAAATATCTTTCAAGAGGCTTTATCTTTAATCTGAGGCTCCGCATGCCTCAAAGTTTTAAAAGTCGTGTTTCTAACGAGTTCAAACTGATGGGATGTGATTGGAAAGGAATTTCCGCTCACTTCCAGCTTTTAGCGCGCTGTATTATTAAATACAGTAAATTTCCATGCAACGGCCCGGTAAATTTTCCGCGATATGGATGCCTCAGCTCATTGTCACAGCTGCTGTCGTAAATCGGCTATCTTATTTTATGTTGTATACTGGACGAAAAGTAAATGAATCATGGCTACGTCCAAGTAATGGATACAAACATATTCCTGTTAGCTGTAATACTAGCTATTCTAATTGATAACGTCTCGGACGGAAAGATGCAATAAAAAAAGGAATTTCTGAAGCTGGCTGCAACAGTCCCGGACATTTATAAACACTTGCTGTTACGCGCCCAGTATATATTTCATTGTCTAAACAAAACGCGCATTGCAAAATAAAACTCGCAAAAATATACAGAGCAAATTTTTTACTAAGTAGAGCAGCAGCGATGACGATAGATATTTGGAGACAAGATACGCACGAAAGAACACAAGGTTTTATAGGTTGAAGGTTTAGACAAGGGAACACATCCGCACGATTCATTTGCAGGCGAGATGCTTGCAGCGCGATGGGATGAAGTCATGCTTATCTCTTGAACGCTTAAGCGATCCCTACATTGTCATCGACAGAGCTGTAGAGGTTAACCTCATTTATGCTTAAGGACGCAGCGTTCGCAACAAGAAGTGATGTACGACGTCACCCCCCCCAACCCTCTCCTCTTCCCATATCCAAGAGTCGCCTTTGTGATGATGTGTTTGTTGACGTAGAGGCAGCGTAGCTCTAAACGAGATTCTGTGCATCACAAGACACAATGATCCTACCAGCTGATTTTCTCAGTTCAGTGCGTGCGCGTACGCTTGTACTTTTACTCTATTGGGGGTGGTTGGCTACCATAAAAAGAATCGACGATACACCAGCTGAATGCATCGAGAAGTGTCCATTTTTAGTTCACCACCTGGTTCGAATTCAAGCAGCTGAAGCGAGTCAAACGGAGGTTACCGTGATCAAGTATTGACAGGTGCCCAGTAGGTTTTTGGTTTAATTGGGCTCTCGAAATAAAGAAAGGCGAGGTAACGGATCCTCACCTGCATATAAGCAGTCTCTCGTGAAAGTACCAAAAATATAACATTTGTAATATGCGAAAGACGACTAAGAAAAATGGCCACGAAACTAAAGTGCACACGTGGATAAACAGTTGAAGCAGCATGCCACAAGAAAAATAAGGCCAATGCGTGCTCACGGAATTTTTGCGAATATTCGGAAAATAGAACTTTGACGGGTACGCACCTTGACTGGCTGCCTAAAAGAATATGCTCAAATGACTTTGCCCTGTCCCTGCAGATCTCTCCGAGTGCCAGCTGATGTCGTTCCCGGATGCAATATTTCATCTAATGAGGAACACTCGCGTTCTGGCCTGTGACCTTTCCAGCAACGTGCTCCGCAAGATTCCGCCTAAGTTGCCGCTCAAGTTTACCCACATCACAGGTGGGTGCGCACGTGCATGGAGACGTGCTGCTTTTCTTCCCGTGAATGTAGTTTAAAGTAGGAGTCTACCAGCAGTCTGAATCAGATATGACGCAATTTTTTTTGGACACTCACATCTGTTCTGCTCAATTGCATTACTTTTTATGAATATTTATATTACCTATTCACAGCGTAACAAAATAAATCACACCGCTCATAGTTTTTGAAAACGGTAAAATTGCATTCTTTAAATAAATTTAGTTGACTTCTGGCAGTGCTTTCTACAAGCAGAGGGCGGAAGTGTATTTTGATCGCCCTGAAAGCCCGCAAAAAATTTAAAAAATGCTATGAATTGAGATTTCAAGACTGCAGTCATGTCCACGACAATATTCAAGAAACAATTTAATACTTGAAGAAATCCGTTACTGGTTTGCCATGTAGGGGGAAGTAAGGGTTTCGCCGAATAACCCTTTGTTATGAGTATGCGTTGGATGTTTATTTACATTTATGAAGCTAACGGTGACCTTTTTTCACCCATTTGTTCGCAGAATTGAACTTGTCTCACAACCGACTAAGCAGTTTGCCAGAGGAGCTAAAGGAAATGCCCGAGCTTCGGCGGCTAGACATATCGTACAACGACTACATGTCCATGCCTTGGGTCATCTTCCGCCTTCCGAGGCTTACATACCTCGACGCCCGCAAGAATTACATCTCTGGTGAGCTTCTATGCATTGAAATATGCTTGGCGCCTGAGACCTGCATTAACTTAGCTTCAGGGTCAGCGCAAGCTGTAGTTAATCATTGATGAAAGCAAGATGCGTGTGCCCGTGATGTATTTTTTTAAGCGGGCTCCGCATTTTCCTTGCTAGCCATATCTTTATGTACACATAAAACTTCCAGCATTACTGTGCACGTTGTCAGCGATAGTTCAACATACGACTGATGTATTCATGAGTACACTGAATTTGCAGGGCATGTTGGAGCACCGAGATTATCAAGAAATATATTGGTCATTCGCATAACATTATTTTTATTGGTATGAAAAAGAAAAGGTGTACGGCGTGTGAAGTGGTAATGACGGACTATATAACAGTGAGAGACCTTGTAGTTTTTCAAGTCCCCCCCCTTCCAAAAAAAAAAGGATATTGAAGGATGCTGTAGTGAAAGGCCATGGAGCTATTTCTACACGCCCCGTTTGCTATCGAACATAATGATAGCACTACAGTTCTGATATTTTGTTTCTAATATTAGACGAGTGACAAAACAAAAAAATTGATGAAATCAGACGTAACAAATGCTGGATTGACAAAATACTGTTGTGCGGTGAAAAACAAACAAAAATTACTATGCTCATATAATACGACTCGACTACGACTGTATCTCAGATAGCAACAGCATTTTGCAATAATCAGTGGCTAGAGCGGCGATTGAGTGAAGAGCCTCGGAGCTAAAACTAAGTAGCCGTGGCACCTGATATTGATATCATGCTTTTGCTACGCAATCAGCATTTCAATTATGAACATGAAATTCATATCACTGTTAGACTTAGCAGGTATGGCGTGAGTTCAAGTGTGATTCAAACCTGTTACAATAATTTATAGTCGAGGTGCGTTATGACAACACCATGTCAAATCCGCTGTATATGCAACAAGGTAACACACAAAGTGACGTGAGGGAAATGATTTGGCGAAGTGTGCTAAGCTCGGCTAGTTGATGATAGTTCATTGTGTAACAGCAAAATATGGACAAAACACAAAGAATGACAGAACGACTGCGCATGTTTGTGTCTTTCAAGCCTGCTGTTCTGGTCATTTCATGCGCTCCTCCGCAACGAACAAAATAATTGCCCCGTCTGAAGTACTATAAAAAACAGACAGACAGACCAAAATATTTTCGTGGAAGGTCCCCAAGAAAGACTATCGTCTTTAAAAAAAGAAAGAAAAAGTCTAACACTGTATGCACTCCCCCTTTCTCAGACGTGGAAGCGCCTCGGCTGCGTTCTGTGAGCACCCTGCGTGAAGTTCACTTGGAGGAGAACCCTTTGTCTGAGGACGCCTGCCGCCGACTGGAAAACATCTCACAGATGGTGATCCACGTGACGCCTCCTGGCTCATCCGACTCGGATGATGATTCCTCGTGCGAAGAGAACTGATGCTATCTAGTGCTCGCCAGCCGTGTGAGGCCCTTCGTGGCGTCATACTGGGACTTGTTCAAATGTGCTCCGGAAGTGGTCTCATGTGCCATTGGCCAACATTGTGATACCGCGAACTTTTGTAAAGACACATTTCCACTCAGAAGGCACCAGCCATCCCCTTGTTTTAGAGGGTCCCTCAGAGGTTTGACCCTGCTAGGCCACCGCTTCCCACCGTGAAAAATTCCAGACACTCAGTGGATGGCCATGCTTTGCTAAGCTGCCATTCCTGCGAAGGAATGTTGGATGCGATTGAGGAGAAAATTGTGACCACATTGGTGTCGCTATGAGTGGCAATAATTGTTGTTTGTGGTCTGTACACCCGCGCAATATGTGCCACACTCGTGATCATAAGCTCCATGTAACCACTTATCAATGCGTTGACAAAACATTTGCGTTCGAGCCCGAACATCAGTATGAAATCATCGTCGATGCAATAATATGAAACTGCTAATATAAGTATGGCTACGTATATTATCTTACACTGGTCGCGCAAAAAAAGTTACGTGTGCGCGGCGTTGTGAAGCTCCGAAAATATACCAGAGGAAATGAAACCTCACCTGACTTGTCATTTTCCTCATGGCTAATTTTCGTATACGAACGTTGACAAAGAGCACCTTCAAACTGTGAATCTCATCAGCAGACACACGTCACGGTACGGCTTTGTGTCGAGCCAAGTTGTGCTATATAACTAAATATGCATGAAAAGGTTAAGTTACGCAGGAGCACTTATGACGTTATAGCTTTTAGACGTGCTTATTAAAGAACAAAACATGTTGCATCTAGTCAAGTTTTTGATATGGCAATGCACGTTTTTTCTCGGTATGATATCTCTCTTCGACTAGTTAACGCAAGCGAAAGATGCAAAAAGAACACTGATTCAATCTCCTTGCATGCTTATGGCGCGTTGTACCAGAGAGATTAATAGTTTACTTAAAAAAATAAATATCAGAGACAGCTTCTATGGCAAAATAAAAATTATTGCAGTAGATTCAAAGGGGAAAAAACGTAAAAAATTGTCTGAGAGGGCCGTTCGGACAGCCGTGAGTACATTCTATAACTGCCCAGACCGACACCTAATTATCTGTTTCAGGAGGGCATTGTATATATGTTCGTGCGGGCACTAGAGCTCTTTATTTCTGTGTAAATACAGATACTTATTTTGCATATGTTGTCCCGAAATATTCAGACAGTGCTTTGTTCAGCACATATGCCGTGCAGGCGCTTTTTTGTATATCTTGTCAGCGGTTGGCCTTTGTCAGCATGCTATGGTTAGGAATGACACACTGCTACGTTCAACTGCTTGAGCACCCAGCAAATTGTAGATATGTACAGTTTACTGAGATTTACAGAAAATTTATCAAGACAGTATCTATTCACAGTGTTATTCTAAATAAAACAATTGTGGACTTTTCGAACGTATTGTCATGCAGGAAGTGATATTGATGCAGCTGCGAAATTCCAGGTTTGAGGTTCGCAGTGTTAGATACCGCAATTTCTCAATATTTCAATGAGTTTTTACAAAAAAAAAGATGCAAAGTTCAAGAGTTCTTGTATATACTCCAAAATCTCCGCAATGTGCGAAATCAATGCCTTGCGGGCCTTATTTGCGTACGATAGAAATTATATGTGGTTGGAATGACTCACGACGCCTTTGTATAAAAAAGACGTATCGAAAAACGTTTACACGCTATATAAAAGGCAAAATACATGTAACAGCATTAGCGAAGTAAAATCAAGACAGAAGCGCACCTTAGCTTTAACATATTTTGTACATACGAGCACAAGGCTCGCCAGATGTCATTCCATATCACAGTGAACAGCCTAGTGTGGACCGAGCGTGACGAGCGTCTCATCTTTGGCGGACGCCGCGCTAAGCTGTACTCCAAGTGACGATTCCACAATTCATGGCCAGCTGTGTTGTGATAATCGTTAAGCTAGTTTTCTGTTGTGATGTGCACCCGCACAGAAGACAGAGATGTATTTGTCGCGCCATCCCGTCATATGTGTGCTGCCGCAAGAAGTTCAGAGTTATTGGTTGTAAAAAAAGAAAAACTGACGAGCCGAAACTCTCGCCCTGGTGACTTTTGGCAATTGCTGCAGAGAAATTGTGGTGCAAATGAAAGAACCAATACCGCTGTTGGAATGGGCGGCAATGTTTAGTGCACCCTCATGTCATGAGACGTATTGAGGAGCATACTCGGAGCGAGTTATTTAGTGAAGCAAACTATGGAATGTAATTTTCACAATATTTGAGAGTGGCACAGATTTTTGTTATCACAATTTTCACGAGTGTGAAAACGAGAGCTGCTCCATTTGCCGTATTCAGCTTAATTGAATCTTTACAGATTTTCTCAAGAGGATTTACTCAGAGACAGCAGGTTGCAGGAGGCACAAGTCTTGTATTTAGTGTGTAGTTACCATTGGCATGTGCGTTTTATGGTTGCGTTATTTCATTATGTGTTTACTGTACAATGAGGGCTGACTGATTACGGTTTTGTATGATAGCAATGAGGTTGGTTATGGGTGACGATGTTCTCAGTGACCCATTTGACGCAACGCCTGGAGATGCAGTGATATAAAAACGAAACTGCAAGCGCAATAAATGGGCAATATTGTTTTTACAGGGTGTGTCTGTGCACTTTTTCGCCTCCTGTGGAAGAGGGATAAACACGTACACTCTTGATCAGGTTCTGATGAGATGCTGGCTATATTCAGAAAACACGATGAAAGATGTTGATTGATTGATTGATTTGTGGGGTTTAACGTCCCAAAACCACTTCTGATTATGAGAGACGCCGTAGTGGATGAAAGATGTTGGGTGTCCTGCCTATACCTATCACTTGAAGGAGGACGTCATTAGGAGTGTAGAGCGAAAAAAGCAGTGGGCTTTCGCCCATAGCACTTCGCACGTGTTCAAGAAGGAAAGAGTATAATACTGGAAAAGTTATTCAAACCATCACTGCGGGAGAGAAGTTGGATCAGTTGAACGAGTATAAACAGCCTCAATTAATACCGTCTCTGCTATGATGCTTCTTCATTAGGGCCAAAACCCAATGGAGCGCACACACGCACGCACGCACGCACACACGCACACACACACAAACACACACACACACACACACACACACATACACAAGGAGAAAGTTCAAAAATAAAGAAAGGCAGTCAAAAGATCGTCACTCTCGTGCTCCTCGATCTACCTTACTGACATTACCTTTAGCTTCACACAAGTGATGCAACACGATCGCCACATATGGCCGAAAACGAACGACACCCACGTCATTAAAACGAGCCAACATAAGACCTTCTGACCGTTATCTGGACTTTTACGTTTTGCAGATATAATCAGCAAAGCGTCGAGCGCACTGGTCGGCTGCTTAAGAATGAGTGAATTACAAGTTTATCAATCGAACAGGCGTAGGGTAAGAGAGGCTAAGCCACGTAGGCTGCCAGACTATGCTTCTCAATCGGGTATCCTCGCGCCAAGACCCTTGTCTTGACTTTTCTGTAAATGTGGGAGTGCAGGTTTCGCATTGCTCCTCGGTGGCGGGCGAGGAAATAAAACTGGTTGGTGGAGGATATTCCGGCCAGTCCCTAAGGTTGTTGTTCAATGAAGTAACTTTACCTCACAGTCAGCAGTGTAGACGTGATTGATTTGATATGTGGGGTTTAACGTCCCAAAAACACCATATTACTATGAGAGAAGCCGTGATAGAGGGCTCCGAAAATTTTGACAAACTGGGATTCTTCAACGTGCAACCAAATCTAAGCACACGGACCTATATCGTTTTCGCCTCCATCAAAAATGCAGCTGCCGCAGCGGCGATTCCATCTCACGACCTGCAGGTCAGCAGTCGAGTACCTTAGTCACTAAACCACCGCGGAGGGAGCAGTGTGGATCTATGACACCTGGGTGAATGTTGCAAAAACACAAGAAGGATGGGAAAAGAGCGGGTCTGTGCTAACGTGAGGTGATTTTGGACCGCTTAGAAAGAGAACATTGAGAGACTACTGTATCGTTTAGCTCAAAGACAAGACGACGATGAACACGTGGCTGGGCCTCGCCATAACGAAAGACCCCTGGCCGTTTATTTGCTGGGCTTAAGTAGCCGCGCTCACAGCGGGGAAGGGGGAAAGAAAGAAAAGGAAGGAACGTAAAGCGCACGAAACTGTGGAGAGGAGGAGAAGACGATATCGCCTAGGGCGAATGCTAATAGCAGATAGTCCGGTCTGTTACATCTTCTCTTCACACATTTTCAAAACACTGATTTCTTTTGCACTCATTTACTTGATGGAAGAATGGCCCGTAGTGAAGGCGCTTCGGTTCGCTGCGCTGGCGTCCTGACCTGCGCAGGCCAGCCAGTGGGCTTCCTGGAGTGTCTGGAGAAATGGTGGCGCTAAAATCTTCTTCTGGCTGAGCTGGTTGCACCTGGTGACTTCCCAGTGGGTTGTCCGGCGTGATGTTGCCGCGGTGTCCATCACTGAACTTCGTCGGGGGCCTCGCGTCGGGGTTTTGATTACCCTGGGGGCTGACCTTGTCGTTGAAGTTTTCGTCCGTTCGCAGCAAGTGTTGTCGGTTTCGTCTCAGGAGCCCATGGTCTTCCGTTCTTACCACGTATTATCGTGGTGCAGTCTCTCGTACCACATTCGCTCGGCGTGACCAGCTTCCATGTTTGATCCGGACCACATTTCCGGCTTCCAAGGGTGGTAGTGGCCTGCATCGGGAAGACTGTCGCTGTTTCCATACGGGTATGCCTTCGTTGACGTTGTATTCTGGAAGAGTGGCGTGCAGGCGACGACCTTGCAGTAGTTCTCCGGGTGAGTGACCGCTGTCAAGGGGAGAAGATCGATAAGCCAACAGACCAAGCCATACATCACCCCGGGACTCGTGGGTTTTCTTTAGAATACGCTTCACGATCTGTACCCCCTTTTCAGCTAAGCCATTTGATCGTGGGAACTCTGGACTTGAGGTGATATGCTCGAAGTCATATCGGCGCACGAAGGACGCGAACTCTCGCGATGCAAATTGAGGCCCGTTGTCGGTGCAAACTTAGTTGGGAATGCCGTATCACGAGAAGAAAGCAGATATCTTGTCGATTACTTCCGCCGCCGTGGTACCTCTGAGTTTCTCGACGTCAGGAAAGTTAGAATGGGCATCAAACACAACTACGTAGTGTTCTCCAGCGAATGTAAATAGGTCTATGCCTACGCGATGCCACGGTCGGTCGGGCGTTGGCTGTAGCAGGAGGGTTTCACTCGGTTGACTGTATGCGTACTTTCGACATACGCTGCACGTTCGCGCTCGTCGCTCAATGTCACTGCTCTTTCCCGGCCAGAAAACCAGTCTACGGGCTCTAGCTTTGCACTTGTTCATACCTAAGTGGCCTTCGTGAATTCGCTCAAGAATTTCTGCACGCATTCATTTAGGCACCACAACTTTGCAACCCTTTAGCACCACTCCATTGACCACGGATAGCTCTTCCGCATACGGTTTCAGTACACCATCTATTGCCATGCCATCTTCCATTTGTTTCATGGTGCGGCTGAGAAGCGGATCTTCGAGGGTTTCCTTCTGCAGCCGCAACATAGTCGCTTTGCTTATGATGCTGGTGACTACTTGCGTTGTGTGGACGTCCACGTCCTCGACTTGGTCGCCTCCGCCAGTTGGTAGTGCAGCCCGAGACAGCAGGTCTGCGAGTAACAGGTCCCTACCAGGTACAAACTGCAACAAAAAATCATATTTCATAAGATGGATGAAAAACCGCTGTATTCTGGGTGGCATATCTGCAATGTTCTTTTCGGCAATCGCAAGTAATGGCCTGTGATCAGTTTCTATTGTAATGCTTCGTCCATACACGAACTGATTAAATTTTTCACAAGCAAAAACAATTGCCAGTGTTTCCTTTTCTATTTGGGCGTATCGCTCTTCACTCGGCGTCAGCGCTCTTGAGGCGTAGGTCACTGGGCGCCAGTCATCCCCGTGTCTTTGCAATAAGGCAGCGCCAATACCTGTTCCTGAGGC
This sequence comes from Rhipicephalus annulatus, assembly GCA_013436015.1. Classification (NCBI taxonomy): domain Eukaryota; kingdom Metazoa; phylum Arthropoda; class Arachnida; order Ixodida; family Ixodidae; genus Rhipicephalus; species Rhipicephalus annulatus. The sequence goes on from WOVY01009849.1 coordinate 734,006, forward strand.
GTCCGCAGTTATCTTAGTGTTTCTTCTTTCATAAAAAAAAGCCAGCAATGGAGGATTAGCAAGCGCTGCGCAGATCTGGTCCCATTCGCGCTCATGGGCTGTTGTCCACTCAAACACCGATGCTTCTTTCACCAGGTTACGCAGCAACGCCGTTTTATCACTCAAAGCTGGCAGGTATTTCCGAAAGTAGTTCACAACCCCGAGTAATCTGCGCACACCCTGTTTATCTTTTGGGGCTGGCATGGCACGGACGCTTTCGATTAGATCGGGGTCCGGACGAATTCCGTCTCTTCCGATAACGTCGCCAAGGAATGCAACCTGCGTGGTGCCGAACACGCATTTAGCTGGATTAAAAGTCAGCCCTGCCTCTTGCGCCCGCCTTAGTACTGCGATGACGCGTTCGTCGTGTTCTTCCTTTGAGTCGCCCCATATTAAAACGGTGTTTACGTAGACGCGCACTCCCGGCAGCCCTTCGAACATCTCTGTTAGAGTCTTCTGGAACACCTCGCTGGCTGAGGAAATTCCGAAAGGCAGACGCAAAAAACGGTACCGCCCAAATGGTGTCGCAAAAGTGCATATTCGTGAAGTGGCCTCATCTAAAGGAATCTGATGAAAGCCGGCATTAGCGTCGAGCCGGGAGAAATATTGTGCTCCTGCCAGCTCGCTCTCTATGTCCTCTCTTGAAGGGATAGGATAGTTCTCCGGCTTAATGCTCCTGTTCACTGCTCTAGGGTCCATGCAAATGCGAAGGGTACCATCTTTCTTGTGCACAACTACTAGGGGGCTCACCCATTCAGTTGGTTCATCCACCTTGATGATGATTGAGGCCTTTTCCATTCGTTGCAGTTCTTGTCGCAGGCGTCCTTTCAACGCTATGGGTACTCTGCGGGCAGGCTGCACGACTGGAACGGCATCCTCTCGTAGCACCATTTTGTAGGGTCGCCTGACGCAGCCGGTGCCGCTGAAGAGGTCAGGAAATGCAAGCTGGAATTTCGTTTGCCCATCGCCTAGCTTCACGGCGTCCACCGTCACCGGTACCAGACCAAACTGCTGGCATGTCTTTAAGCCAAGGATGGCTTGGCGCCCCTTTTTCACGATAAAAAACGAGACTGAATGCTGTGCTTCGTTTATCTCGAGATCTTCGGTCGCCACGCCAACGTGTTTGATTGTACTGCCGTTGTAGGCGGAGAGGACAGCGGCGCTCTTTCGCGGAGTCCTTGCGTGGGCGATTCGGTTGAACAGGGTTAAGGGCAGCAAATTTGCCTGAGACCTGGTATCTACCTTGAATTGTATCTCCTGACCGGCTATTTTTCCGCGAACCATCCAATCCGCTCCTATATCTCCGGTGACGCCGCAAATGCTGATGCCCAAGATGTCAAAATTTTCATCGCTTTCTTCGGCTTTGTGAACCTCGCTTTTGCTGCGCGCATTGTTGCAGCATGCGGCGAAGTGATTTCGTTTCTTGCATGCATAACAAGTTTTTCCATACGCCGGGCACCGCTCGGGGGCATGTACCTTGTTACAATTTCGACACCGAGTTCCATTTGCAAACTTCGTGCGGTGTGTGCGGCGTGTAACGTCAACGTGCAGGCTTTCATTTGACCATGCTGCGCTCTGAATGGCAGCAATCTCAGCAGCTTTGCAAATTTCTTCTGCTTTCTGCAAGTTTAAGTCTTTGTCGCTCAGCAACTTTTCTCGAAGTTTCGCATTATTTGTCCCAAACACCACTTGATCCCTGATCATGGACTCTTCAAGCGTACCGAAGTTGCACAGCTTTGCTTGCTTTTTTAAGTCCCGTAGGAACCGCTCAAACGGCTCGGCCTCTTCCTGCTTTCGCAGTCGAAAAATGTGCCTTTCGTAGACTTCATTACCATGGTCGACACAATATTCTTCAAATTTCCGCACTAACGTGTCATAATCTTCTTTGCTCTCACCTGCCGCAAACGAGAAGTTGTTGTAGACCTCGAGCGCCTCATCCCCCGCGGTGCTCAGAAGAATCGCTGCTTTTACGGCCGATCGGCGGGGCTTCTCCGGTTCCGTAGCGGTGATGAACAGCTGCAGCTTCTGCTTGAATACCAGCCAGTTTTTCCTGATGTTGCCGGACAGTTGCAGTGGTTCCGGGGGCTTGACGAGGTCCATTTCGAACGTCAGTATCCCACTTCTGACACCATGTATCGTTTAGCTCAAAGACAAGACGACGATGAACACGTGGCTGGGCCTCGCCATAACGAAAGACCCCTGGCCGTTTATTTGCTGGGCTTAAGTAGCCGCGCTCACAGCGGGGAAGGGGGAAAGAAAGAAAAGGAAGGAACGTAAAGCGCACGAAACGGTGGAGAGGAGGAGAAGACGATATCGCCTAGGGCGAATGCTGATAGCAGATAGTCCGGTCTGTTACAACTACATAGCCGTATGGCTCGAGGCAAGTATAATCGTCGTCAGCCCGATTACGCTCACTGCAGGGCAAAGGCTTCTCCCGTGATCCGCCAAATAACCTGGTCTTGTGTTTTTTCTGCCACCTATTACCTGCAAACTTGCTCATCTTATCTTCTCACTTAACTTTCCGTCTCCCCTTCGTACGTTTGCCTGCTCTGGGAATCCAGTCAGTTACCCAGTGGATATCCTGCCTACTTGCTACGTGCCCGGTGCATGACGATTTCTTCTTCTTGATTTCGCCTATGATGTCCGTAACACCTGTATTTTTTCTGATTCACTCTCGTCTCTTCTTGTATATTACGGTCAAAACTATCACTTCCTTTCCTTCGCTCTCTAGACCATCGTCAATTCAAACTGAGCTCTCGTTATTAGCCTCCAAAATTTCTGCCCCGTAGGTAAGCACTGGCAAGATGCAGATGCTATATTCCCTACTTTTGAGGGTTAGTGGCACATTACCAGTCATGATTTGAGAGTCCTTGTCGAATATTACCCACCCCATTCTTATATTTCAACATATTTTACTCTCGTGGTTCGGCTCTGCGGTTACTACCTGTCCTAAGTAGACATATTCCTTTACAACTTTCAGCAACTCTTCATCTATAGCAGAGTGCTGTTTTCTACCGAGACTGCTGCACATTAGTTTTGTGCATATTAATTTTCAGATCTACTCTTCTGCTTTGTCTGCACAGTTTAGTATTTCTGGGCTGTAATTATTCCCCTCAGTTACTCATTACGACAATACCATTAGCGAATCGCAGGTTACTAAGATACTCTCTATTAACTAGTGTTCCTAACTCTCTTCAATTTAGGGCCCTGAACCCTCCTGTAAACACGCGTTGAATAGCATTGAAGATATCGTGTCTTCATGAAGAACTATGATGGCTGTGAATCCGCTGCGGCTTTGCTCCTGTATCTTTACGTAGGATTCGTCGATGCCCTGATTCTGTATTGCCTGCAATACGGCTGATGCCTCGACTGAGTCAAATGCCTTCTCGTAATCTAGGAAAGCTATGTGTAGCGGTTGGTTGTATTACGCCCCTTTCTCTATCACCTGATTGTTAGTATGAGTAGGGCCGATTGTGAAGCAGCCTGCACAAAATCCTGCCTGGTCCTTTGGTTCACTGGGCCGTAATGCGCCTTAATTAAATAAGCTATTATTTTCGTAAATAGTTTGTGGAGAGCTTAGAGTAAGCTGACCGGCGTGTAATTTTTTCAAGTCCTTCACGTCTCTTTTCTTATTATTTAAAATGATACAGCCTTTCTTCGGAAATTCTGGTACCCTTTTCGTTACGAGACACTTCGTACGAAAGGTGGTCAATTTTTCAAATACAATTTCTCTGCCATCTTTCAGCAGGTCAGTTGTTTTCTTATCTTCACCAGCAGCTTTGCCTCTTTGGATTTTTTTCAAGGCTTTCCTTACTTCTCCAGCCGTCACTGGTAAGACATCCTACCACTAACGACAGCAGAAGTATTAGTAATTAGAGTTATGTCGAATTACTATGGTCTATTATTGCTTCTTTCGGTTTGCCATTGGTTTGCCAATGCTGGTGATCATGTATGCACACATAAGTTATTCGTTTTAAATAAATCTCAATCAGTGCTGCGGTGCAAATATAATCACTTTTAACATGTAAATATATCTAAAATCTTGCTGCTATATATTCACCTAACCCACTAAAGTTGACTGCGAGCCCAAGGCTCTAAGTAGCCACCGCACGGCTTTTTAAGCCTCTCTGGCATGCCTCTATATTCGCCTCTCTGTTCGAACATTCAGTGGTTAGCCGCATTCGCAAAGAAGTGGTCGACGATATGGCAACGACTGTGCTGCAAAATCAATTCCTAGCTCAAAATCTTTCATGGAAGTACATCGACGATTTATTGATTATAGATCTGCTACAGCTGCAGCCGCGGAAGAACCTTCGCGAGAACGGCGTGTTGGATATCGAGGCCATTGATGCAACCACCTTCTATCGTAACTTCAGGTTCCACAAAGCCGATTTGGACAACCTGATCACAGGCCTGCTCACTCCCGGCGAAGTGGTAAGCGTGCAGCGCGTCCAAGATTCCAAGGCTTTGTGTATGACACTGCGGCGCCTCGCTTATCCAAATCGACTTTGTGACTTGGAGATAATATTCTACCGCCAATGCTACGTGATGTCAAGTGTGGTGTCCAAAGTAATGTCTCACATCGAATGTTACTTTGAACACCTGCTTCTATATCTCACGGTTTATCACGGTTTATGGTTGGATGAACCTCCAAAACCTGTAACTGTTTTCACAGGTACGCATGAAAGTCAAGGAATTTTGTTTGAATATCACTTTTTTGTATGAAGCAATGTAGAAGCGTGTCCAAAAGCTCGCAGAATATTTATAGTAGCAGGTGTAAAAGTTGAAACGCAAAAAACGCCACGTTTAATTGAATTACTTATTTCGAATTCGCTGCATGGTGGGCCTACTAAATTGACGATTTGCCGGCATTGCAGCAGTATGCTGTAGTGAAATCCTTGTTTCAGGCTGGTTAAATGCAAAGAAATGCGTCTGTTCGTTTCTCGAGGTTTTTAAATGTTCCGGTCACATCGAAGCAAGTTCAAGGACTGTTATAATCGCACAAGCTGAGAGGATACATATGTACTACAGTTTTGAACTCAGACAAACATAGGCACCCTATAGCGATTACATTAGATGTAAATGTGCCAGCTTGTGTTGTTTTCGCAGCCTCTTTATTCTTTTCAGCCCTGTTTCAATTGTGCAAGACGACAATTGCACACGAAAAAAAACAGATCAATTAGACAACTAGAATGCAGTGCAGTGACTTCCCGTGTGACCTCTTCCACCGGAAGTCCTCGATTAAGTGTTTTGCATCCATCATAATTAGGATCTTGTGTAAGTAATATATGTCATACAGATATTACCGGATTAAAGGCACCGATAGCATGTGTTTCAAGAACAAGTTCGAACGTAGAGCACCCATTATGTGAGATATTGGTATCAAACAGCTGTGACACCATGAGCGAAAAAGGTAATATTATGCTAGCAGGTTGGTGCAGCACACTAAGGCTCATCGAGACTCCGGTCAAGCTGTGCATCTGTGTTCGTCGGTCTCGGCAATAAGTTGCCGAGTTGGATTCCAAGTGAATGCAGTGGAGAAAAAGCTTAGTCACTTCGAGTGCGAGGAAAAATTTTGGTTTGTTTCAAAGGGAGCAAGTGCCCCGAACAAAATATATCTTTCGAGCAAGTGTAAGCGAGCTCCAATGCTCTGGCTGGCTTCTCATTCTACGTTTACTTTTATATTTTTTACTGAAGTGCTGCTGTGCATAATGTTTATGCTTCAGGTACTCCTAATCGTCGACCTCCCTATGTGGCATGAAACATCATTTCTATTTAGTGTACCTTTTATCCAAAGGGCCCAGGCTAACTGTAGATTAGGAGAGGCAAGCATAAGGCACCCTTCCAGTGTCATGCAGATTGCAGTGCGTCTTTGTGAAATTTTAAGCGAAAATATTTGTGAGTGATGGATTCAACACTGATGCACTAGGTACAGCTTGTTGCCACAGGTCAGTCAGCCTCTACAACTCAGCGAACCATGGCCGAAATGCTGGTACTTAAAGTACCTGTGCGGATTTGGAATGTATGCCCTGATGCTAGCTTTGTGTAGCGAGTTTCTAGAAACTCAGGCAAAGCAGTTGAAGCGAAAATATACTGAGAAATTTGTCAAGATCTCTGTTTTCACGCCTTATTTTAATCCTTTGTACCTCGAATACATTCTGGTCATTCCATCCTTCGAGGCACTCTTCTTCACTCAAGTTCCGAAGATCAACATTGGAAATCACTCCTTTGATGGTGTTCATTTACCGATGAGGGGTCGCCGTGATTGGAACAGTGCCAAATGCCACAAGGTTGGAAAGTTTTTTGTACTGTCATATGCCTCGTATTGCAAGTAACAGGTCACCGCTGTTCATTTTGGTGGCCTTATAGCCGGGTCCTATTGTGTCAGAAAGACACTTCCCAACGAGGAATAGGGACAGGGTTCTGACGGTCTTTTGAGGTTCTTTGCAGTGAATCACATGAAAACGAGTTAAATTTTCTTTTGGCTTAGAAAAGATGTTATGTATTGCTTCGGTGCGCCCTCTTTTTCCTAGAGAACGTTCAGAAAGTTTGGGAAAGTCGTTGGAGGTCATGTGTATAGAAAAATATTTGGTGGCCATGCCAGCCGCCCACCACCGTGCCCAACAAGGCGACGCTGTGACACGTAATGGGAGCACAAACGCCAGCTGTACATGGCCACTATAACCAAATATATAGTGCACAAGGAAGTAAATATGCACAATGTTAACCCTTGCCGCCTGGAGGATGGAAGTAAACAACAGTGAGGAGATGACAGGAAAGATTGAAAGAGATAAAAAGATGAAGATCAGGGGAGACTGCCGATTTCTCCTGGGTGGGTCAGCCCAGGGGTGCCGTCAACGTGAAGCCGGGGCTAAAGGGGTATGTTGCCTCTGCCGGGGTCCTTAAAGCTCCAATCACCCGGCATCGGCTCAACCTCCAGGATCCCCTTTTCCCCGGATACGGCAAAGCCACACACGGCCAGGCGTGGGAGGGAGTCGAAACCGCCCCGTTAGCTCGGGTCCGTGGTGTCGCTACTCACCAAACTCCTACTTACGCAGACGCCCCTGTGGGGAAAATCGGGGGTCAGACAACCTGAGGTTTTCGGCAGAGTTAAATCTGGTTCTCAGGTCTTGACGTTTTCGCGTGTGGCGTGCTGTTGCTTTTGGTTACAGTGAGTCAGACAACCTCAGGTTCTCTCGGCTTGTGGAATGTGTGCATGCGTGCTTGTGTGGGATGAGCTGTACGCGATCGCGAGCTGTGCACATCTGTGTTGTGCTGGACGTGCGCTGATGGTGCTGTCCTTCTAGTGGGCGTGACACTGCGATTGAGCGTATCGTTGTCCATGTGCTTGACGAACACGGACGGTGTTTGCAGCGCTTGAACTTGCACTAGGGTTCCTTGCACTAGAGACCATAGCTGCACGGTCACTACGTGCTTCAGCGTTATTTTTGTGATTGCTAATATTTGATTTTTTGTGTGTGAGGTGGCAGTGTTCGTTGTACAAATTTTACTGAGCATGAAAGTATATTTTTTACTGTGCTTGATCATATGCTTCGGCAACTTGCTTTTGACTGTTTTGTCGCGTGATCATCGAATGCATCAATTAATCAATGAGTGACATTGCAGCCATTTTATTGGTGAACGAGGCCGATTTTTTTTCTTGGTTAAGCCATGCAAGTGTTACACAATGTAATTTAAATTGAGATTCTTATCGTGATTGCAAAATGCAGAAGTGAGTCGTTCCTGCTTGAGAAACAAGAATCAAATTGAAAGAGCCTGTTTGACTCAACTCGTTGCTCACACAGCTGCATAAGATTATACTATAGTTATAGTTGTAAATAAACAAGTGTTCAACTCCTAGGTACTTAGTACGTGTGGTTTGCGCTCCGCGGGTTTTCCTGCATACGCGTGCCTCGTTTTCTGGCGCAAATGGCACCCTTGTAAGCAATAAACGAACTAGTATCAATTTCTTTCGGAGATAAAAAACAGATACACCTGTTTTGTTTCTTTCTGTAATACTAAAGTAAGCGAATTTCTAAGGATAAAAAAACTTTGTCCATGTCGGACGACAGCAAAAAAGCCCTAAAAATGGTGACTTCTTATAACGTATAAAAATGTTGTACAATGACATAATTTACAATTTGAGACTTACGTTACATCATTGAAGGAAGATGACTCTGGTGTATTTAGCGAAACGTACTAAATGACATTAAACATATGAACAAATGCTGTACACACAGATGTATGTTTAACAGTTCCATATGTTTTATATAACCAGCTGTTTATATTTGTATAACGACGCCAGAAGCCACACGAGTGTTATCAACATCAGTTACGGTAAGCTGATATCTAGCCCTTGCGCTCTCAAGGGTGATAACCCCAAAAACTGGTACATAAATGTACCAATGTGTATGGCACTTAAATACAATCGACGTGAAATGGTCATGGCGGCTTCATCATAGGAGTGCATGTGTAATTTTTAGAAAATTCTATCTGCAATCACACATATCTGCCTGGAAGCCACCTACAAAGTGGGTTCTAATAGGCCTGGCCTACCTTCGACGTGTCGTAATGCACTATTTGTTTAATGTGTTTCCAAATTACAAGTGCACTTTCACTCTTGCATTCTTGCTAAATGAGCTGTATATCATACCTGCCAGCTTCATAATAGCATGTGACAGTATTTTGTGCTCTAAAATAAATTGATATTCATACCCTGGTTTCCTTTCGGCTCCATATATGGCAGGGATGCATTCATAGTCCTTGTGCAGTTCTAGCCATGTAGCACAAAAAAACACATAACACCTTCTCTTCTTCAAGGTAGAGGTACGTGTAGGACGGAGTAGAGATTAAGTGACAGAGTGCTAAGGGGTTCTTAGGGTGGGGCTACCTCGCTGAGCTAGCGGGACCTCTGTTCCCATCCAGCCTCTGCCACATTTGAACTACAATTAAGTTTTTACTAACACGAGAATGAGCAGAGTTACGCGTTTGTGTTAGCATGGAAGCATATAAAAGCAGCAGAGACCAAGGTGAGAAGCAATATTGCATCTTTAACGTTCTCAAAATAAATATTTCTTTTTGTGACTGATTTCTCCAGTCATTCTTCAGCATGTGGCTACGTGAGGCAATCTCATGATGCAAAATAGTGCCAAAATTTTTTGTGTAAAGTTAGAGCTGTGTTTTACTGGGCACATTTAGCTAGTGTGTAGGCTGCATCAGCAATGTAGTGGATTACGTTGTGCATTACTTGATAGAGAAGAAATTTAATAGCGCCATAAAGGAAAGGTGGGTGAAAATGACAGACACAACATATGTGTATTTTGCCTTCTATTTTATCTACTGTGCTGTTTGATAACTTCATAAAAAATTTATATTCAGTAGCACACCTCCAGTGTGAGCTGCCATGCACAGTCTGAACAAGTTCTCCACAAAATTTGGGAGAGTCATTTATTTCAGAGTACAAGAGTAGATTGATTGATATGTGGGGTGTAACGTCCTAAAACAACCATCTGCGTATGAAAAACGCTATAGTGGAGGGCTCCGGAAATTTCGACCACCGGGGTTTCTTCACGTGCACTCAAATCCTAGCACACGGGCCTACAACATTTCCACCTCCATCGAAAATGCAGCCGCCGCAGCCGGGATTAGATCCCGCGACCTCCGGGTCAGCAGCCGAGTACCTTAGCCACTAGACCACCACGGTGGGAACTACGGGAGTAACATTAACACGCAGTGCGTATTCGTGCGTGTTAGCTCTGGAGAGGTGGTCGTTTTTTGGGAATTTTAGCCGCTCTGTTTGGCAGTGCTAGTTAGTTGCATTATTGCTTACCATATTTGATTATAGTACTATAGGATTGCGAGCAAACAGTGTAAATACTTGCAAAATCTTCGCTTATTTATTTGATATAAGGTGCAGGTAATGAATCCAATAAACAAAAAGCTCCAAACTAAGCTCGTGAGTTGAGCCTGGAAGGGGCTCTTAGCTTTGAAGTTGATGCATGTGTAGCCTGGAGCTTCCGCGAAGCACGTTTGAAAAGCACTGTCGACGACGCGTCTCGGAACTGGCCAGTGACAACGGCAACACGTGTTTCTCTTCTGAAGGTCATTGTCTGTATTTTATAGGAACATCGTTATGCCCCCACAGTTCTTTTCGGCACCTAATGACCCAGTGAAAACTATGAACAGCTAGAACACGCGTTTCTTTCCAGTGTTTTGTGTCACCAAAATTCAGTATCAAATCACCTAGCACGTGTTCTCTCAATACCTCGTCATTGCTTTTTTTCGAGCTAGTTAAAACGTTCAAGCCTCATGAAGCCCTATTTTCTTTTCGAATCACATTTACTTGTTCAATTCCTGTAGGTTTATGTCATGATGTATCCACAGAAACGCCGTCAATGGACAGAGATCGGTAACTGTTCCGGGGGCAATCACCAAATATCGCCTCGATCCTCTCGCCTGGGTGCTGGATTGCTTCATGGCTGAGAGCTACTGCTTCATCATCGACAATGTGGCCTTGTCGTTTATTTTAGGGAAATTGTTTCTAGAAGATTTCATCCTTCAGCAACACCACTTTCCCGGGCCCACGTTGAAGCCGGCAACCAGTTTTCTTCAGCAGCGTAGAGTTGCCTTGCTGGGATAGACACCGCAATCTCCGTAATTTAATATTATAGAGAAAACTTGGAAACACGGCAAGATAGCGTTTTGCTCCGGCAACCTACACGGGTTGTCGTCGGACATCATGTGGTCGGCAGTGAAAGAGTGCCGGGTGGAAACAAGACGAGCATAAAGCTGTGCGATGCCTCCTATGTATCTCTTTCGGAAAAGATGACGGTGGTTAGTGAAGCCCATGGTGACGCCACTCGATTCTAAGTAATCTAAGTGTAACGTAATCCAAGTATAGCAGCCGGGCTAACTAAAAACTTATTTCTAACCATCCAACATTTGATTTTCAGTCTAAAAAGAATATTGAACTGAAGTTTTTTTTATTTCTTGTCTACATGTAGAATAAAACACGTCTATGTACTTTTCGAAGAGTTCTTATGAAGTGCATTGCTATACCATCATACTTCATACAAAGTATAAGACACCTAATTCTTATTACTAACGACTTTGCCGAGCTAGACATCGAGACGATCAAAAACAATCGTTTGAGCCGCAGGAATATTAGGTTGCAATCAGCTGCTTAGTTGTTACAGGGTCAAAGAGGTTTGAAAGCTTTACTTGTTGTTACTGTTTGTTACTTCTGTGATTTCTAGGAGAAACGTCGCAGTGACTGTGCTTCTCGACAACCTTGCCGGATATTTTTGTGTGCATAGCAAGATTCAGGTTTCCGTCACCAATATGCAAGCGCGTATCGGAGAAGCTTCCGCGCTTCAGAAGACGCCACAGCGAAGGCTGCACCTACAGTGATTACTTCGCTTGCGGACTATTTTCCCAAACACCCACGACAGTAGCTACTCGGAGCGTTAGCTGCACGGTGCAGTGTTTAAGGTGAAAGTGCATGTCTGTGTGCATATAGCGAATTCAAGGTTACAGGAAGTACAAAAATTTCTATGTAGAAGTTAAAAATACAGATATAGCTTCGAAACCTGACAAGCAATTCGTGACAGGGTGACTCAGATCATTACGCTATCACGTGGAATATAGCGTGGTATAAACAAATAACAATAATCCGCGCCACACTGTTAGTACAGTAACCACGTGTCAAGTATTTCCATATTCATGTCGAATTAGTCGTTGAATGCTTGCAACCCCTCACAAACAGCTCAGAGATAATTCTTGGTCATTGTCAGCCACAACATCAACCAAGTGCATACAGTGTCGCAGGTACCACAATTCTCAAATTGACTAAGGAAATATTTGATATACTCCTACTTCACAAATTGTTTCTTTTGTTGCTAGTGTGGTGGGTAAGACTCCAAAAGACCACAATTTTTTGTTGCCTGAGTAGTAGAGTAAAATAGACCTTGAAGTGTGCGCCACACACCCACGCGGCGGGATCGACGAAGGACGGGATAGTTTTTTATAGAATAGTATTTTTGATTAATAGCTTGTGACTGGTCTACTTTAAAGAAAAAAGGAACATAAAATATGAAGAATTTATTAATGAAATAATAAAATGTAGTAAAGTACAAGGAATGTAGTGGTGAACTTCAATCAAGTTCTTTCCTTGTCCCTTTTTTTCTCACGGTAACGTATGTCTTATAGGAAGGAAGGATAATAAATTGACAACCGCGTGTCGCACCATGCGAATGAAATAACTAGTGAGTTGTTTAAAGGCTCCAGCTCATTACAGAGTGCTCAACCATAATTCCTCATCATCGTCTGCCACCTCACAAACAAGGCGCACACATTGCTTACAGATGTGCAGTGATCACCACGCGTCTCGGCAGACAAATTGAGGCGTAGTAGCCACCTTGCAAAGCACTTGAATTAGTATCCCCAAGAAAACTTCGCAACGGCCTCAAGAAATACTCATCTACCAGCGTTTGGTGTGTTTTTGCTCCGCTTTCCACGCAGACTTGGTGTTTATTTATGGCGGTCATACTTTTGTCAGAGGAGTGACCGCGTGGTCCCAATAATAAGACGAGGTTGAATTTCTTATAATAAAAAAGGCATTTGAAATGAAACACTGCATTGCGACACGGAAAATCGCTCTTCCTGACAGACGCCATTCGTGGCTCCCGTACATCTGCAGCCCCTCTCCGTCAACGCTTTTCTTCGCGCCCCCAGTTGCAACGTTTCTTCAGTTTCCTCTGCGCATGCAGAACAAGAAACGACGCGCGGGGAACGCTTTGCGGTGGTACATGTTCAATTTTTTGCAGAAGTAGCGTTTTTAACCGAGCTTAATTTTTCACTTTCATCAATAGCTGGCTTCTTGGCCAATCTCGGTTAGTGCTCAAGAGCCACAGCAGACAAACAAGCAGGTAAGCAAGAGGTCTTGGTCTGACGACGTAGCCCGAGTGCTGCTGACGGTAGTTTGTTCCCTTATTTAGAGAATATTTAATCACAGCTCATGCTTTTTATTATGTTGCCGCTTCTTAACTTTTTCAGCTTGAGGAAGAGAATATTCTAAAAGCATGGCTTGGTGGTTGTAATTTTTTTCTGGGCATTCTTTGCAAGAAGGACCATGCCTACTTGACATCTACACAGAGACGTTCGCTCAGCACCTGAGAAATTACTTGGTCTTTGGGACTGATTACATGAAAAACTTACCTTCTTGTTTATTTATTTTTCATTTACTTCAGATTGTTTGGCTGAACTTGTTAACAAATGAGTGCATTTGAGGAGCATACGAATGGCAAGAAATCGCCTGCTGTGGGCATGTTGCCTCAAAAAATGTAAAAATGCCAGGCCTGCGTGGATGGCGTAGCAAAGTCATATAGAAAGATAAAATAGCCGCCTTTCAGAGCCTTTTCTAAACACTCATTGGCTAAATGGTGCCAGCACAGTTGCTGGGTACTCAATACGGCAAGAATATTAATAATTTCGGTGTAGTAGGCCAGCATTCGCCATGTTATCTTTCGGGTGGTGGTGGTGGTGGCGGTGGTGGTGGTGTTGCAGCAGGCGGGGTTAGCCTGGCCTGCATGGCCGGCAATTGTTCCGCCTGAGCATCTCCTTAATTTGGAAAATGTCACCACGTGTCAGACAGTCCAGTGTCTCGCAGGAAGACCAACAAAGTTCGTTGCACGTTCCTCCTAGTTGCCGCGGGTCCTTCAGGAAAGATGATGTCATCAACTGTCCGGTGCCTATGACAGCCTTTTCGCAAGGTGCGGAACATCGCTGCTCTTTGCGCATCAAACTGTGGGCAAAGCCAAATGAAATGTTCAATATCCCCGATGTCACCACAGAAGGCACAGAACGGGGAAGCGTATCTCGCAGTCTTGAATGACCAGGCCGGGGTGTATGCGGAGCCGGTTCTAATGCGGTACAACAGCGTCGCTTCTTCACGAGAAAGTCCATGAATTACACATGCTTGGTGTGGAAACCTGTAGATCGCCCTGAAATGATTGCGTATCACATCTTTGTTGTTCTGGTAAGTCTTGGGAGTTCTTACTTTTGGAAACGATGTACGTGCTTCGCATGCAAGGGCATCAGCCTTTTCATTGCCCTCAATGCCAACGTGGGATGGGATCCACTGGAACTTTATATTAAAACTCTTGCCATTTAGGTGTTTGATTAGTGCCAGAGATTGCCTGGTGAACTTTTCTTGAGGTAGGCCACGATGCAGTCTTTGTAGCGCCGATTTGGAGTCCGTCAGCACTACAACATCTCGTGCAGAAAAGGATCGCAGTTTTCGCAAAGCCGCCGTAATTGCAGCGCTTTCTACCGTTGTGGACGAAACCACGCGATCCAGGCGGCCCGACCATGACACGCCCAGGCTGGGTATGCAGAAAGCCGCTGCGCAGCTACCAGTCTGTGTGCACACTGATCCGTCGGTGTACACTTGTAGGTGGCCACGGTACATGGTGCTCAAGTGGTCCAGCGCAAGAAATTTTGCTTCCGCGGCTCGAATGGTGCGCTTCGCTGGTAGATTGGGTACGCTGAAGTTGCACGCAACATCCACAAAAGACCATGGCGGGTCCATAGGGCGCCGTTTAGGCAGTTTCAAGCCTAAATATTGAAATGTGTTTAGTGCCGCGTTGAAATGTGAGAATGTTCTTGCACTTAGCCGCCGGAGAAGTGCCGTGCCTGCGAAGGACTCGCCCAGTCTTGACAGCTGCGTCAATAAGGCCTGAGACGCCAAAAGGCGGAGCGGAAGAGACTCGGCTTCATTGGTGACCTTCGTGTTTGAAGCCGCCTGAGGGACTCCCATCGCCAAGCGAAGACCCTTTCTGTGCACTGCCTCTAGGCGTTCGAACTGGCTTGGTGATGGTGATATCAGGGGCAGCTGATAAAGAATGCGGCTTGTTATAAGCGCATCATTCAATTTAAGCATGGACATAGAATTGTTGCCCCAACGGACCCCTGCCATGCGACGAAGAGCGTTGATCCTTTGCACTGATGCAGTAACTATACCATCAACCGCACGTCGCCATAATAGCTTGTTGTCGATGGTAATGCCCAGGAAGCGAACACTTGTTGCACAACGAATTGAGTGGCCTCGAATATTCAGCGACAGACTTGTTGACTTCCGTCGCACTCCCGGGAAAAGCATGAAGGCCGACTCTTCCGCTGATAAAGATAGGCCAAGTGTCAACAAGTGACGCTCAATGATTGAAATAGCGCTCTGTGCTATCCGGGCCAAACGTTGGTGCTGGTACCCTGAGATCCAAATGCAGATGTCATCGGCGTAGATGGATATTTTAACTGCTTTCAGAGCTGAGTGCAGAGTGTCGGGAAGCCTGGCCATGGCAGCGTTAAAAAGCAAGGGAGATAGAACACTTCCTTGTGGGACGCCGAGGGAAACTCGTCTCTCTTCGCTCGTTACATTTCCAAGCTTAACACGGACACAGCGGTCTCTGAGAAATTCATGTACGAACCGAAGAGCATTTCCCGACACACCGATGGCTTGGAGCCCGTTCACGATGCCTGCCTGAAGCACACAATCATATGCCTTGGCAACGTCCATGAAGACGGCGAGTGTCGAGAGTCCGCTGACGCGGTGGTGTTCGATGTGGCTTAATAGGTCCAAAACACTGTCCTGGGCACTCTGTCGTGGGCGAAATCCGGTCATACACGGTGGCCATCGTCTTCCATGTTCAAGGTACCAAGTTAATCTTGTACATATTAATCTTTCCATCAACTTAGATACGCATGATGTTAGAGATACCGGTCGATATGACGCGAGGCTCGCAGGATCCTTTCCGGACTTTAGGACTGGCACCACCCTGGGATCTCTCCCGTGCTCCAGACATGATTAAATATGTCCAAAAGAGCCCTTTTTCGCTCATATGGTAGATTTGTCAGCATTTGATTGCTGATCAAATCGGGACCCACGGCACAGCGTCTTCTTAATTTGCTAAATGCCATATCCAGCTCTCGGAAGGTGAATGGCGTATCCATCGTGTGGAAAAACTGGGGTGACAGAGGAATCGCCGCTCCTGCTGATCTACCAGGTATTTACACGTCTGCGAAATCCTCTGCAAGGGTTTGCAAATCTATCCCTTGTTTCAAAGCGAGTGCTTCGAATGGCCTGTTTGTTCGGATCTTCCCAGAAAGACTATTTATTACTGCTCATATCTTTGTCAAGGGCGTAAACGTTGATAAACTCTCACAGAAAGCGGCCCATTGAGTTCGTCTCAATTTTTTTGTATGGCGACAAATTGCAGCGTTTATCCTGTTATATTCGGTTTTCGCAGACGGATTTCCTTTTGTTCTCATTATTTTCCGCTCCGCTCGTCTACGTGCTGCGCAGAGGTTCTTCAATTTCAAGTCTGGAGCAGGAAAATGGTCAGGCAGTTTCAGCAATGAAGTTGCTGATCGCTTGCTTTGCAACATATCTGCGAACAGCTCACCAGTGGATTTGTCCAACACTTCTCTGTAGGTGTCCCAGCGTGTTACATTGCAGAATTGCCGACCAGCAGTCCGAAATCCCAGGATATTGGTGAAGATGGGGAAATGGTCGCTGCCCATCTTGTCTGGAGCCGTGGTCGATGATACCAGAAGGTCCGTGGAGTGAAGTACAAGGTCTATTGCACTCCATGAATCAGGTGGCCTGAAAAATGTAGGTTTACCATCGTTCGCCACACATAAGTCGGCAGCATCTGCAGCTGCTAGAAGTTCCCTGCCTCGAAAATCTACACTCTTATCTCCCCAGAGTGAATGGTGCGCGTTAAAATCACCACAGATTATTCGAGGAGCGGGACATCGAGTGCAGAGGTCCTTTAGGAAAGTCTCCTTAGAGACCTTTTTTCGTGGGCTTATGTACACCGATACCACACTCAGTTTTCGGTTTCCCAGACACACTTGCACAGCAGCGACTTCCAGTGAGTTGGAACAGAGGTCTTGCACTGGTAGGGTGACGTGAGGTATTTCCCGCCTTATGTATATCATTGCGCTTCCATTTGCAAACGACGTTATGCTCGGGTTGCCGTGTCGGATGTACCCTGGGAGCGTCCTTGCATTCGGTAGACCGGCTTCGGAGAGGGCTAGAATCGGTATTGGAATGTCGCGCAGGAAAAGGTTGAGTTCGCACAGGCGTTTTAGAAGACCGGCGCAGTTCCATTGCATTATTAAGGGCACTTTTGAAGGACGAAATAGACCAGGTGGGCGAGACAGCGCCATTATTCTACTGTGTGTTTGTGGAAGCAGAGCAAAGTAACACTGACTCTAGAGCCAGGACTGCTCCCAACATATCCTTCGTTGAACTCGCAGGCATCTTAGCGACGTGTGAACGCAGTGCTGTGAACAGAGCGCGAATAACGTGCTCGAGGTTTTCTTGCTGTTGGCTTCCAGATGGTACTTGAGATGGGCTCAGTGCATCAGCGTAGGTGCGCTTGGCGGACTCTTTCGTGATACATTTCTCACCAGCGTTGAGCACTTGCGTTGACTCAGTACCAGCTCTTGTCGGATTTAGGCGTGGAAAATTTCCTGTGCACTCGTTATCCGAAACGCCAAGTTGTGGCGCGCCGGAAGTCTTCTTTGTGAGCGATGGTTCGTTCACAGTCTTCGGGCCGAGGACAAACGTCTTATTTTTTCGCTGCGCAGCTGTTCGTGCTGGACATCGGCCGTAGCTAGCTGGGTGGTCGCCGCCACAGTTTGCACACACAAGTTTTTCTTTACTTGTACACGTCTTAAAGTCATGAGGCCCCCCACAGCGCTTACACCTTTGTTCCCCACGACAGTGCTTGGCAACATGTCCAAAACGCTGACATTTAAAACAGCGTGGTGGCGTCTCCACGTAGTCTACCAGCTCGTGTCTGGTGAAGCCAAGGTTGATTTTCTCTGGACGTTCCGAATTGGGAGCGAATGTGAGAACTACAGAGTCAGTGCGCCTTGATTCCCATTCGGTGGATGAGGTTTGGACTCGTCGTATGATCCTTCTTGCGTGGTATACTCCCTGAGGTCTCAGGTAGGTTAACAGCTCTTTGTCCGAGTACCATCGTGGGACCCCTTTTATAATGCAGGTATTTTTCATGTAGCTGTGTGGTACACGGGCAGATATGGCAAGGCCGCAGATAGTGTTGGTCTCTAGAAGCATATTAGCTTGATGTTCTGTCTCTATATCCAAAAGCAGGGCTCCCTGTGCTGTGAAACGGCTATTAACTGGGGCTCCACCGAGAATCGTTTCAATTTCCGAGTATAGGTGAATAGGATTCACTTGCCTCAAGTTAGCTCCTTCGGATGTTGGAGCGATTAAGACAGGAATTCCCACCGTCCTGTCTTTGCGATGTCGTACAAGGCGGAAACCACCCTCGTCCATGTCTTGATCTGTGAGGTTCGCCCCGTTGTGGTCCCCGACGACAGTTGATTCGTCCTCTGATTCAGCGCTGTGTTGTCGCTTGCAGTCAGGTATGCTTGCGCAGACCAGCTGGTGCTTCTGACCTTGTGTCACACCTTGGGAGGTCATGGCGGCGCTCTCCCTGATGCTTGTCTCGTTTCTTCTAGCACCTTTCGACGCGGCGGGCTGCGCAGCACCCGTCGGTCGCCGATATGGCAGGTACCTTTTCGAGTCGTCCGACGTCTTGAGCAGTGCTGAGCCGTAATATAAACAAAAATAAACGATAAAAGCAGACAGAGCTACTTAGCTAAGCAGCAACAGCTTCGTCGTCTTCTTCCACACTCCAACAATATGTTATCCATGTTATCTTTCGTCACTCTTCTGAGAAGCGTGGTATCCGCTAAACGCTTTCAAAAAATTTTTCGCCAATCATTCATACAGTAGCTGACGACGATGAGGAATTGTGCCTGAAGTGGGTATGCGCCACAGTTAATAGGTGATCAAGAACAAATTTTCTAATGGGTTGGAGCATGGGATGATCCACTCGTTACGCTATTTGCATTATGTGGCTCCTGTTTGTTATTTTGCTGTTCTAGAAAACTTTATTGCTCATATTACGCGCTTTCTTTCCCGACATCAAGCCTGTCTAAGACAAGCTTGCGAACAAGTACCAAGTACCGGCGTGGCTCAGTTGTGGAATACTGAGCTGGCACGCAGTGGGCTCAAGCTCACTTTGGTTCTTGGTTTTTTTTTCTTATTACATGCGATGTGGTTAAGGACTATGGCGGCGGACAACTACGGCGCCGTGCATGACCCGTGTTGTGATCTCAAAAAAGCTTTAGCTGTAAAATAAAAGCTAACATTCGTTGACCTGTCGCTCAGAAAAGGGGTTAACCAGGGAGAGATGCAGACACGAAGATCATCATCAGCAACATTTTGTTTCTGGTTAAAACAACATACATTTATTTTCACCACAAATTGCTGACCCCATAGCGGGAATGAGCCATTTTTCTGAAAAAAGGAAAACAAGAGAACATGGCTGGCTACGGAACAAGGTGTGTATTCCCTGCGTGTTTTCACTTTTGCACTAAATTTTCGGGACCTTCTTGCTCGCGCTTTTTGCGACATGAATTGAAGTATGTCCTTTTTTGTATTTAATTGGTGAATTGGGCTGCAGCTGATACCAAATAAAGCTAAATGAGGCCGGAAGAGAGCGTGAAGGTGCCACAGGACAAAGCATTCTACGCTCTCTAGAAGCGTCAGTTCTAGTCAACATGTAAATGTCGCTCATAAGTAGGTTGATATGTGGGATTTAACGTTCCGAAACAACTATAGGATTATGAAAGACGCGGTAGTTGAGAGTTCCAGAAATTTTGACCACCTCGGGTGTTTTAACGCGCACCCAAGTCTGAACTCAGCAGAAGGGCAAAAAAAATACCTCTTAGCCCTGTTGTAGAGGCGTATTCAATAGGAGATAAAACCACCTGGATATTGTTGAATATTGAGTGAAAACGCTGCCACCTCACAGTGATCATTCGTAATAAGACAAAAACAGCGTAGAACTGTACACAACGCTTACCAAAGAACCACGCACAAAAACAGGAGCGGGTGGGGAGAGGTTCTTCATGAAAGAACTCCTCCCCACCCTCTCTCGGAATCGTAATTGGGTGGCCTAACGCACCAGAAATATAAAATTCACAAAGTTATGGTACCGAACTGCAGCTGTGCGAAAGGGGGAGGGGGCGTGGCATTAGAGAGTAATAGCTGAACGGCTTAGCGGGTCAGCGACAAGCGGGAAACAAAGTGCGCATGCGCGGTATGCTGAGCGACCGAGTGATCTTGCGGAGCGAGACGCTCGCCCGCTGATTTCGTCTCCTCTGCGGAGCGTGTGCAGCGGACCAGCGTGCCCGCGTTCTCCAGACATCTGCACAATCGACAATAGCTTCAAACTTGTTCAACAGGTGGCGCTGCGATGGCCTCCACTGGGCCAAATACGGAAGGGTAGACATGGTATGCAGTGCTTGTGGAGAGGAGGAAGAAACTGCCGAACACTTGATAATGTTCTGTAAAGGGCTTCACCCTATAAATCAGGATGATGGCACAGAGTTTTTCAAAGCACTGGGGTTTAGGGACAAGGAGGGCAAAATAGACTTTAAGCGGGTAGACTTAACTAGAATGAGGTTATCTGATTGGTGGCTAAAGTCAATGCATGTGTGAAAATAAAATCTTTCACTTCGAAGCAGCAGTCCTCAACTTCACTATTTAAAAAAAAGATAAATCTAGTAGTTAGCCAACTTAGTATTACAGCTAGGTGGCGTTAGTTGCCGCCCGATCTAAAGGGTATACAGCCGCATCCATCCACCCATCCATCCATCCATCCATCCATCCATCCAGTCTCCATGAAACTAACGTATCATTTCTCGGGTATTTTATTCTTCCCTTATTGTTGCGCTCCGCTAGCCCCTCCGCTCTTCCGCTGGCCTGCTCAGCCGCTCAGCTATTACTCTTTATTATGATTGCCGCTGCAGTGAGCAGCATTCACTACGCGGGCACTGTATCAAGTGAAAATTTGAATGTACGCCAGCCAATTAACAAGCATTGGTATATGCCACGAAGCTCTTACTACCGCTTCATAGGCTGACATGAACACACGCCTACTGACAGAAAGACCTTTCGGAGAGTATACCCCAGTAGAAGTCTTTAGGTTGTTTGTAACCTCAAATTGAACAAGGAGGCAACAGGGAAATATTCCCATTACTGGCATCCAATGTAGTTTTGAGCACGAGCAGGCTCTTTTCACAAACAAAGCAAAAACAATTTGTGAAAAGTGCTGGTATGCACCAGTGTCTCGCGAAAAACCAGAAAATGCTTCGCTACATGGCACGAGGAATGAATCAGTACCATGGTCGACAAATTTTTTTCTCTATTTCAATGGGAACATTCTGTAGAACATTATTTTATGCTATTCCTTGGTCGTTCAATTCAAAGTGCATATTTAGAATTTTCTGTGAAATGTTTTTTAATATATAAATATGGTGCCGTTTCTTAGCTGGCTACCAAAAATACACGATACTCAATTTTTATACATTGAAGAATACTTTTGTTGACGTGCAACTTGTGTTCTTGAGAAAAAAAATTGAACTATGGATAGTTTGATATGCTGCAATGTGGGCTGGTGTACTTTTCAAACTGGCAGAACGCTGCTTTCCGGGACATCTTTCAGGGACATTTTTTTTATCATATCTGAATAGTAAAGAAACACCAGATGGTCGAAATTTGCAGATCACATTCACTATTTCGTCCTTGGGGGAAAATAACTTTGTTTACTACTTTTGTGCCTATTTTACATTACAAATATTGATATTACTATGAATTTTTCTGTGTTTTGGACGCACCTAAAGAGAGAACCACAGTCGTAGTAACGCAAAAGCATAGCCACTGAGGAAGGTGCGGGTTCTTCTGCGTACATACAACATAAACACTTCATGGCGGGGAAAAGAGCAGCTAAATGTGATCAATTTGCTCTTGTCAAGATTCTCGATCTTGAATAAATTTACTTAGACGTAGCATTGCGTACCAAGCAAGATTATTTCAACAGTAAGCTTTGGGGAAGAAACGTTCGTATAAAAGTAAATGCACGCAACAGCCACTAAAATCACTTCTTTCCTCGCATATAATTGGACAACGTTTAGTGGAGTTTGCTATAAAACATTGCATGTCTAAAACCAGCTCTCCACTCGGTGACAGCTTTTATTGACAGCACTCTGGAAGCTACAGAACCTGGGCGCATGCCTGCTAGCACGTCTAGAAACAGTACTGAAGATTACCGATAAATTTGTCATTTGGCCTTGCTGAAATAAGTGTTGCTTTATTTATCACGAGACCCCTAGAGTTGCGGGAAGTCATAAGCAAAATAGTTGTTGTTCAGTTTTTAAGAAGGCCTCCTTTTTTGCCCTTCTCACCTCGTATTCACCGACATAACCTTAACTTATCCTTATGACCCAAGTCTTCCTGAAAGCGTTTCAAGAAAAAAAAACCTTCTACTTATTGCGGAAGTGCTCGTGCTTATCAATGCCCCAACTTAGCTTCTGTTAAGATAGCCTGTGAACTACCTTAATGCCTAGCTGTATGGACCGCAAAAATATCTGTTTTTCCTAATAAAAAGTCTCTCTCCCTTTCATTGCACTTAAACAACATGACGGGGCACGACAACTCTACGCACATTGTTGAATATGTGGTCCACAGTGAAGTCCTAATGAATGGCACAGGTTACGGATATGCATCGCCATCACGGTGGATCTTCAAAGGCTGAACGCATGCAGACTTTAGACTAGCACGACTGTTGGTGTCGTTACCGCTTTAAAAAAAGGTCGTCAAGAAGCTGCTTGCTGTGCTGCATAGGCAGCAAAAATGACAATGGTCATCGGTTTTCTTTGCTAGCTCTTATGAAGCTGCGCAGTGCATTGCGATTTTACGGAGCTGGCACGTTTGACCTTGTGCACGGTGACCTTGTGAATGTCGTAAAGCTGACCGGATACACCAATTTTCGGCCTGGCGTTTACCGTTATGCATAGTAGGTCGTGGCGGCGTGCGACCTCTGCCAGAGGTGCGAGATAGAGCCTGCTGGTAGCCTTCGGCCCATTGAAATAGCAGATGAACCTCTTTTGTTAGTTTGCCTGGAGCTTCTCGGACCTTTTCGTGAATCAGTCGTTGATAATAAATACATTGTCGTCATTATAGGCCACACGCAACACAGTATAAACATTTTGCAGACACGTAGTGCCACCTGTCAGGGAAGTTAAGGGTAGTGTAAAGCCTGACTTTTTTGCGCAGTTTGCTGCGTAACCAGGTGCAACTGGGCGTGCGAACCGACAATTGAGCTAAATATTAGGTGTGTATGCACATTCAACGATCACAAAAAGAGCCACGAATTTCCGTCCCTTAATTGGACGTAAGGAACCGCCATGAAGTAGTCGCGGATTCACTGGCCACAAGGTTGACGAAGAGTGGACGCAACAGCTGCTCGCTCTATGAAGAAAGACCTCAGTCGATGCTGCTCTTGCGTTGTGCATGGCCACGACGTAAATGCCTTGAATATTTCCTTTTTCGTAGCCGTCGGGAAGCACAACGGAAAAGGGCTGGATACGGGCAGTTGCGAAGGTGTTGGGTAAGCGGAATACTCACATTTTTCGAAGATAGTCGCGTTATAAAGTGTGATAGCGTAGGTCACCTGTTAATATTTAAAGTAGCTTTGACGTAGAACCGTGGTAAGTTTGATTATGAAGCTCAACAGAGTCCCGGACCATGGTGCGCGCCGTGTTGAATCCAGAATGATGCGCACAATAACATCGCACCGCACCACACACCATGATGACGATAATTTCAAGTGCTTCAACCACATACCATCGAGCACGTCAGCTTTTCGAGGCTCTACCTTCCAGATTGAACTGGAAAATTCCAACATGTACAGTCAACCACAAAAGTTTGTGGACCACGCGAGCGCGTGGCCGATAGCCTCCTCGTGACACTTCTGCTACGTCACCAGTGATCGACAGCAGCCCTACGTTAATGGCGCATCCCTTGTTATATGTGCGGCCTGTTTATTTTCGCGCTGAGCGCAAATATTTTGTACCTATCCCTTTCAACGTGACGCGCTCTTTGGTAGCCAGTGCTACTTGCTTATATTTTGAGAGCAGTATATCAGTACAAGTCATCAGACCCCGTATTCTTCGTCTGTTATCAGTTCTATTTCCGCGTAGCCAAGCTGTTTGGTTTTTTGTGTGTGTGTGAGTGACTGGTGAGGCAGGCATGAGACACAGATGCTTAGTCAGTAGGCAGATTTTTTCATTTGTCCGCCATCGCTAAGTGATAGTGGCGGCCAGCATTTGATCGCCTGGACCCAGGTTGTGCTACGCAGAGTCCGACCCGGCGCGCTGCTATTGTGGTAACAATAGAAAAATAAAAAAATAGGCGGATGCGATGACTCTTTTCTTAAATTTATTCACAGGACATTTACAGAAGTGTCATGAAACATACATCTCTCAAGGATCTAGTAGGAAGTGAAATGTCCGCCGTTTCTTAGTACCTTATTGATGCGTGTGAGCATCGACTCGTAAAAAGATTTAATAATGTCTTGTCGACCGCGCAGGTTTTCCCATTCTCATGCGATTGCTTGCCACAGCGTATTGGAGATGCGGACGCCGTTGGCTCGTTTGAACAGCCGTTTCTTCAATATGCCCCAGACATCTTCTATGGGATTCAAGTCGGTGCCACATGGAGGCCACTCGAGCTGGCAAACAGCATGCTCTTCTAGCAATGACTGGACGACACGTGCTTTATGTACCGGGCTGCGGTCGTGTTAAAAAAGGTAGCAGCCGTCACTGAGAGGACCATCGAGCGCATACGGAATGAGGTGTCCGGTGATGACGTCGCAGTACCGTGACGCAGTGAAGGGCCCTTCCATACGCGCAAGGGGACCAAGGCCGTGTTGGCTGATTGCTCCCCACACGCTTACGGAACATCGTCCACTGATTAGAACACTCTGTGTGTAATTAGGCAGATATCTGCAAGAAATAGCATACAGTTAGCCTCCAGGGGGGCGTCTCAAATTGTTGACATTCCTCTTGTGTATGAACTGTACACTGCTGTTATTGAGCTTGCAATACAAAAAGTACGAACATCGTTAGCTGGTACCGAAATTTACCCACTGGCAGCTTTTAATTAGCTTCAGAGTAAATGGTAGTGAGAAACAATTGTTAAATTGGTGTTTTAACTTTATACCACTGCAGAAAAATATCGTACTTTCCAAAACCTCATTTTACGCGAAACAAGTTGTGATGCAGTATTATTTTCTGGAATTATTTGCGAATACACTATAAACACAGCTGCTGTTTAGTGGACGCCAAACTCGCTTCCGTTGGTCCCAGCTTGTGGAAAAGGTTGACTCGTCGCTAAAGATGACATCGCCCCATTTCTACATTGTACAATCTTTCATTACTCTAGCAAACACGAGTCGTTCTTGCAGCTGACTGTCTGAGAGAGAGACCTTATGAGCTGCTACGAAAGACTGAAGGCCCAGCTCACTCAGCATCTCTTACAGCCTCAGACGATACCGAGAGCGAGAGCGCTTTGCGGATGTTCTCAGCACTTTGAAAAGAATCAGACACGATGGCGGCCGTAATCAGGCGGTCCTCTTCCTTAGTCCTGGCCCTTGGACGTTCGCCGTGCTCCATATCTGTGAATCTGTCGTCATCGCGGAAAGCCTGCAATCAAATTCACGGCAGTCCGGCTCTTGTTGGTTCAGCGGCAAATTTCGCGCTGAGGTACTCCCTCATTAAATAAACGCACAATGCGCCTAGTTTCATCTAGTGGAACACGAAGCGGCATCTTTCCAAATGTGGAATGACCACGTGGCTAGAAGCAAGTCGACTACGTTTTCAGCAACTGATACGAAGATGCGCCTGTGTGTGCAAGAAAAACTTTTTATGCATCCGCTTTTTCTTTATTTTTGGTGTCAGTGAAAGATCTTCCTGCCCCTTCTCTCAAAACGCAGAAGCAGCAACACTCCTTAGATCAAGATGCTGCTAAACCGAAATGCGCCAGTAAAGGTCACGTAAAAAGTCGTAGCAGCGCTTCGTGAAACTTATCTACACGCCAGTCGACAAAGGTTGCAGTGATTGCTCCGATACTGCTATCAAGGCAGATATGTGGCAGTCTTACCACAGACAGCGCTCTTTGTCAAGCCACCGAACTAACAATGTCTTGCTCAGGAATAGAGACTTGACATGCAGGCGAGTACCAAGAAGGCTCATATCCGGGAGAGAGCCGCTGTAGCCGTGAGGTGGCGTACCGCTAGGTGGCGTGAATAGGCAGTTTGGCCCGCGCTCGCGCGGCCCGCAATCTTTTGTGGTGACTGTGCATAGAGGTTATTCACAAACTGTTGATTTTGAGCACAGTCAGGTTTTTCTCGCCGTTGATCTTTGCCATTGGTGGAGCTATTTCGGACGCCTCCGTTTTGCGTATTGTCGTGCACTGAGAAAATGGACACGCATGTATACGCATTTGCTGTATATGCAGCTGTCGCCAGAACATTCTAGAATGCGTAAAAATAGTTCAGCGCTCGTAAGCGAATCTGCATGAAGAATACTGCTGCACCCCGCTGGGGCGCCTGCGCAAGTAGGCGTTTGGTGTGTAGCG
This sequence comes from Rhipicephalus annulatus, assembly GCA_013436015.1. Lineage (NCBI taxonomy): Eukaryota > Metazoa > Arthropoda > Arachnida > Ixodida > Ixodidae > Rhipicephalus > Rhipicephalus annulatus. The sequence continues at coordinate 760,623 of WOVY01009849.1, forward strand.
AGACCACGGACCGTGTCCGGGGAAAAGAGGATCCTGATAGTTGAGCCGACGCTGGGTGATTAGACCTTTAAGGCCCCCCGGCAGAGGCAACACACCCCTTTGGCCCCGGCTTTACGTAGACGGCACCCTGGGCTGACCCACCCAGGGGAAATCGGTAGTCTACTTTATCTTTCTCTCTCTTTCTACATCTTCGTCTTTATTTCTCACTTTTTATCTGTCCTGTCCCCTAGTCTCTTCCGTTTGCTTTCAAACTTCCTGGCGGCTAGGGTTAACCCTGTTCAAATAGCCTACCTTGGCCTAGGCGCATTGGGTTATATTGGCGTTGTACGGCTGGCGTCTGCAGGTTTCAGCATTCGCAAACTTGTCGCGTCCCCTCGTTGGGCTCCGTGGTGAGTGGCCGCCAACGCTGCTGAACAAAAATAAGACAGGCATGCATAGAGCATTCCTTCTACTGTCTGATCGTACCGGCTTAAAGCGGGTACGCACCGATGATATAAATTTTTTCAACCAGCCAAAAGAAACATTTCCCAACTTCCATGTCATTCACTGCGAAAAAACTGCAAAGCAAGCCAGGACCGTGTCTCCATTCGTAGTTGCCAGGTGTCTTACTGAAACTTTAGGGGCTGGATACAAAGTAACCAAAATGGCTAGCGGAGACCTTCTCCTCGAAATTCGGGACAAAGAACAATTTGTAAAGCTAGACAGCCTCTCAACATTTGGTGACCTACTGATAAACGTAACACCCCACAGATATATAAACATAACTCGTGGAGTGGTATCTGGTGCAGACTTACTTGACCTGACCGAAACTGAACTTTTGGAGGGGTGGAAGAGCCAAAATGTCACTAATGTACAGAGAATTATCATCGGAAGAGATAATAAGGAAACACCGACAAAACACCTAATACTCACATTTGCATCCAGTAAACTACCAGAATCTATTCAAACAGGGTACACGAAGACATCTATCAGGCCGTACATACCAAACCCTCGTCGTTGCTTGCAATGCCAGAGGTATGGCCATGGCTCTTAAACCTGTCATGGTCGCCAGACTTGTGCACAACGTGGAGTCCTAGGCCACGTGTCTGAGAACTGCAAACAACCACCACACTGTGTAAACTGCGAAGCAAACCATGCCGCATGTTCACGCTCCTGCACATACTGGAAAAAAGAAAAAGAAATAATTACGTTGAAGGTGAAGGAGAACATTTCATTTAAGGAAGGACGGCGAAGAGTAGCACCATTCTATGGTCCTACATACTCTGATGCGGCGCGTCGGAGGCACCGCCGCACCAGCCCTCGCCACTCCTTCGGCCCGCACATATCGAGTCGGCGGTTGTGGCACCTGCTCCCAAGGCAGCTGTAGCCCAGGCTACACCGCCTACTCCCAAACAGAGACCGGAGACTCCAGAGTCCTAGGGTCTCAAGGCCTAGGACCTCACCAGGCGAGGCCCAAAATTCGAACAGCCCGCAAGTGCGAGCATCCAGTGCCTCCGAGGAGGCAATGGATACGTCGGTACCCTTGGTGCCGAAAGAGTGGCGTGGCTCCTCAGAGCGCGCCAAGAAAACAAAAAAGAAGATAACAGGGCCTGGTGACGGCCCTGTTACGTGAACTCAAACTCCCTGTCTAAACAGCCTTTCGCTTTTCGTACACACAGCACTATTTTACATTCACCATGAACACTCAAAATATACAATAGAACGTCAGGGGCCTTGTCAGAAACCTTGACGACATCCAAGAACTTTTACACGAACACTCACCAAAAGTGCTGTGTGTACAAGAAACACACATTATTTCAAAACACACAAATTTTCTTCGTAAATACGCTATTTTGTGAAAGGACCGTGATGATGCCATGACATCATCCGGAGGTGTTGCCATCACAGTGAATCAAGGAATTGCATGCACACACAACTCCAAACATCCCTTGAGGCAGTGGCTGTTCGAGCGGTTCTTTTTGATAAACTGATCACAATCTGCACTATTTACATTCCTCCTAGCTATCACCTGCAAAAACGTGAATTACACTCTTTGATTGATGAACTTGGGGAGCCTTATGTTCTCCTTGGAGACGTTAATGCGCATAGCAGGCTTTGGGGTGACTCTTGGTATGACGCGCGAGGTCGACTGATTCAACAGTTCCTTCTCTCGTCGAGCGCGTGTCTCCTAAAGCGAAAAAAACCACCTATTACAATCTCGCTATTAACACCTACTACTCCATAGACCTAATATAGCATCTCCATCTCTTGCGCCTCTACTCTAGTGGAAAGTCGTCAGTAATCTCTACGGAAGTGACCACTTCCCCATAGTGTTGAGCACTACTACAATACCTGAGTGTCCACCACGTGTTCCCAAATGGCTCAGAAACAGAGCCGACTGGGAACACTTTTGTACCATCGCTCACCTAGGTTGCAGTGACATATGTGCTTCGAACATTGATGTTGCTGTCAACTACTTCACAGCGTTTTTCATTGATGCTGCAACAAAATGCATCCCAAAAACAAATGCACACCCTGGAAAACGGCGTGTGCTATGGTGGAACTCTGAATGCCGAAACGCGCGCAAACAGCAAAAGAGAGCTTGGAGGTTGCTTTGGAACTCACCGACAGCCAAAAATCTTGACACCTTCTAGAAAATAAAGTCTCAAGGCAGGAGAACACGTCGGCAGGCCAGAAGAGAAAGCTGGCAGAAGATTTTGTCAGGGATCAATTGATACACACAGGAGGCTAAAGTCTGGAACATGGTTGGTAGAATAGCAGGAAAACAAGTACACACACTTCCACTCGTAAACACTCAGGGTGATACCTTGGAAGATCAGGCAAACTTCCTCGGTGCACACTTCGAACAGGTGTCCAGCTCGTCCCACTATACTAACACTTTCCAAAAATACAGAACAAGAATAGAAAAGCAGAACCTCGAAGACAAATGCACTTGATACGAGGCATATAACCAAGCTTTCAGTCTAGCTGAGCTCCGAACCTCTCTAAACTCATGCAGTACTTCCGCCCCAGGTTCTGATCGTGTGGTGTATGAAATGTTAAAAAACCTACCAATCGAAACACGAAAAACCTTACTTTGATTGTACAATGCTATCTGGTTTTCTAGCACTAATCCTACCTCCTGGAAAGAGGCTGCTATTATTCCCATTTTGAAAGAAGGCCAGGACCCTTTTTTAGCTTCGAGTTATAGGCCTTTTGCACTTACAAGCTGCTTGTGCAAAGTCTTCGAAAAAAAGATAAACTGCCGACTGGTACATTTTCTTGAAAGAAACATTTTGCTCGACCCATTTCAGAGCGGGTTTCGAGAGAGTAGATCCACCACAGACCACCTTGTTCGTATCGAGGCACAGATGAGAGACGCCTTCGTCCATAAGCAATATTTTTTTCTGTATTCCTCGATATCGAAAAGGCCTATGATACAACATGGTGTTTTGGAATTCTAAGAAACCTGTCCCACCTTGACGTGCGTGGAAGAACGTTTCACCTAATTGAAAGTTACCTGTCAAACCGGACATTCCGTGTCCGAGTCGGCACGGTTCTTTCCAAACATTTTTTCAGGAAACAGGCGTGCCACAAGGTGGTGTACTCAGCTGCACACTTTTTTTCATCAAACTGAAATTCTTGCGCCAGTCCAGTCCTCGCAATGTGTTTTATTGTAGATATGTCGATGACGTCGGGCTTGGCTTTAGATCTTGCAATCTGGCAATGTGTGAGTGGCAGGTTCAGTTATGTTTAAACAAGGTCTTCTAATGGGCAGAGAAAAACGGATTCCAACTGAACCGGAAAAAGAGGCATGCACTCAGAACCCGACATATAACTGAACGGTCAACGTCTGTCGGTTAATGCGGAGCATAAATTTTTAGGCTTAATCTTAGACAACAAGTTAACCTTCGTACCGCACATTAGGTATTTAAAAACAAAATGTTTAAAAGCCATGAATGTTTTAAAAGTGTTGTCACGTACTACGTGGGGTAGTGACAGGCAATGTCTCATGAATCTGTAGAGAAGCCTCATTCGCACCCGCTTATATTATGGGGCCGTTGTTTATCAGTCTGCGACTCAAAGTGCTTTGGAAATGCTGGACCCCGTGCACCAATTGGGCATCCGCCTATCTACAGGTGCTTTTCGCACCAGCCCCGTGGAAAGCCTTTACGTTGAGTCAAATGAGTGGTCGCTTCATCTGCAGAAAACTTACATGTCCTTTGTTTATTTTCTTAAGGTGAAAGCAGACAAGGAGCACCCCTCATACTCTACTATAAATAAATTGTCGAGCTCCATTCTCTTTCAAAACAGGCCCTCGATGAGGCAGCCCTTTTCAGTTCGCCTGAAGGGTCTAGCTGAAGAAACTGGAGTGTCACTTGAACACAGTTAAAAGCTCCTGTAGCATATCCGCCTCCGTGGTAGTGGCAGACTATAGACTACGATGTGTCTTTTCTAGAAGTTACAAAACATGCACCTATTGCCCATATCCAACATACTTTCTGGAATTTCAACATAAATACAAACGTCCTGAGTTCTTTACAGATGCCTCCAAGTCTAACTATTCTGTGTCGTACGCTGCTGCCGGCCCATCCTATTTGGATGCTGGCCCTCTACATCCAGACACAAGTATCTTCACTGCGGAGGCTTATGTGATACTTGTGGCGGCTAAACACATCAACCAGTTACAAATACAAAAAGCAGTAATTTATACGGACTCCCTTAGTGTGGTAATGGCTCTACACACTCTTAAAAAGAAAAAAAGCAGTCCTTGCCTCACTTTACTTCATTTTGTGCACACTCTACACACTCAAACAACATGTTGTAGTGTGCTGGGTGCCAGGGCACCGTGAGATCCAAGGTAACATGAGGGCGGATCAGCTCGCTGCATCCGTCCACTAAAGCACTGCCCCTACACCCGTATCAATTCCGGCCCTTGATCTTAAGTCGTCTCTCAAACGAAACCCCAGGGACTACTGACAGAGCAAGTGCAATGGACACACACAAAACAAACTACACATTATTAAGCCACACCTTGGTCATTGGCTGCCAGTATCAAAATCGCGTCATACAGAGGTAATACTAACGAGGCTCAGGATAGGACACACATACACGACACATACATATCTTTTGTCAAGTGGCGATCCACCATTGTGTGACAGATGTGGTGAAGCATTAACAGTTCTTCACATGTTATTTCAGTAGAAACACTTAGAAACTATAAGAAAACAACCATTTCCATTACTCTACCGACAACATATACCTTTACACCCTGCAATTTTTGTCAGTAAGGAACCGCTTTTTAGTCATAAATCATTGTTAGCGTTTTAAAAAGAAATTCGTAGTTTTCATATCATATACCCAGGCATTTCGCAGCACGACCTCTCAAGAGAGGTTTTTGCTGCGGTGGCTACACAAGAAAGCACTTGCCTCAGAGCCCTTGGACGCAAGGGTATGAACGAGTGAGGCACATTGTGCTAATGCCATACATGTCTACCATCGTTTTTTATCGCTAACTTTTGTCACCTATTCACACCACACACACATGTCACGGCTTGGTCATGATTTTATTACTTGTATGTTTTTACCTGCCTTACCGCGAGGAATTTTATGGTCTTATACAGCCGCTTATCACAATCATTGTCCATATTTTCAGTACGATGAACTGGCGCTTTTTGGCCGTGAAAGAGCCCTTGCGCCACGAAACATCTAGCATCATCATCAGAATGCTGCTGCAAAGGTGAACATCCCAGGGCCATCCGAGATTGTGTGTTTCGTACCACTGATCGTCAGATACATGGGTCCCGGAAGCGTGTGCGTGAAGAAAAAGCCAGGGGGCACCCCTCCTGATCACCTAAAAGGGGTGCGCAAGGTCAAACCCACATATTTACACAATAGGGAGGCGTGACGCTGTCAATTGGGTGCGGGTCGCAGAGTGAGCTCCATACATTACCATAATAGGAAGGCGTTGTGTTGCGACTTAGGGGGAGGGGGGTCGAACGTTTGCCTCCCTTTGAAGTGCAGCCCTGCGCAAGCCTATGATTGGTCTCGTATGTGCTTCATCGCTTTGCCATCACGTGTATGCCCAAATGCAAAGCTTTTAGTCGGTTGTGTAAGCACGTCAGAGTGCTTGCCTCAAACTCGATGTCGTCCGATGCTCGCTTGCCCTTAAATTGTGAGGGGCAGCACGCTGAAATAACTGAAACATTTTAGATGCGGAAGCATCTTATACTCGCGCCTTGTAGTGCGCCGTCCGCGCCGTCCGCACCGCTTCTCGAACATTCGACAGCTGACGCGCGCGCATGCGCCGTCGCGCCGTCGCCCACCATCTGTGCCGCGCGCGCTTCTCCTTCGAGAACATTCGACAGCTGACAGCGCATGCGCCGTCGCGCCGTCGCCATCTCTGCCGCTGCGCGCGCTTCTCCTTCGAGAACATTCAACAGCTGACAGTGCATGCGCCGTCGCGCTGTATATATACTCAAGGTCGGCGCTCGCTCGCTCAGTTGCCGCTCGTCGGCTGGTTTGTACGGTGCGTCGACGTCCAAGGTCGCGGTGAAATGAATTCCAACGAATCCACAAACACAATGATCGACGTCCCTTCAACCAGCGCCGTCCTTTCGCATACGTGTGTACGTGTTCACTCATTTAACACCGCCTCCTACAACCACGTTAACCAATTTAGCCATCGACCCAAGTAAGTCGCAATTTAACACCCCATTTTACAACCACGTTAACCAATTTAGCCATCGACCCAAGTAAGTCGCACTTTAACACCCGTTAACCAATTATATGCTCCGCATCCTCCTCAGTGTTCCCCCGAGGGAAGCTGCGGGCAATTTTTTTTGCATTGTACTCGCTGTTTGCTTTGCTGAATTTCCTACTTTTCTGAAGATAGGTTGTATCGCGGTTAGAAGCTTGCCAGGTCTTTACTTTTAAGGAAACCGCGCCTCAGCACCAACGAAAAAAGAGGGCGTATGCACGTTCACTTGCGGGCGGCTCTCTTTGCACCACCCAGTTAAGGCTAGTGTTGCCTTTAGAGTGCTAGTCACCGCATTCTACGCGGCGCCACCTCCGCAGAGTCTGATGTCCAGACCATCCCACGAGCACTTCCCACCAGCTGCGCTACAGTTGTAGCTGATTTCGTTCTTCACTACATCATCCTGCGCCATGCCTTATAAGTTGATAGACGCCTCCGGTAATCCAGCTTGACCACTGACAAGTTCACTACGGCTTACCATTCACGAACGAGCGGACTCACTGAACCGTCGAAGTGCACCCTGAGACATATGGTTGCAATGAATGTTTCTGAGGACCACGAAGGTTGGGACATCAGCCTACCTTTTTTGCATTTGCATATATCTCCTTGCGTCACGACACAGCTGGACGTTCACTTTTTTGGCTGTTTTCAGTCAATGATATAATGTTCTATTCTGACACTGACTCTTCAAATGCTTATGCGCGCGATGCGCATGCGCTTGCTCGCACTGACATCGCCCGCCAAGTCGCCGGAGATCGCTTATTCGCCTCGCAGCTTAATCAAAAGTATCGATAGTAGCGCCAAACCCACAAAGTACAGTACACCGCGGAGTCACTGGTCTGCTGTTGTTATCAACATGACACTTTAGTATATGTGAAAACTGATGTCCCTTTATGCTTGCCCTTACTGCATCACATGAAAGCTCACTTACGTGACCTGTGACACAGCTCCGCTCATCCACATATCCCCGTCCGCCGCAACCACGAGCGATATAGCTTACGTAGGACCCAATACAACAGGGTTCTTTAGAATAATAAAGATATAGGAACTAGTTGCGTCGGGGACAGCAACGTTTTAAAGGAACTTGCGAGGCCGTTTTTCTTTTCACTTCATGAAGACACATACTAAAGGAACACATAATCAGGGCGTTATAACGTGCAAAAAAAAACTCCAGAAGGAAAATACCAGCCTATTCTGAGTCTAAATACGCGAACGTCTCACTGTCGAGAACTTGGAACATTTGCAGGGCACGTCTGCGTAGGCACGGTGTAACTCTAGAATGCCGGCACCACAGGAGTTCGGTGAAGAACAGAGCAACGCTGAAGTAGATGCGCCGACGGAGCAGGTCGGCGCCGAAGTCTGTGGTCAACGAAGCCACGCAGACTTCTCTTCGGACAGCGTGGGCCAGGGACCGTCGACGCTTGAGGCCGAGCGAAGCAAGCCTCTCGGACCCCAGAACCCTGCCAGGCACCCGGGACAAAACCAGGGCCGTGACCCTGCCAAACCGTCTTCTTCGCTACTGCCCCAATCGACACCACCTTGCTAACCGCGTGCCACGCTACTCCATGTGCACTTCTCTTCGTTTTTCTCTTCGTGCCAGTTCTTCCACCACGCTTCTGCCAGACGAATACGTCTCCTACATCCATGTCGGCCTTTCCGTACACCACACGACACAAGCGCACATGTCTCATCACACTCTTATCGAAACGGCCAGGGGAGCTAAAAGATGCCGGCGGCTAGATAGATTGCTAGATAGATGGATAGATAGATACATAGACAGATAGATAGATAGAGAGATAGATAGATAGATAAATAGATAGATATATTGATAAATAGACAGATAGATAGATAGATAGATAGATAGATAGATAGATAGATAGATAGATAGATAGATAGATAGATAGATAGATACGCTCAATGTCGTCGAAGGGACCCCAAGGAATGCTTAATTGTTAGTTTTTTGCAATTGTAAGTTAATTTCACTTATTTGATTGTTTTTACAATGCGAGCAGTTTGCCTCTACCAAGACAGTATGAAGCGATAAATACAACAGTGGTTTCGTTGTTTGGCTGGGGAAGCGTGAAAGGCTTATACTTAGACATAAAAATTACACACTGCTTTTTAATAAGGGGACGTTCAGCCACATAGTCTCCATATAGCTGAGTAAAAATATTTTTAGAAAGGTATATATTTTCGATGGCATGAACGGTGTAGGTTACATAGTCATATTAACACGGAGTCCCTCTGGGGTAATTGCATTGAATACTTCGCGCTGAGCCATAAGTGCTGCCTTAACAACCTTTACAAATGTTCTGATCATGCCCAGTTTTCTGAGGTGGTACGTGCTTGAGTTTCTGGCACAAGAAATGCCGTTTTGCAAGCAATGAAAATAATTCAGGCTTGCGCAAAAGACAGTTCGTTCCAGTCACCGTACTCGAGGCCGCGTACTCCCCCTTTCAGTCAAAGGAATAAGACAGCCAGGTGTGGAAACCACCCTTTGTCCCGAAAGTGCTGTCCGCCGAATTCGCGGCAACCCGCAACTAGTTTGCTTTCCTTTGATTGCTTGATTTGTGGGTTTTAAGTCCTAAAACCACCTTATGATTATGAGAGACGCCGTAGTGGAGGGTTCCGGAAATTTTGACCACCTATGGTTCTTTAACGTGCACCCCAAGTCTGAGTACACGAGCCTACGACATTCCCGCCTCCATCGGAAATGCAGCCGCCAGAGCAGGGAATAGGATCCCGCGACCTGCGGGTCAGCAGCCGAGTACCTTAGCCACTAGACCACTGTGGTGGGGTATTCGCGTTCCTTTAAATGGGGTTCCAAGCAGCATCGAGCTTAGTGGCAATGCCACCCCACTGAAGAAAAAACTGCTTCTTTTGTGCCCACATCAGACATTTTGAAAATGATTGCTACAAAACGTGATCGCAAGCAGCTGTTTATGACGTTTTCGTATAGCGCATCGGAGGATTAAACCGTTGATTCTAACGTTGAGCAGCCTTTCACAGCTGCATTACACAATAATGTTACGATTAGGCCGGCCACCTCGGAAAACACTTCGGTCAAATATGGCTGAGCTATTTAAAGTCTTTCGAAAACGGTGTTTGACCAAGATTCCCTCTAGGTGCCATTTTTTCCCGTTCTTCATGTAATGCTTCTGCATTATTATAAAAGACAAAATTCAGTTCGAGAATGCTTCTTCTCAGAGGTCTCTTCAGAGAATCGCAGAGCAGCGCTTATGGCTTACGTCGTCGAACAGGACACTTCTCTTATTCGCCTATATGATATTAGGGCTTTGAAGCTGCGCATTGAAGGGTCTGAGCTACAGTATTTTCAAACAATTGCGGTAGCAAACTCTGAAGTAGCTCTAACATATGCCATAGAGCCATTCTTGCAGCTCTCATCAACACTTCAGCAGAAGTTTTGCTCACACTGCAAAAAATTAGCTAGGTCTTGCGATTGGTTTCGTGCACATGATTGTGCGCTAGCTTAGTTTCGTGTTGTGACCGCGCGGGTCTTCCGAACTGCAGCACTTGAAAAGATTGGGGATCATTGCACATATTCATGCGTCAAGATGGGTGTCCCCTAATGTAGTATTTCCGAAGAAGGACGGAAGTATTTGAATTTGCAAAGACTTTTTCGAGTTTTTGAAGTCTATTGTTCTGGATTACTTTCCACTGCCTCACGTGTATTAGTTGCTTCGTGCTTAAAAAGATTCCACGCACTTTTCAAAACCCCATTTCTTATCACCAGGTTTCCCTAGATACTGGGAGCAGGCACTTGACGGGTTTAATTACACATAGAGGTCTGTACCAGTTCACCCGAGTTTGTTTTAGGCTAGCCGCAGCATCTTCTGCTGTCTAGATGATGTCTCTGATAGTTCGCGATTGTGCGTGTGTCCTCTTTTACACTAATGACGTCATTTTTTGATAAATTGGCTGAAGAACGCCTACAAAATTTAGATGCAGCTTTAAAGCTTAATAAATACGTAGCTTGATTTTATTGATATGTGGGGTTTAACGTAACAAAACCACCATATGGCTAAGAGCCATGCCGTAGTGTAGGCTCAGGAAGCCGACCACCCGGGGTTCTTCAACGTGCACCCAAAGCTGTGCACACGGGCTTACAACATTTTCGCCTCCATAGAAAATGCAGGCGCTGTAGCCTGGATCCAAGGGCGCATGTTTAAAGCTAAAACAGTAATTGTATAGAGTTGAAGAACTGGAATTCTTGGGCCACACACCCTCACCTTACGGTATTTTACCACTGCCAGAGAAAGTGGACGAAATTTATAGCCCAGTTCTATGCCATCTCGTTTCACTCCCTTTCTTGTATGGGCTGGTGGAGTACTATGCGAAGATTGTACCCACTTAGCCGATATGGTATAACCAATGAGGGCTCCTCTTAGAATAGGTCTAAGTTTCACCTGGTCTTTTGAAGTGGAAATAGCTTCCGCGTAATAGAGGCGGTATTATCTTCATATCTTGTTTTGCACATGTTTCATCGGGCACTTCTAATAATTATTTTCGCTGATGCACCCGAATGTGGTCTAGCAGCTGTTCTCTAACAGCGTGCTGGTTACACGCTTCGTACAGTTGTTTTTGAATTAGGCATGCCCAGTAGCGAAAACGTGTTAAGCACAGCAAGAGTACAGCAAAGCCTACACCGACAGAAGGCGAACGATAAAAGTGACAACGCTGGCTGTAGGAGACATGGTGTTGCTGAAGAATCTATCGGTTTCATTGAAGGGTGACCTTTCTTTCTCGAAGCCCAGGAAATTAAATGAGCAACGTGGTCCAGCATCCTTCGTTCTCCACGAATAAAAACATGGAAAGTTGCGATGCTCTGCGAAGTGCCTGCTCAGCGGCCTGGTCACAATGTCATTGAGCAACATTCTGCAGGCGAAAATTCTTCGTTCTATCACGAGTCCTGTGACACTACACTTCTCGCTACATGACAGCCAGCGTCAGCTGAGGCAAATGTTCCTACTGCGCAAGGTGTGGCCATGCAGACGATTGAGGCTTGCGAACTAGGTCAGTTGACAACAACAGTGCTTAAAAAACTGTCTCATGCCCACCCGTGAACCCCAAAGAAGAACCTGTGCTAGCATGCTAACTTGGCTATCGCATTCAGCCACACCAAAAGAGATGGCGACTGAGCAGATATGGTTACCAAGTATGAATGTATAGATATTTTGCTTAGTGGGGGTGCCTTTTACTTTATGTATTCTTTGACATTATGGTATGTATAATGATAATTACGCTCTTGTACACATAGATGTGTATTTCTTGCTGTATACTTTTCTTTTCAGATATAAATGATGCGTGATTAACCTATGCTGGCTTACTAACGCCATCAGAAGACAGAGAAGGTGGATAAATAATGTTCTTCGTTCACAACTCCAGCAGTATCCGCTTCAGTGTTTTTGGTGGCAACACTGTGTCCTTCTGTTTATATATATATATATATATATATATATATATATATATATATATATATATATATATTGATGGAACGTCAAGTAAACAGGGCAGTATGAAATCACTACTCTGTGTGTGCTAGGCACGGCACTCCTTCCCTGCTTCTCAAATACCGCATTCCTTGGCCTGTGGTCTGCAGATCCGTAGCAGAATTGTTTGCAGAAAAGTGGTTGATGATGTGTGCGTCAGAATATTCCCGTTATTTATGTCGTCACCAGAAACTCATATTCGTCAAGTCCTCGTATCCTGCCGTACCCCTTTCTGCCTTCCTAATGTACAACACACGAAACGAGAGCCCTCATACTTGGGTGAATAGATATATAAATAAGTGGATGATTGAAAGGCTGAATGGACAAATGAATGGATAACTAGATAAATAGATCTATAAGCAGATTAATACATAGATATAGATAGATATGAACGCAAGTTTGAAAATATTTACTCTTGTCATAACTTTTGTTATGTTGCGTAGTTTGTCCTATATTCTCACCTGTTTATTGCTTTCCTATTGTGGTAAGGCTGTGAAAGCTTGAGCTCATAATCCGTGATTTCTATTGCGTTTCTTGATGACATACCCCCTGACGCTTCAATAAAAGTTTCCACTGAAAAAGAGGAACGAGCAGTGATCTGTCTCCTCTGATTGGAGAGGGTCAAAGCTTCAGATATGCATTGCAGACATTCCTAGAAATAAAAAAGTGCACTAGTTTGCCAAAGTGCACTTTTTAGGATCAGAATCCGCCATTCACAAAAAATACAAGTTATTCGCCACAAACACCGAGCTTTGTTGCGTTAAAAACTTTGAGGGTTCGTGTGACCATGCACGACAACAACCGGTTCATAACGCTGTTCAAGCCCTCACATAGATGAAATTTCAGTTATTGAAACAACTTCCTCACAGCCTAGACAAAGCTTGAATAGAGTTTAACTTGTTTGAGTCATTGAAGTCTGATTTCCACTGTTGATTTGCCGCAGACTTAGACGTGCAAGTTGCTGTGCAAACGTGACTTCACGACCAACAGAAAACATTCTAATTGGTAAGAATGCGTGCGTGGGTTGAGGCATGGGCCAAGTGCATACATCAGATTGGAGAATACCTATGTTGCATAGTATAATTCTAGTTTTTGATTTAAAAGTGTGGGGAGAGTGCCAGAGAAGCTCTCCTATTTAAATCTTTGTAAAGACTACCAGCGTGATATGTGCCTCCCTGATATTTTCCATGACCGGAGGGGCAACTTACACGCATGAACATGAGTGGTATTATTGAATCTGAGCGAGGCGCGAAGTCCAACCTGAGTTAGTAGGAGTTAGTATGATTGTGAACGAGTACTGCAGAGTGTGGGAAGGCACGTGTACTTACGTCATTGGGTTCATGATTGTTATTAGGCGAGATTATGAACGGCAGGGAGTGTTGACGAATGTAGAAAGTGTGACTACAAACACGAGTGAGAAGCATGCAGTGTCACCACTACCAAGTAATAACGCAAGTGAGTACCTGTGTGTGTGAGTAGACATGAGTATGTACGTGACATAGTCGAAAGTTTGAGAAATCTCACAAAAGTGAGGATTCACTTGTGCTGCCGACCTAGGCTTGGGAGCATGAATTTTATAGTTCTGCTGTTATAATTCTGTTATAGTTCTGCATAACCAACTCTGGTTAGGAGTTGCTGAATGTGCAATTTTCTCCGGTGTTCATATGCACACTAGTTCCCCATATCATATACATAGTAAACGATTGAGAGTTTTCAGCTCTGAGAACACTAAGGACACATCACAGACGCAGAGCACACACGGGTTCTACTCACAACAATCAGTTTATTTTGTTGACGCACCAACGCACCAGAAATGTGTACCTTAGTGTAACCATAGGGGGGGGGGGGTTCAGACGTGTGCCCGTGCTTGAGCAGCGAAAGTAATGACAAGAGAAGACGCAAGAGTAGTGTGACGAGTGATAGCAGACGACGCTCGGTGCGTGTCTTGCGCCTTTGCGCGAGGATAACGAAGTAGATCGGCGCTGAGCTCGCGGGCGCTCGAGGAACCTGAAATAAAAAAAAGGTCTGTTAGTCTCTTCTCGATCTTGAAAAAGTGTGGACGTACTTCTTAGGCCGCCTCGGAACTCAGTATATCCGATGACTACAACGGCACGTCACAATTGGCGCCCAACGGCTCGAGATGAACTAAGAAGACGTTTATATCTTCTACGTGGCGACATCGCTCTCTACGCGCTCCCTTGGCTCAACTAAAGACGTTTGAACAGAGTCGGCTACGTGATCCCAAGATCGCGACGACCCCGTGTTCTGTTGAGGTGTTCGAGCAGCTGGATGACTCCGCCCGGGTGGAAGCCTACCGGTCAGCTGTCTCTGAAGCCGATATCCTAAGGACCGAGGTGGGCCAGCTTCGGAACAAATTGGAGGAACTGAAACTGACGATTCTCAAGGACTACGACGCCGCCAAAGACGACGACAAACCAAAACCGCCCCTTGACTCGCAGATGAAGGCAAGTCATGCCCTCTTGTGTAACTTACTTGCTCTACTAGTAGAGCGCATCGAGCGTTTGGAGTTACAATCGCGTGACAATTTTGACGCCAAATCAAGCATGAGTGTAGAAGAGAGCAGTGCGTCGATGAATCTCAAACACGGCTTAAAAAAGCAACAAAGACAAGCCAGAAGCGATACTCCCGTGTGCATGTCTAACAGTGAAGAAGCTTGCGACCGACTTTCGAGTTTCGCAGCGAGCTGCTTACTGCATCTCGAGAAAGATGTAAACGTCTGGTTTAACCATGTTGACGATTGGTATAGAACCTTCGGTGAGGTTGCCATACCATACCTGCCTGTGAGGTCGCCATACCATTAATTATTTCAAGGCTGTCGTCTAAAGACTTCACATGGATGTGTCACCACACGAAGGTGGCTAATATCGGTACTTGGGCTGACATGAAGGCAGCATTTCGTCGACATTATAGCATGGACTGCGATGTAACATCTAAGCAGCGAATGTTCGGCACAACGCAACGCACAGGCGAGTCACGGGCACACTTCACATACCGAAAGCTCGACCTGAGAGAGCAGTGCAACTATCCTGTACTACAACAGGAAAAGTGACAAGTTATCAAGGCTACTGTGTCACCCAAGGCAACAAAGCACATTTTTGATAAAGCATTTATGTGGCTAGACAATATGATAACCTCTTTTCTGCACTTTGACCAGATCAGATACTCGGAAAAATGCATTGAAATTTTGGCTGCAGAAGAACGCGGAACGTCATCCATAACGCCGTCAGCCGAATGCCATGTTATGGCGAAGCGTTCGCCTCGGAAGCCTATGCGTCATCGTCCACGCGCGGACAGCATAAAGTCTAGCGGTTTCTCAGATAATGAAGTAATTGAGAGAATTGTGAAAGAGGAGACGAAAGCGAAGCCATCACCATCGCGGCAATCGACTCCTTCCGCAACGCGTGTTTTTGAAAGGTCACTTGAGAAATCTAAATTGTGCTTCAACTGCTCCAGAAGGGGCTATTTGTCATGCAGTGTCGTCTACAGCTAACTTCAGAATTTTTGAAGTAGCAGAAAGATTTCGAATCTTCCAGCTCACAACAGCGGGGAAACGAACAGCTGGTGACGCCGATGCTCGCGAGCAGTCACCAGTAATTCAGCAGGTGTCATGTGTCTCTGAAGCGGGTACTTTTCCTGTTCCTGTCTTCATCAGTGGACAAACGATTAAAGGAATCTTGGACTCTGGAGCTGCCAAGAGCTTGGTTATGACACCAATTGTTGATAAACTCGAATTAAGCATAAGGCCTTCATCCCTACGTTTGGTAGGAGCAAGCGGCCATAAGCTACAAAATTCAGGTCAAGTCAGTGCTGTAGTGAAAGTGGACGACCAAACACTGCAGCATGACTTTGTTGTTGTTCCCCAGTTACTTCACGAAGGATTAATGCTAGGCGATGACTTCTCGTGGGCTTCAAGAGCTGCTATCGACTGGGGCTCAGAGAGCTTCGCGGTATCAGTCCCCCAAAGGCTACGCAAGGTCTACCTGGTTAGGGAGCAACTACTGCCAGCTTTATTGTGGAAGTTAGTTCCTGTGTCCTGGCATCGCGTGTCGGAAGATGAAAATCATTTAGTGGTCATCACCGGGACAAAGCTCTCGTACGGCCGCTATTCAGTCGTAGTGGAGCCCATGGTAACAGTTGCATCAGAAAATACAACACAGGTTTT
The DNA here is from genome assembly GCA_013436015.1 of Rhipicephalus annulatus. Taxonomy (NCBI): domain Eukaryota; kingdom Metazoa; phylum Arthropoda; class Arachnida; order Ixodida; family Ixodidae; genus Rhipicephalus; species Rhipicephalus annulatus. The sequence continues at coordinate 777,052 of WOVY01009849.1, forward strand.
GATCACGAATTGCTCTTCTCAAGCCCTCTTGCTTGCTTATTACATGACAAGCGGCCTAATTGACGAAGCAAGCAGAATTGAGAAAATTGAACTTTCTGGAGAAGACTGCCAACAGATTCTCCAAATTTCATGCGTTCCTTTTCCTGTGGACCTTGAAGCGCCACCAGTTCATACTGTCATCGATCCGCAGCACTGTTCAATCGCAATAGGATACGTCAGCATTAACATTGGAACAACGTTACCTTCCAATGAGCTGCAGGTCATGAAGGATTCGTTGGTGCAACATTCGGTTTGCTTTGTGCAGTCAAATACAGATGTAGGCTCCTGCACAGTTGAGCGACATTGCATTCCAACTGGAAACGCAAAGCCAACATCGCAACGTCCTCGCAGATTGTCACCAGTACAGCGTGGTCGCGTCAAAAGTATGATCAAAGACCTTATTGATGACAATATAGTGCGTCCTTCACGGAGTTGTTGGTCGTCACCCCTTGTCCTTGTAGCAAAGAAAGACGGAACTACGCGCATGTGCGTTGATTATCGGCGTCTCAACGCCGTCACTGAAGACATTGCGTACCCTTCCCAAAAATTGAAGATGCGCTTCAGGCATTCACCGGAAGCAAGTACTTTTCTGTTATGGACTTGGTGTCTCGATTTGTTCAGGTCGCCATGCATACAGAACACTGACATACAGAACACTGCCTTCGTCACGCCGTGGGGTTTTTACGAATTCCTCCGTATGCCATTTGACCTTAAAATTACCCCATTCACATGTCAGCGAGCCATGGATACGATCATTGACGATAATAATACGACAATGCCCTGGTATATGGATGACTCCGTAGTCTGCAGCCAGACATTTGAAGAGCATGTTTCAAACCTTCAGAACATATTTACAAGGTTCAAATTAGCGGCCTTGAAATCCAAGCTACCGAAGTGTTTCTTTTTTTGTACTGCCATCAATTAACTTGGGCACGTTGCCACAAAAGACGGTGTGTCTCCTGAACAATCAAAACTGGCAGTGGTTCAGGCTTTCCGGTCTCCGCGAAATGTACAGGAACTACAATCATTTATCGGGCTCATATCGTACTTCAAAAAGGTTATCCCGAATTACAGCATTATCACCGCACCTCTTCGATCACTCCTAAATAAAACGCATCTTTTTCTTGGAAAGAAGATAAGAAGATCAGCAAGTGGCATTTGAGACATTATAGCACGCGTTGTGCCAGCCGCCTGTCCTTAAGCTACTTAAAAAAGAACAGAATTTGGTGTCCAAGTACACACAGATGCATCTCAGCTCAGCTTGGGAGGTCTATTGCTGAAAAATGATGAAGACCGACGATAATGTCCAGTGCTATACCTGAGTTATTCTCGCAAAGGCGCAGAGCCTAAATATTCTTTGACATAACTGTAAGCTCTTGCAGTAAAAGGGGCATTAGAAGAGCTACGACCATACCTGATTGACCGAAAAAGTCAAGTTGTCAGCGACCACCAAGCACTGTGCTCGGTCTTGCACTACAAGGAAGGAAACCAATGCCTTCTTCCTTGGTCACTGATTCTGAAGGAATTCGACTTTGATATCTTCTAAAAATCATGAATTCTGCACAGCGCGCCAGATTGTCTTCCCAGGAATCCCCCAATTGTTGATGATGCTGAAACAATTCTTGCAGTATCATATCCATCACTGCGAGTCTGTGACAAGATGGGTGGGGAGCAGCGTCATGATGCATTTTGCGCTTATGTCATGGATATGCTTAGGTGAGCGCTGGGCACTAAAACGCACAAAAACGCGTGCAAAACAAGGTATGAGACATAACGATGTGTTGTACAAACGAGACAAAGGCCCAGTCGGCAGTCGATTTCTTCTCTGCCTTCCTGCACAGCGATAAGCTGAGGCACTCCGTGAAATGCATGAAGGACAATACGGTGGACACATGGGCATCAGGCGAATATTCGACGCCCTTAGGTCTAAGTACTACTGGCTGAAGCTTTATGCAGATGTCACACGGTACGTGCGTGACTGTGACCTTTGTCAGAGGATGAAGCTGTTGACTTAGGTGTCTTACGGTGTAATATAGCCAATAAAAGTCCACAGCTCATTTCACACAGTTGGAATGGACATATTAGGGCCATTCAAAACTTCAAGATGTTACAAGTACACCTTCGTAGCCATTGATTACCTCACAAAGTTCATGGAGGCAAAGCTGCTCACAAACATAGAGGCCGCAACCGTCCAGAAGTTTGTCGAATGATGGATCATCTTAAAGCACGGATGCCCAGCCACACTGATCACAGACCACGGCACTCAAATGATGTCCTCCTCTACTGAAGCAAACCTCAAACATCAGGGCATCAAACATGCTGGCACTACCGCATATCACCCCGCAAAAAACGGCTGGTGCAAAAAAGCCAATAAGACAATAAAACAGATGATTGCCATGACTACCGCCGGTGAATAAAAATGGGCCGATGTCCTCCAATATATTGTATTCTGTTGCAACGTCAGGTACGAAGACATGGTTAACCATACTATCCTCTTTCTGGTCTACGGTAAAGATCCAGTGCTACTATTATATGTTGTATACAGCCGCCGAGAGCTTGAAGAGCTCAAAGAAGAATCAAACTATTTCCCGGTAGTGCGTGAAAAGCTACAAAAAGCGAGGAAGCTCGCAGCCACGAACATCCGACTGGCCCAAGAAAAACAGAAGTGACACTTTGACAAGCACCACAAGGACGTTGTGTTTGAAAGAGGACGGCTGGTGCTCCTGAAGGCTCCAATGTGCGGTGTGAAAACAACTACATCGTACACCGGACATCACAAGATAGCAAAAAAAACTGTCTCCTTTGAACTACGAGATCAAACTCGCTGACAACATGAGAAGTGACATAGTGCATGTTCAAAAATTAACACCTTATCTGAACCTCATTGCTCACATGGAGCCACCCAATACTTCGGACTAAGGTTAACATGCGTGCCATGCAGTGTAAATAGTTGTTGGTGCTTGTATATAGTTTTTTGTGCCTGAAAGTGAATAGACAATTTTTGTTGACTTTTGTAAATAGTTACAGATAGGACTGTTTAAGCTAGTTTAGGTATGTCTGTCATAGTGTTTTGTGTAGGAAGTTGGGACGACTAAATTCCGAACCTGGGCATGTGACGAGTGCTAGCAGACGATGCTCGGTGCGTGTCTCACGCCTTCGCGCGAGGAAAACGAAGTAGGTCGGCGCCGAGCTCGCGGACGCTCGAGGAACGCGAAATAAGAAAGGGTTTGGCAGTTTCTTCTTGATCTTGAAAGAGTGTGGACGTCCTTCTTAGGCCACCTTGAAACCCAGTATATCCGACGGCAAAAACGGCACGTCACAAGTAGATTTTAAAGCACTATATTGACAACAAAGAACTCGATAGACTACCACAAAACAAGCACCGAAATATACACAGTTGACTAATAAAGTGCAAATGGCTAGCTGTCTGATTTGCGTGACATCAAGATAGCTCACGGCTTGTCGAACCAGCATCTCGAACAGGAAGTAGTTCAAGTTCGTCGACGACCCTCGTCGAGGGTGAGACCAGTCACGCAGGTGGCACACGTAGCGCATGCGGTCACGACAAAAAGGAGGCCTCCCTCAGGCCTCACCTCCGAACACGGCCTTCAGCCGTCCCAGGTGGTGGTCAGGAACCCGTCGTCACTGTCACGCACGCTGATTTAGCAGTAGCCGCATTCGGTGTTGGTAGGTTCAGACAGGTACGTCTGCTACCAGTACCACGATCACAATTGAATGGACAGGAGGAGCTCCACGGACAGCGCCCTGGTCCAGTGTGCCCTTCCGTTACGTCCTTCTCGGTTCTCTGCGCGTTCCACCCACATCTTTTTTTCTCCTGTTTTCTAGTGCCACCACTGACCGTGCCCATGCCACTACCTTGTTTCTGGTCATCGTCCTTTTTGTTCTCGGACGTCCAACAAATATTTCGAAATTACCCAAACATTTCACACACACACACGAGTTTATCCTAAAAAGCTTGTCTATTCTTTACACTAACAAAGCACGCCACGAATCACGTGGAATTTCTGGCGATTGTACTACAGCATCTACAAAAATGCATGATGAAAGGCGTGCAGGCAAAATTTTCTCCGGGCGGGGCACCTCCTTAATTTCGGGAGAGGCACTTCCTTGAAACGGTCATTTTTTGTTGTAAATGGCATGGCGAGAAAAAGTTTAAGGAGGGGGGCAAAGGCCCAGTGCGCCACTCCTAGCTACGGCCTTGCGTAAGGGTAGAAGGTTGACGTAGCTATTGTGGTTGCGCAGGAAATTCGCCTCTTTTTGGAAGAAGGCAATGGGAGATTTGATAATACGTGATGCGTTCAAGTAGTCGACCTGCTGTTTCTTAGCTCAGTACAGATCACTGAGCTCATGTTGTATTGGGGCGGCTGCAGTTGCCACTCCGATATAATGACAGATGATAAAATGGGTGTTTTATGTTCTAACTATCCTTCAAAAGGAGGTGTTGCCACACAGTGCAACACTATCCGGAAGCAAAAGAGGAAAGAACAAGAGAACAGAAATGGTGGTTGCTCCGCACAAGGTTTACAGACCACATAGCGTAAACAAGACCACAACTACGGCAGCCCGAATACATGGTTCCAACACACTTTCCACCTGGTGTCGTGCGACAAAAGTCAAAGTAAGAACACAGTGCATAACTCCTGGTGCACTATGAGGACAGCAGTCCCAGTCACTGGACGGGAGAATGGCTTCACTACAGCACTACTTCGCATCATGAAGTGGGGCACACCAGTCAGAGGTCTCTATGAGAAGCTCACGGAAAAGAGATCTTCGTTTGATGGCGACCAGAGCCGTGAATCTAAGTGGGTTGTAGAAGCTTTTCACGGTTGATAACACACCATGCCGGGTGAACAGTCAGCCTATCATTTCGAAACCCGGAAGTGCTTCGTTCAAGTTGTAGGTTTGCATTTTCTCAGGACGCGTCTTGAGATGCCAGTCTCCGTGTAAGACGCACGTAGGCAATGTGCGAATGGCGTCACCTGCACGCCGCTATCTATCGCAGCGCGCAATAAACCTAATGTTCATTTGCTGAGCGTCCACCTCCAAGTTACGCCCAGGACAGTTGGCCACGAAGACCGACAGTGGACTAACGCAGGCCCGAACAAAAGGCGAAGCCGAATGCCAGTCATCGTCATCGGAAAATACCGTCTGGGTAAAACAGTGTCATGGGAGTGGTAGTGGAGCGTCGTTCTATGTACTGTGAAACCAGCAAGCTTTCAAAGGATGAGGGAGAGTGTGCACTTGTAGTCAGCTCCTGCGCAGAATAAATGTAGTCTCATGATGACATTGATAAAACCCGAAAGGTCGCCATGAGCAACCTCTGTCAAAGAACACCTATGCCAAAGCCGTCAAATAACACATGCAGCCGAAACCATAGGCACTGTACCGTAGCTCTTTACTTCACTAGCATAACTAACCAGAAGGCAAAAGTGTCGAAGACTACGTTACATCACTGAATTGACTGAAAAATGCTGCTTCGGAGACAAGCTTCCTATGGGTGAGATTATCCAAGACCGTTTCGTCTTTGGCATCAGCAACGAGGCGGTGCAGCAACGCGTACTAGCAGAGAGGGTCCTGATATTAACTGTGACGTACTACATGGCTACGACAGTGGTAGAGGTTCAATGACAGCAACGAGGAATGCGGATGCACAGCCTCAGCGATGCGAACAGCACTTCAAGAGTAATGGGTGCAGATTGAAGTAGGCTCAAGAGTCTCTCACGTCCTGGTTGGTGAAGAAAAGTGGCGAGCAATTGATAAACGTGCGAGAATGCCACTAGTTAGTACCAGAACGCCGCTTGTGACTTGGACGAAAGAGCCACTTTATATGCAAGGAAAAGCAATAGTGTAAGTGCATTTCAAACAAAAGAATGCGACATTGCGTTTGTTATGGTGAAGAGGCAACGCAGCAATATTCTCAGAAAAAGTTGGTTTAAGGCCTTACGAATGAAACTTCAAGGCATAAAAATGGAGCCGATAAGGTAGAAATGCTGCAACAATTTCAAAAGGTATTTGAAAACGGTCTCCCAGAATTTAATCAAGAACCAGTGTTCATTGATGTACAAGGTGAAGCATGACCGGCCTTTTTGAGAAGGAGGGCAGTAAAAACGTTTGCCTTTCGAGATGACGTAGTAGCAGAAATAGGCAGACAGGCTTGTTAAGCAAGCTGTATGAGAACCAGTACAGCACCCTACAAGGGCAACCCCCATCGAAGTCGTAAGTAAGTGAACAGTTCCGTACGGTTGTATGGTGAGTATTTGAGCATGACGAAAGAGTGGTTCAAATTAGCGTCTATTCCTTGCCAACAACTGATAAAATGCCAGCAGCGCTAAGGCCAAGCAGATTTTTCTCTAAGTTGAATTTAGCTCAGGCCTGTCAAAAGCTTGTTCTTGACGAGGCATCAGCTGAAGTTTTGAGTGTAAACACCGAGTAGGGCTTATTTAAGTTGCGCAGACTTGCTTACGGCATTTTTATAGCACCTTGGTTTTTTCAGCACATGATGAACACACTGTTAGCAGGAGTACCAAAAGTCAAAGGATACCTGGATGATATGAAGATAGCCATAGGAGACTAACCAGAACAGGAGACACATCAGTACAGCACGCCGGATGACCACATATAGAGGCGGTGCTCACATGGCTACAAAGTGTGCTGTTGGAATTTGACGAATGGTGAAACACCAGAAAGACTGAAGTAGCAAACTTGCTTAGGGTACATTGAGAATGTCATTGTGATAGCCTCAAACATAAAGTAAATGTAGCGCGAAAAAAACATGAACAAGAAAGGGAATACCACACGAACTTGTGGTTTTCCCTTTCTTGGCCGTGTTTTTTGCTCTACATTTACGTTGTTATGGATCAGTACCAACTCGCTCGCCTCCCTGTTTTGCTTAGCATCAAACGTTGACGAATTCCTTAAGTTCCTTAAAGTTTTACTGCAAGCAATCAAGACCTCCAGCCTCACCTTGCGGCCAGAAAAGGGCCGCTTCGTGCACAAGCAAGTCTTGTTTTTTGGTCACGTCATTAGCAAGTGTTCTCGATGTTCATAGACTGTCGCGTCACCTAGCGGATTTCAAGAGCGTCCTCTCGAGGATGATCAGTGGGCAGACGCTCTCTTCTTCGGCTGTGCTAGCCTCAGTTTCAACCCATTAGCAAAAAACAAACACAAACCACTGTGTATATTCAGGTTCGTCTTTGACGCAATAAGTCTGATTGGTTCTTGTGAGACGCGAAGTTTTCGTGAAAATACGTGGCAAGCACGGCCGTGGTGAGGTAGTGGCTGAGGTACTGGGCTGCTCAGCCGCAGGTCGCGGGATTGAATCCCGGCTTCGGTAGCTGCATTTTCGATGGAGGCGGAAAGGTTGTAGGCCCGTGTGCTCAGATTTGGGTGCATGTTAAGAACCCCAGGTAGTCGAAATTTCCGCAGCCCTCTACTACAGCGTCTCTCATAATCATATGGTGGTTTCGGGACGTTAAACCCCACATATCAATAATCAAAATAAGTGGCAGCTCATGCGTGCAATTATAGCCAGCAGAGCACGTACCAGCTTCGCAATATTTTCTGCAGCCTATCGTTAGATTAATAAATGTTATCGCCGGACCTTTCCAGTTGAGACTCGCCTTGTTTCACGTGATTGTAGCATTTGTCAGTGCTTTCGTAGTGCGTGAAACCCATAACATTCCTTGTACGCAGAAAGTGGCGCAGGCTCACGATTTACTCTTTAAAACTTTGGCCAACGATGGCTGCTTGATATTTTCGTTCGTTGATAGATTACTGCACACTGCATGCAACTGACTTCATGTCGAGTGTCTGCGAGAATTGTTCTCCGCACCCAGAAAAACATGGACTGGCGCCGTGTTGTGCTGTGCGCTGTGAGTTACGCGTTGTCGGTGTTATCGAAGTCGTTGGTCGAAAAGAATTCTTCAGATTACTTTCAGCTGTGGTGTCTATGAAAACCGCCTTAATGTCGAAGATTTCTAACTGGACGTAGAACGCTCCGAGAGTGACAGTGGTGGTGAATGATCAGCTGCTAACTCCGAAGCAGCGAGTTGTGCGTTAAAGTTTTTTCACGCTCGTATATCACTTTGATTGTATTGATTGTATAATATCATTCAATGACCTCAAATAAAAGCATATGTTTTCTTGGGCGTTGAGTGTAGCTGAATTACAGTTGATATGAGGAAGCGTCACATGCCGCCTACACGCCCGAGCTTGACCAATGAAGCGAAATGGTTGCTGTTACGACTACAGTTACGAAAAAATGCAGTTACGACTACAGTTCACACTTCTCTGCTAGCTTCTCCTGCAATTCACCGTTACCGTCCTAACAACTTTTTTCGATGAATTTTCACAATTTCAACGTTGCCAAAAGCTTGCGTGGGTAGCCCTTTTGGTATCCTTGTTGCAATTGTGCTGATGCAACCTGCAAGATGCGAGTGCTGTAAATTGCGCACTCTTAGAGTCAGATCATGGCTGTGATACCAATGCTCTTTAATGGGAAGTTAACTGTTTGTGTTCTGTATAAAAAGCAACTCCATAGTGCTTGCAGCGCAAATAATGGGGACGGTCAAATATGTTCGGAAACCATCGCTAAGCTAAACATACGGTCCCGTGCGGGGCACTACACGAGAGTGGCTCATTACTACGGCAAATACATCAAGCAGCCTCGGCACGAATTATCTCAGAGTGGAATTCAGTTCCTAGGTCAATTCGAGTCCACGCAGTTTTCTGTAGCACGCGCAGTATTATGCAAGATGTCATTAATGCATGGTCACCTCCACCCTTCGCACTGTCGGTAAAAAATTAGTTAGCGAACATTAAACAGTTGCTATTGTGTGGTAAATTACTTTGGTTCGATATACATTCATTCGACGATGAAAAGTTCATCCGGCGAAAGCGGCATGGGGTGTACTGGCTCGCATAATATCTTTTCGTATGCGAGTTCACGGATTGATTATTCTCCCGCAGCCATTTAGATTGCACAGCGCGCCACGTATAGCCAGTGGGCCTTGCGAATAGAATGTGTTCTTAGCCGCGGAAAACAGTTGCGGTGGCCACCGTCTTCGCACTCACCGGCGAGAAGGCCGTGCGTCGATTTGTCTCGTGTGCCTATTAGAGACCCGTTCACAAAAAAATTTCACACATCGCCGAGCCACCTCAGCGCCTCACGGCGATTTCACATGCATAATTCAAGAGGCTTGGGAGGACGGTGCAGATCTAAGCACTTAAAGTACTCAAACGATGCCTGAAAGTGCCTCCGCCGCGTCCGCGTTTTGACAAATACAGTAATACGGAAAGTTTTATGTTGACACTGACATCATGCTACACTCCACCATAGTTTCTATAGAGCATCAGATGAAGCGTGTGACGTGATGAATAACCATGTCGAACACACAGTATGCTGAAATCAACGTTACTAGAACCAGGTCAGTTTTGCAGCTCCCCGTAGGCACGCACGCTCCTAAATGGCCGCGGTGGCTGACCCGAGAACTAGTGGCGCTGCTTTGCAATCTTTCTCTAAGCCACGTGCGTCGTCTGCTGCAGCGCGAATAATTCGCGTTGTCGTCGCAGCTCTCGCCAATCGCGAGAACCAAGATTCTCCACTGAAACTTCAGCAATAAATTATCTGCTTCAAAAACCAAAGCCTGTAAAACATTTGCTCTAATATCACCAATAAAATTCCATAACCTTTCTTAATCGGCAAACTTTTTTATTATCTTTTTTACTTATTTATTTTGAAGAGTAAGCGGCATGCGGTTTTCAGCGGAATCGGCTGGGCACAATAAGCTTGTGTTGGGGGCTAGTTAGTAAGAGATGATTAGAAAAATATGCTGCGCTAAAGAAGAGACACCAGAATAGAAGTACACAGAACCAGTTGTTAGTCCGTGGTCATCTTTCAATTCTGGTGACTCGTCTAAAGCGCAGTTTAATTTTTTCTAATCAGCTGGGCATCTACCATGTATTTTCTGTGTTCATCGGCCTGTGAAATTTCTCAACTAAATGGCCGCTGTGCTATCATGGAAACACTTTATAAACTTTGTTTGCTTGTAATCACTTTTTATTTTTTGAAACGCATAGATATTAGCCATCTTTGCCGGGTAAGACATCTCTCTTGAGAGTAATTAGAGAGCGCACTTATCTGCCATATCGCACGAGAGAAATGGCTAAAATATTAGCCATATTTCTCACATACTTTCGTTTGTTTATTACCAGCAGTCATCAATTCAGCGACGTCATAAATGACAGCCTTAGCAAAGGAGGAAGCTCAGTCAAGGCACCTTCGATTCCCTCATTCGAAACTGTAGCAAGCTGTTGCTGAGAAACTAAGAACTCCTTATTTTGTTCTTTTTTGTGGCAGCCGCACGCGTGCGAACCTCTTCGAGAGACTGCGAATCTTTTGTATTCTGGTTTTCAACATCTTTGCAGGTTCTCAATGGTCTCCGTAGGTGCAGGCAGAGAAAGCAAGTGGACCACTTTGTAAACACTGTGCAGCGTTTATGATGAGAAGTAAGGGTTGTGGGAACAATCTCGGCTGGCGGTATGCCTCCAAAGATGTTCAGGCTATCTACCTAAACTTCCCTAATGGGCGACTGTGGTCAGAGTGCGCAACGGCTGATTGTGCACTTTGATGTAGCCGTTATTAGTTCACATGCCACCTTATTTATCAATAATGGCTTTTGTACTGACAGTGCTCCAGGAACCAGAGTTCTGCAGTATAAAACACCGAATGTCATCCCTGACACGGCGTCATCAAATAATTCTTGGCGGTGAAACGTGGAAGCCAACGAGACAATCATCATTTCATGAACGCGAACGGTGTAGCTGACGTGACGTCTGAGACGCCACGGGATGGGTCGTCGCAAGAATCACTCAATCGACTCAATGACAGTCTTGTTTCATTTTCTGGCATGAAGTCATCTCTGCAGGTTTTTTTTTGTTTTTAGCAACCTGCTTGTGCTTGTCATCACATGTGGCGATGTGCTCTGGCAGAATAGGACCTTGACGCCCATTTTCCTCGAGGTAGAAATATTTCATTTCCATTTATAGTGTGCTTATAATATTTTACAATATCGTCCACCTCACAGTGTCTCTCACATACATTAGACTAGTGAGTGAGCCGCCTTTTCCTGCGGCTCAGCATTTGTTCCCACTCTTCACGCGACTGCGTTAAAGAGCTCGTTTCGCAGAAATTCTGGCGTTGGCGTCAGCATAGTTGGTTGTGAGTTAAATGTTATCATCTTTGACGTGAGGTAAAAATGTAGAAATATTGAAATAAAGTAAAACCTAAACTGTGGGTTACAGTGAGAATCCGACCAAGGACGTTTGCGCAGAAAGCGGGTGTTATACCACTCAGGCACGTGCCTGCTTTATATACCAAGTCTATCTTAAAAAAGACCACATTAATCCACTACATCATTGTGATGGTTTGAAAATACTTCTTTCTCACTAATTCACCGAACACCTCCATAATATCTGCAGGTTCATCAAACGCTCGATATATCTCGCGCACATGTGTAACACATTGAGGAAAGTTTCCCGTGCCGATTTTGCGTTAGGATTCATAAGCCTCATGGTCATGCGTATCATCCAGAGACTGTAGAGGCCCAGTAACAATAACATATCGTATGGAACACCACCCTCAATAGCGTATTTCATGAAGTGTTATCGGTACATCTTTCTTCAAGGTTGTTTTTAACACATACTACAACTATTGGACCGCAGAAGTCAAGGATGGCATCTTTAATCGTTTCCGGTTTGTTACACAGAGGACACTTTGCGTCCATGCAGAAGCGTAGCCAGGGGGTGGCACATTGGGCCCGTGTCCCAACGACTCCCGAAATTTTTTCTCCATGGCATAGAGAGCAACAAATGACCATTTCAAGCGGGTGCCTTCCTCGAAATGTAGGAGCTTCATGCGTTTATGGTATAAATATGCCTTGGTCTTACAACAACGTTTCCACTGGCGATGTGCTCGAGTGTAACTTGAAGAAAAACGATTTTATAGATCCACTGTCAGTCTTTTTACTCTCTTTCGCAACTCTATTCTGGGACGCTATTCTTTAGTTATATCTATATTGCTGCGGGCATCGTTGCTACAATCAAGCTTTTATGCAGTCTTTTTCTCGGTTCAAGGCACGCGTCTGCTTGTGAATACAGTAAAAATAATCTACTCTGCTTAGAAATGCAGTGAGAGTAACTTTCATGCTCTACGAACACACGTGGCCTGTAGATCTCGAGGTGCTTTATAGTGCAACATAAATCGTTGCAATAATAATGTGTAGCAAAAGCGTGCACTGCCATCGTGTGTCAGAACTTGCGATTATCATAATGGCTTGATGGCGTAAAGCCTGTCACCAACTACAAAAGGCACAAACATTACTGCGCATATTCGCATAAGGCCCCGTATCGGGTGCGTAGAAACTTCGAAAATATTTCATGCACTAAGAGTTTAAAGTACGCACTTCGTACAGAATATCGCTATCGCGTTCAAATTGTAAAGATGAATCTTGAGGGCTCCCCAATATTTCGAAGTGATTAGGATGTCGTGTTGGTGTCATTTTTGTAGACGCTTTTACAGCCCGGTGCATAACAAGAAAACACTGTTTATTGGCGTCCCTCGTCATGTTAGGACTCTGTCGTAAGAGAGGACAGTTCAATAAATGTTGGCGTGAAGAAGCAAGCGAGTGCCGAAAATGTGATGTGTCATAGCGCTAAAGCGCGCGTCGCGACGCGCGGCGCAGCATGTGAAGCAAAACGGAACAGCAGCATCACTAGTTCACGCATCAGCTGCTTTTAGCGGTGCGCGCGTGGAGCCGCTAAACTCACCTGGTTCTAAGTACGCTTGCTGCAATGTGGTGTGATTCTGCAAAAACATGTTTTTGGGTTTATCCATCAGTGCTTCATCGGAAAAAGAAGAAGTAATTTACAAATTTTCGCATGTGCTGCTTCTTCTTTACTGTTTTTTTTTGTTACCGCCCATTACATTGAACTGTTGCCTTGCGCAAGGCGTAGGCAAATGACTGGCAAATATTCATATGATGTTACAACCATTTGATGAGATTAGGTTCGCAACGTGAACATTAGGTAGTCCTCCAACTTACGCAAAGGCTAGCGATAACGCTGTAATCTTCGATGATACCAGTATAACAGCCGAAGTGGTTGTCTACTTGTGAGGTTATAATTGTATCTGCCAGGTAAATAAAGGTAAATAATTGTGGCTGCCAGGGGAGCTTCCGTAGAAGCTCATAGGTTCAAAAAACGACTGCTGATCATATGCTCATGGGGCCTAACTATCACTATGTGTGCGAGAAAATGCTTCCAGCTCAACCAAAAATAGAGCGGATGCGAAGCAATTGCTGGCAAGCATTTTATGTGATTTAGTTGGCACTAGCGCGAACTTCGATCGCAAAATTTTTCGTTGGCCCCTGATCTATAGAAAGTCATGCTCAGCTTATCGCCGGGAAGTCTTCTACTAGGGCACTGGAAGTCAACATCCACTAAACTGATATCGACTCATGATTAGATAGTCATGCCTAATTGTACTAGCGTCCGTTTCGCCTTGATTTCACTAGAAAACATATTCTTTGAACGTAAATTTGGCGTACGTGGCATATTCGCTGACGGACTAAACCAAGTAGCATGGTATCTTTCATATTTGTAGCGTGGCCTACTTGCTTCACACAAACGTAGCTTCTTTATTGTTCACATGTCTTGCGTTTGACACTTCTCCCGAGAAAAAAGCATGCCTAGTCGCGCTAAAATTAACATATAAGTATTACTGCATGGTCATATGCCAATTTTATCACACAGCACACAATAAACACTAAGTGTGGCAATAAGTAAGCAAAATGTGCGAACACTTCATGCGTTTCGTTTTGCCTTATGCTCCGGTAAACTACCATTATTATTGTGAATGCAGGTATTTTTATTATAGTGCAGTAGATAACTAGGGGACCAGCTCAGCGATAAGATGAATAACAGTAGTAGCGATACTTAAAAGAACTAAACTGGGCTAGGGAAATACTGCTGCATTGTACAGTGATCACAGAACTCCAAACCGCTGGGTTGCCAGGAGTACCTGTGTTGGAACTGCATCTATGCAGAGCTCATTGTTTCCATGGGTACCGAGGTGTCACAAACGAGCGCTCACAAAAAGGGCGCGCTGCTGAATTCTAGTAACCAGGCGCCAGAGAGACGCCTAAAGGTCAACGCTAAAGAATAAAACAAGCATCCGAAGACTCCCCGGGTGCACAGTCTCTCTCCTTGGAAGCGTAGATTAACCGACCAACCTCCTCACATTAGTCGCGGAGTAAGCCCTGGAAAGATCTGGGGGCAAGGGGCATGCTGATGTAGCGTTGCGTCACGGGTCGCGGACAGTCCTGAAAACGTCTCGCTCTTCCCCCTGTTTTGGCTGCGCATCGCGCCGACGAAACGTTTACAATTTTCTGAAATCTAGTGCGAAATGTGCTTAAGCAAGCAGCGGAGAAGGGAAATCAGGAGAAAAAGGAAGTTTACGCTCGTGTACGTGGGCAGGAGATGAAATAAGTTTTGTGCAAGTGTGCGTGAGGTCATTCCGCCCTGTCGGCGAATGCTTCTGTCCTCAGTGACAAAGCAGGTGATGGGGAGAGTTTCCGTCTGAAGGGTGAAAGCTGGTGCTATCAGCAGAAGTGTGCCTACCGCCTGCGAGCGAAGACGCGTTGCAGCAGCGGCGTGTGGGAAGCCGTCGTGTTACCGGCGAAGAAGTTTGGCGCTTGGAGAGCGGCCTGTTGAAAACGCGAGGTTTGCTGGAAGAGAAACTTCGGGGCTGCGGATGGAGAGCAGCGCTGGACTTTTAGTGATTTATTCTTGGAAGAGTATCATTCAGATTTTGTTCCAAGGCCTTTGGACTGAATAGGTTTTCGAACTTTTTTGTCTTTAAGTGTCGTGGTTGTTCAATGCATGTGATTGCATTGTAGCGCGTATTGTTGTTTGTATTCGTTGTTTTGAGTGTAGCTGATTGTACTGTGCAGCACGTTGTTTGATTGGTGACATATCGTATTCAACTATTGTCGAGTGTGCATATTTGTGTATTGTTGGATCTGCCATATTCGAGAATATAATTTTGTTTTGTTTATCGACTCTTGGCTCTGACTAGTTCTTTGGGCCACTGCCGGTGTCCGCTGGCGTGCCAAATAGGACCACTTCTAAATTGTCCGCGCTATCGTGGTGCTGTTCGGGGGGCTGATCATTCAGCCCTTGGAATTAGCCCGGTGATCACCTGCCTAATTAACGAGACCTGTGACACGAGGCAAGCACGCGACGTTAAATGTTATCCGTTGCGGCCGCGTCACTGCCCGTTGGACTATGTACTGAAGAAGTTCCCCGTGATAATACGTATTTAACAATTTCGCGCACTCCACCGCATAAAGTTTGACCACAATATTTCTGTGTACGTAAGAAAGTGCGGAACTCTAAAACGTGTGAGGGAGTGCGTCATCACCGACGAATTTCAAAGGGCACTTATGAATGTAGTGCAAAGGCTGCACTGAGGAAGAATGGTGTTCATAGAAGACGTTAGGAAAACTGATTTCTTGTATCAAAAACACTCGAAAATTCTCTGTTTATTGTATCTACGTAATCGTTTTGAAAATAAAGGTCGTTTGTAGAACATAACAATTCCTTCGGTTTGGAATAAAACTTGGTTTTTCGCTACCATGGTTCGTTCCTTCCAAATGTGGTCGCGCTTCAATCGCAGCACCCAGAAATTAGCATGGTGATGTCGCTGGCAATATCTTCTGAACCGCTTTTCACCGGAACATTTGCGACTCGCTTATTTAGACCTTGTTATAACTTTTTCGCTCCCAGCAACGTGTTCAGACAAATAAATAGCTACATATTACCGAGTTCTGCTAGAGTCTTCTGTATCGTCATGGCCACGTCACGACATCACGTGAATTGCTGTCAACTATAAAAGATCACACGCAAGAATATGTAACTCTCGCCACGTATTGACAATGCGCCTCACGGCATTCAACGCACAGAATGTTTATGTTCGCAGTATCTGCTTTCTGAATTCTGGTAAATGTCCATTACAGAACAAGACGGTCAAAAAAGAACAATGTTACCTCTGAGCCATTATTTATAGTAACTGTAATGCCCTCTGCCTTTACATCATCCGTGTGACATTTGAGATAATGATATACACTTAGGAGATTCGCGCCTGCCTTGGCAAATTAGACAACAAAGTTGTGTTACCTGCAAGTTTTCATAATCACCTTGCACGCCTTGGACAAGCTCTTGGGTGCCCTACAGCCAGACAGTTGCAATTCAATTCGAAATTGTGCCATGTTGGCGTAGGTGAATAGAGGAATGGAGGCCACATAGTTTGAAGATGGTGTTTTACGAAATTCGACTAAAGTGCGTGCCATTCATGAGTAGCTCAAAGTTAACTCTCTCAAAGTAGGTTATTCTCTGTAGGCTTGTGCTCTTACTCCCGTCATTTCATCCGTAATTTCGCCTTGAATTCGCGATACTGACTCATCTTGACTTTACAGTAGTTGGGCTAGTGGCGCTGACCTCTCGGCTTAGAATCCCGGTTGTGAAGACTCACTTGCGATGCAGAATAAAGAAGACACGTCGATGATCACACATAGTTCTGAATCGGTCGACTTCTTACGTGAGCCAGGTCGCTTAACCTTTGCGTTATCGAATGCAACAGCAAGAAATTTCAGGAAAGTGCAATGGTTGCACTTCAAAGATTCCGTTTTACAGACCAACTCCAGATACGTGTTTGAAAATCACCATGGTTGTTGTTACGACACTAGAATTCGAAGTTGCTGCTGTAGAAATGACAAAGGTGCGCTCTCTAGTAGTGGAGCGTTCAATTTCTTGTACAGAAGCTCCCATTTTTGCAACAACAAAGCGAGTTGTCCGGCAGCAGCTGTTGGCACCACCATCAGTTTCAATAGGCGAGGTCAATTGCTTTCCGCAGGTGGCTTCTACAACGCCCATCAAGGCAGGAGCCATCCTTTTATTATGACCTAAATTGAATGCTCTGCTCACGCGTCAGCTTTTGAGCTGCAGCTAATCTTTCGACTTTCGTGTCGGAAACAACTTTCCCTTCAATCTCATGATTAACGTGTAGCTGACAATTGACTGATCGAAGCGTTGACTTTTAAGCTGAAGAAGAGCTTCAAGGATTCTCAGACCACTGACCAAATTTTTCGCGCAGGATGGCCTCGTACTCAGCCATGCCGCTCCAACCTTCTGCATTCACGCTGGCTCACAGAGCAAGTTCTTCAGCCGGATCGACCACATCAGGCTTTACAGTAGTTGGGCCACCTACGCGAAGGGCCAGCGACAGCGAACAGTGGTCTAGCACCGTCCACTTGAATGAGCACGCCGAGGTGGCAGAAGGTGAACAAGCAGTGAGATCACTATTCGTATATCAGTATGTAAAGACTCGCACATGCCAAAGATAAAACGCTTCTTAGCCCATAATAGGCTGCCAGCAAACATGCAGCGATAGCAGAAAGAATTCACAAGATAGATCAACAAAACTGACGACTCAGTTGAAAAAGAACGCTGTTACTCATGACTGTACCCTAACTAGTTAAAGTACAATAACGCTGCTCAAAAACATAATTCTCGTTACAAACTCACACATCCATCAGCCTAAACAGGCGCAAAGGCGTCTCGAGCAGGCGTTTGGCATGTGACGAAACCTGGACCCGAGCTAACGGCAGAGGGGGGGGGGGTTTATATCTCTTCTCACGATTAGCTGTGCATTGCGTTACCTTGTCTGGGAAAAAGGTGATCCTAGGGGTTGAGCCAACACTGAGTATTCGGACCCTGAAAGCCAACTGGCAGAGGCAACATACCCCTTTGGCCTTGGCTTCAAGCTGACAGCCCCTCTGGGCTGACCCTTTTCCAGTCTCTTTCTCATCCTACATCAATGTCTTCTATTATTTCGATCTTTGCTGTATTCTCTCTTTTTTTACTTGCTAATTTTTCATTGGCAAGGCTTAATCTGGTGTAAATACTGAATCTCAGTAAAATATGTCATGTTGTAGTGTCTATGTACAGCTGGCGCTTACATTCGCTCAGTGTCTCGAAGCGTCTCCTCGTTGGGCTTGGAGGTGGGCAGCTGGCGTGGCTTCCAAATGAAGAGCACACTGTCACGTTTCTTTAAAGGTGCAGGTGAGGTTCATTGGCCGTAGAGATGGAGTAGCAGGACTTTTGCGAGACGCGTTACTTGGGCGTGGACTCGAGAGACGGATAGTGCGTGTACTTTTTTTGTAGGCTGTTCGTGTGCATAAGCATGCTAATAATCAGGTGGCATTATTCCCTCCTCCGTGGTAAACAGCATCTATCACCTCAATGCTGCAAGGTAGGTGTAATACGAAAAAATAGGTTACGCAGCGCGAAAAGGTAAGGCTGATGAAAGGCTAAGCTCAAGCAGTGAAGAAACAAAATAAAAATAGGAAATGAATGGCAGGATCAATCGTGAATGACAAAATGGGGTTTTATACGCACGACATGAACTATGTCGGAGCTCGGTTGCCTTCGTTTTGTTTCTGGTGACCACAAACTTTCCAAAACAACTTCTGAGTTAACGTCAAACACACAGCGCAATATTCTAAAGGGTCGAAGTTACCGGCTTATCAACTTTTCCGAGAAGCGAGGGCGACGAACAAGGGTCCACACACAACGTTTGTCTCCTGGACTATAGGGCACTTCGCGATGGCGGGTACTGTCGCGTCGGACACCTCTAAGCCCCTCTAAAATTAGAAAGGCTTAGATGATTATGGGATCCTCTAAGCCTTTCTATTCCGATCGCCCCTGGCAGATTGACACAATCTTTAAACTGTTGCCTGATTATGAAGAGAGCTTTCCGAAATACATCATCTAATGCCAGTTCATGTTAAAGAAAGCAAGGAATATATCACATTTGCTTTTATCGAAGTGTCACATGGAAACTTTAGGTGTGCGCTACGAAGACATGAATGTCCGTGGTGGCCTGCTCCTTGAATTGAATGACGGTCAAGAATACCAAAAACTGCGCCACTTCAAAGAGTTTGGTGATCAGTCAATCACCATTACCCCACACCGTAGAATGAACACCGTAAAGGGTGTCGTATCTGATGGCGACCTAATGAAACTACCCGATGAGCAACTACTGGAAGGCTGGAAAGACGAGAATGTCATCCAGGTACAGTGCGATAAAGTACGAAGAAACAACCAAGAAGTTTTACCAAACTTATTACACTTTAGGATCCACAATACTTCCTACTCGAATAGTAACAGGCTACCTCAAAGTGTCATAGAGGCCTTATATTCTCAATCCTCGACGCTGCTTCAAGTGCTAGTGTTCAGCCTAGACACTCCGAGCTGCCGAGGGCAGCATACATGCACAGAATGCAGCATTATACGACAATCCACTGACAACCAATGTGAATCTCAACTCCACTGCACAAATCGTAATCGTGACTATCCGTCATAAACAAGGTCCTGCGTGGCCTAGAATAGAGGAAATCACCACGACAACGTCAAAATTCAGCACAACCTCTCGTGATGCGAGGCCTCCGGGAACACATATGCCGGTGAGGTGCGAAGGTGGTCAGCACCAGAACGGTCGCTGGTGGTGGCCCGGACAACGCGCAGCGTGCCATGGCAAATGCTACCAGCCCCCACGGAGAGAGGGTCAGCCCCGCTCTGCCTGAACACGGCGTCGCCGAAGGAACCTGCGAACCTTGGTAGCAGCCAAGGCAGCACCCAAACTAAACAGGTCCCATCCACTTTTGGCCCGGTGTGGTCGCAGACTTCATCCATCTTGACGAAGCCCGCTCTATGAACACGACCACCTGTTTCCTCTCCAGAGGTGATGGACACCAGCAGTTCACCGGCGCAAGCTGCGTTGAAGGAGCGGCCAGAGCCTCTTGAGTGCCGCAAAACGAAAAAAAACCCGAAATACACAGCCTCTAAAGACTTTGCAAAATACGTCACTTTTACATTTTTGTGGCACCAGTTGCTCCCATTCTGTAAACACAGCACGTCTTTACTCCCGTTATGTAAACACAAATTATAAAATGGAACATCACTGAATGGCTTAGAAAACTCCAGAATGTCGAAGTACGTCGATACAAAGATTCACCAAAAGTGCTGTGTGTACCAGAAACAAAGTTAAACCGAAGAACAGGAATTTTCTTCGTGATAACGTTATATTCTGAAGGGACAGGAGCGCTATGGCTTCATCTGGCGGAGTAGCCAATGATGTAAATCAAGGAGTAGCATGTACACATCTAACACTATAAAAACATATCTTCAGGCAATGGCTGTTCGAGCAGTTTTATTAAACAAATTCGTCACCGTTTGCTCTTTCTACAAACCCCCACAGCACCGAATTGAAAAACATATATTCCAATCTTGAAAGGCATTGTCTACCTTTCGCAAAAAGTTTTCTGATTGTGGTGCATATGAGAATATCGTTCATCTCAGTTGCAGCAACGCGCCTGCGTTTGTCCCATAAAGAAGGAATTGAAGTTTGATGGTAAAAGTCCGCCAAAAGTTTCCGCTAGTGTCACCCAGCAGCGATTGGGTTAACTTAGCGGTAGGACAAAAACCCTCACAAATACATTTATTTTGCTTATAAAACATGTTTACATTAAAATGGTATTTTACACACTGTATTTAGCTTTAGGTTGCGCTTGTACGAACTTTCAATTTTCGTTTCTCACGCTTCCAAACAGGCACCCAGTGACGCTGTCAGCGGTGTTTTTGCTTGCCTGCATGTCTGTCTGAAAATGGCGGAAAAACGTGAGCACACTGTTCGACGCCACTCACAAAACAGAAAAGTGTGTGCGTACCTTAAACGACCACTAAAATATTTGTTTCATTATAAACAAAAACGTGATGAATCCTGCGTAAACCGCACGCGGTTTTGGTTTTTGTCTTTTACCGGCAGTACAATTACGATACTCTCCATCGACTAGCGTTGTGGGCATTCATCCCACATATAGAAAGAGACCAAACACAGAACAAAAAATTCTTATCAAAGTTTATACACACTTTCCAGAGAAACGTTTGTAAGGTTACAAAGTTGAGGTGGCATGCTTTTTATTGCGACACAAAACAGAAAAGCAGTGAAGGATGGTAGGCAGTCCCTTTATTAGATGAATTACTAGATTCTTATCTCGTCTTTTGGGACCTGAATACGCACACTGGTTTATGGGGTCATTCTTGCTGACATGCACAAGGTCACCTACTTGAGCAGCTCCTCTGCTCTTCCGGTGAGGGCCTGTTGAGAAGGAAAATGTCAGCATACTAAAGCCTCGCCAAGAAAACTTACTCTTTCATAAACATTAGTTTGGTATCACCATCACTTCAACCCCTACTACAAAAAATATTAATAATCTTTTCGAACGTGGCTACTTTTTCGTAGTTTTTGGGCAAACCACAAAAAATGAATGTCTTGAACAGGTTTCAAAGTGCCTTCCAGACAAAGGTGTTTGGGCACAGTTTTCAAACATTACTCTCTTGATTTGTAACGACATGATTGAGTTAAGTATGAAGGCTGCTGGGGTCTACTTCGGTTGACTCTGCAAGTAAGCGTATTCCACAAACAAGCACACTTTCAACTAGTAGACATCTCCGATGGTGGAACAATGAGTGCCAGAATGCGCACAGAAAGAAAAATTAGGCATGGAAGTTGCTTCGCGGCTCTCCGACGTTGAAAAATCTTATGAATTGCAGAAATATAAAGTCCCAACAGAGGAGAACGCACCAAAAGACAACAACAGAAAGTGGCATAAGGTTTTATCAGGAATTAATACATATACACATGAAGGTAAAGTTTAGGAGTTGGTTGCTAAGCTGGTAGGAAGACAAGTGCATTCACCTCCTTTTGTAAAAAGAAAACAAGACAGCTTGGAGTCCCAAGTGAACTTTCTTGATGCCTTTGTATAGCAGGTCTCTAGCTTGTCACACTACTTCAAGGCTTTCTAAATCTACAAACTGTGATGATGATTATAAGTGGTTTTATATGCGCAAGGGCTGTACTTGGCCAAAGAGCGCCACGACAGTATAAAAGAAGACTAGAAAAGCACAAACAAGAAAACATTTGTTGAAATTGTTAGGCATACTACCAACCTTTTAGCTTGGCTGAGCTGCAGACATCGCTAAACTGTAGCAGCATTTCCAGCCCTGGTTCTTACGGCGTTCTGTACGGAATGTTGAAAATCTACCCCGTTGAAACGTGAAAAACCTTACTTACCCTTAGTGCAGAAGAACAACGTTCTCAGCGTGACATCAGTACGTTTTTTGGTACTGGTACACGCTAGTAACACTGGTACATGCTGGTATTTTCTGACACTTCACTAGGCGCACTGCGAAACAGCATGGGTTGCACTGGTAGGGGCGCTGGTTTGACCGCTGTGACGCTGGAGTGGACTGGGAAGCGCTGGAAGCGCTGGAAGTTTCACAGGAGTGCTCTGGTACTGGATCACGCACTGTTTGTATCAGCGCCTCGTGTATGTTTAACTAGCGTGTGCTCAGTAATTTGGAATATAAATTGCTTTATTTGATGGCACCGATAGATGATATTCCAGCACATATCAAGCATGCCTCACTATTTCGCATATAACGCATCATGACCATGACCTTTATTATGCAAAATTACTGTTTTTAAATGTTTTTTTGCAATTAGGAAGAAAAATGAGTTGATAACTTAAAGCAGCCAACGCAGAAGATTTTGCGCGCTCGCACGCTGTATTTTTATAACTCACACACTGTTAACATAAGCGTTGATTCTCGTGGTGCATGTCAGTTGCAGCAATTAACGCACGTTTATTCCATGTCCCCGCCCATTGCATATACCAATTTCGCAACAGTGATGCATTGTTCCTCTAACGCCGTGTTGCAACGTTTATATTCTTGTAGCTTGTTGGCACTGCTTACAGAAACAGCAAATCTTTTACGTCACAAAGTTGACAAGACGTAAATGAGCTCGCTCGACGCTTTACAAGCTTTCCCATCGGAGGCGAGAAATACCGCTGTCGTTAGATGGCGCCACACCGCAAATACATGTCTGGTAATGCTTGTGATTCCACTTACTTCGGGTAACAATTAAAAATGTTACGAAGATCAAATGAAGAAACATGATGCATCGCACCTCAGCTGCTTCGAGAGCATTTGTACCCAGTGTCCCGTCAGCGAGCATTAGACCTATTGTGCCATACGCATCGGCGTACCTGTCACCGGCGCCTCTTGCTTTAAGCATACACAATTAAAAAGTGTTAGAACGACTGGAAAGCGTAGTTCAGGCATCTGTCAACCTAAATCAATCATTTTTCTTTGTGGGATATGCACACACAAGGAGTGACGACAATCGATGCATCGTGTTTTCGCAACGCAGGCTGTGACCGAAAGCTGCTGGACGCAGTATAGCCGGTACTCCTCTGCCTCGTATGTAAGAACGCGCAATTTTCAGTTGGTAATTCGGTACGCCTTAGTGAACAAACACACTTGCTTACTGTTTCAGCGAATTGCATTAGTATTTTCTTGGGCGTTTTTTTAGCCGTAGGCATATCAATATAAGCGAAGTTATTGCCCTACTACCATAACGTTGCTTGCAAGAAAACTCTACTCATTATTCAATACCCTACGCACTTATGCATAAAACAAGTCATAATAAAACCTATGTATACGTTGATCAATAGCAAGAGCTAGAAACAGCTACCAAAGAAAAAAATCGGTAGTAACAGCTGGCAGTCAGTGGCTGCTCCTATAGTCTATTTTACATTTTTTCGGTGTTAAGATGTGACTTCTTCAAAAAATTTCGTGCTCTTCCCAATATGCGCATGTTTTATCGTGCCCAGCAGCCATTCATTAGTGTCGACTAATAATGCAATTGTTAATTGGAAAGGAATATCGAGTCTATGTGGACTCTCCGAATGTAATCATGAAGCCGTACGGCATTTTTTGATGAATTGTCATGTTACTAGCAGTTAGACACAATCTGCCGGAGTGTAGTGGGTAGAGTACTCGGTTAGAAATCAAAAGGCAGCGAGTGCAAGTCCTCTACGTGGAAGGTTTTTTAAGGCGTTATTGTGTTCTATATCATTGTTTCCACTGATATATATTTATTTATGACGTGTACGCACCACCGTTTCAACGCTCTAAAACCGTTTTGCGCTGTGTACCCACCAGCTCCCAGTAAAATGCCGCTGCACCGTCCCAGTAGCCAGCGCGATACGGGGCCCATATTGCGGCATGGCACTGGACGCTGGTACCCGGTGGTGCTGGTTTTCGCAACGGAAACCCGTAACAATGCTAATGGCTTTGCTGCGAAATGCGTAATTCTTGGAAATAGCTCATTATAATTCCCATTTTCAAATAAAGAAAGGATCCGACCTCAGTTGCGCGTTACAGGCCAATTGCCCTTTGAAGTTGTCTCTGTAAACTATTTTGAAAGATGAAGTATGGGTTCCACACTTTCTGAAAAAAAAAAACCTTCTGGATTGGGGAGAAACTACGCCCAATTATTTGGTTGGCTGTTCTATTCTTACTTTACGGGTTGCCAGCCCACAGCCTGGTTTTGCTCTTCATCTTCAGTCATAACAATATTACTACGAAGCGCTGTCAGAGATGAAGAGGAAGATGGCAAAAAGAAAGACAATGCTCGCTGATATCCGCGTAGAATTGGCTCTACCTTATATGTTTGGCGTTACGTGTTTAGACACACCTTGTATATATGCTCGACGACGCCTTTTCTCCCCGTAACATATTGGTGGAGAGTGCAGCTTCTCTCTTTCACCATCAAGACGATTCTCCGTAGCGGACGCTCCTTGGCTGCCTTTGCTATGTCCGCTCAAGAGGAATACGAGGATGCATCGGAAACTTCTCCAACCGTGTCTCGGCCAGCCGTGCCTGCCACGCCGCAACAAACTGCTGCTAACCACACCGTCCTCCTGACTCAACCAAACGACCCGGGTACCTTTATCCGGCACTGACAACAAAGATGTTGAGGATTAGCTTCAGCTATACAAACGCTTAAGTGCGCTATACAACTTGGACCCGGCGCTCATGCCGGCCGATGTTCTATTTTACCTTGAGGGTACGGCCAAAGTTTGGTTTTCCAAGCACGAGAAAGAGATCACCAGGTGCGACATATGCAAACGGAAGCTCATCGACCTCTTCGGCAAGATCATTGGACATCGTCGTTCTGCGCAGAAAGAACTCGCGTACCGACTGCAGTCTTGAACCGGGTCATACGTGACTTACATGCAGGATGTGCTCGCCCTCTGCCACATTGTTGGCGAAAGGATAACGGAATTCGAAAAGGTAGCGCCCCTCTTTAGGGGAATTGCAGATGATGCCTTCACTCTCCTCGTGTGTTGCAACTCATCGACAGTCAACGACGTTATTACCGAATGTCGGCGCTATGAAGAAGCGAGAAGTCGTGACATTGCTCCTAATTTTTCTCGCCTTCCCAACAAAGCGGGGACGTGTACTTTCGAGAATATCCATCCACCACCTGCTCCTACTGCAGACACGAAGATTGTACGCCTCGTCCGCCGCGAAATTGAAGCTGCAGCTCCAGTCTCCATGCAAAGTCGTGGCCACGACGATTCCCACACGATTTTTTTGATACAGACAGTCGTACACAAGAAGCTCGATAACGATAGACTACAGACGCTGTGCCCCGTGAACAGACCAGACTATCGTCCACCCTGTCCTCCTGATCTGCCCCGCAACTCGTACGCCCGTCTTCGGTACCGGAACCCGGCGGCATGGCGAAATTTGACTACAGGCCCATTTGCTTCTGTTGTGGATCCGTCGGCCACATTTGCCGCCACTGCCATGGACCCTGGCACTCGCAACCCTGGTACAACTATTCCAACAATCGCCGTTCTTTTGTTAGTTCCTGACTGCCTACCCACGAAGACATTGCTGCTACACTCTCGACGCCTCCCCGACTGCACCGCTCTCCTTCGTCGTCAAGTTGCCTGTCTCCCTCTCAGCATCTTCGTTCTCCTTCCTCACCCATTTCCTCCGCTCCTCGGAAAATGAACGGGGGCAGATCCTAGAGGTGCGCCTGCTGTTACAACCCGACCGGAAATTCCTCTGCTTACACTACCTGGACACAACAGCCTAATTGAAGTAGATGTCGACGGCGCACCTGTCATAGTACTTGTCGACACTGGAGCTCACGTGTCAGGTATGAACTGGAACCTATGTGCAAGACTAGAGAAAGTTCTCACTCCAGCTCTGATCACTGTACTCCGCGTAGCCGATGGTACGATTCCAGTTGACAGTAGGGTGTGTCCTGCTCAGGCACTGTTGCCGGACGCCATACCTCTGCTTTGTTTTATGTAATGAAGCAATGTCCGCATAAACTTATGCTAAGATTTGATTTCCTATACTCCCATTCAGCTCTCATTGACTGTGCTACGGGTGTCGTTCAACTTGCCCTACCGTATGCCGTTGAGTCTAGTGATACTGAACCGAGCATGAAGGTTCCGCCGAGTTCACTCGCGTGCACTCTCTATCCGTTATGTATATTGCGGTCTCTCCTGATCCTACCCGTGCCTGATGGTGATTACATCGTGTCACCCTAACCTGCCATCCTCTGTTCACAAAACGTCAAGTTATGCACGCGTAATTATTATAAAGGACAATGCCGCATGTCTCCCTCTCGTCAATTTTGGTTTATGCTCACAAGTTCTGCCCCAGGGTATCTTCCTTGCATCCCTTGCCCCGGCTTGCGACTACCACTAATCCGCCTTAACAGTTGATAACCCCTCACCCACGAGACCTGATTTGGGTCAAAGTGCTTTGGAAAGGGTCACAAAAAGATTTATCAGACCTTTCGGCTGAACATATGTACACTCTTTGTGTCCTTCTCGCTTCATACCAAGATGTATTCGACCTTAATTACCGACCACCTGGCCAGGTAACCATTGTGAAGCATAGGATCAACACCGATGATGCCTACCTGATACACCGGTGACCCTATCATGTTTATTTGACTGACCGTTTAATCATACAGAAAGAGGTCGACAAAATATTTGCCTGAGATATCATAGAACCTTCTTCAAACTCTTGGGCTTCCTCTGTCGTGCTCCTCAGAAAGAAGGGCAAAAGCTGGCGCTTTTGTGTCGATTACCCAAAGCTCAACAAGATAACAAAAAGACGTGTACCTCCGGCCACACATAAATGACGCCGTTGAATGTCTCAGTGGTGTGAAATAATTCTCTTCGATAGACCTTCGTTCGGGGTACTGACAAATTTTAGTTGATGACATAGATTATAAAAGACCGAATTTATTTCACTTGAAGGACTTTATTAGTTTAAAGTGATGCCATTCTGATTATGGAACGGCCCAGCTACGTTCAAACTAGTGATGGACGCTCTACTGCATGGTTTCAAGTGGTCAGTATGCCTAAGCGACCTTGATGACGTCATTGTCATTTCGCCTACTTTTGCAACACACCTCAAGCACCTCTCGACAATTCTTTCGGTTTTCGGAAAGGCAGACCTTCAGCTCAACTAGTGGAAGTGTCACTTCGGCCAGCGGTGGCTTACTGTCCTCGGACATCGTTTCAATTCTTAAGGTGTTCGTCCTGATCATGACAAAGTGCGCGCAGTAAAGGATTTTACTGTGCCGACCTGTGCGAATGACGTTCGAAGCTTTGTAGGCCTCTGCTCCTATTTCAAGGATTTGTGCGCAATTTCGCCGACATTGCGCACCCTTTAACAGACCTACTGAATAAGAATGTGGTTTTTGTCTGGCGTCCTGAACAAGCCACTGCATTTGCTGAAGTGACCATGGGCCTCATGTCGCCCCGATTTTTAGCCGCTTCGATATATCCGCTCTAACAAAAGGGCGAAGCGACGCCAGCGGCCATGACATTGGCGCTGTTTTGGCCCAGCAACAGCATGGTAGTGACCGCGTCATTGCATACGCTTGCCGTATTTTATCACCAGCGAAGCACAATTATTCCATCACCGAATGCGAATGTCTTGGGCTTGTTTGGGCCGTAGGCGAATTTCACTCATAACTTTATGGACGGTCATTCACCGTTTTCACGGACCACCACGCCTTATGCTAGCTGTCATTGTTAAAAGACCCTACCGGACGGCTGAAAGAGTGGGCGTTGCATCTACAATAGCACCATCGTTTATAAAACAGGCCGACAACACAAGGATGCTGATTGTTTGTCTCGCCACCCAGTAGATCCACCAGATCTTCCTGAATGGCGAGTGCACGTGCGTCCTGGCGCTTTCTGCCTTGGCAAACACCGGAGAGGAGCCACGACGTAATCCTCACTTAAAACAATCATCAACTGACTTCGTGACCCTACTACGCCGCCATTGCTTCGTATGTTTATTTATTTATTTATTTATTTATTTATTTATTCGTACATACTGCTGTCTCAATTTCGAGACATATCAGGAGTGGGTACGTTTTTAGTAAAAACAACAAAAGAAATAAACCCTAAAATTATACAAACAGATGAAGATATGAATGTGCTTACATAGCTGTACAACAATATCTTTCATAAGGTGCGAGTACAGATGTTGATGAAAATACAGAAAAAAGACAACCACTAAGAAAATGCAAGGAGATTAAAACAAGATGGGTATTCGTAGTTTCTCAACAGACTCATCATGAGACAATGCGCGAAGCGAACCATCCATGTTGTTCCAGATTTCAAAAGTGAATGGAAAAAACGAAAATTTAAAACTATCAATATGTGTCCTGAAAGGAATAATATTCAGTCTGTAGGTTTTCCTAGTGACATGTGTATTAGCGGGTACAAAAGAGAAGGGTGCATGAATATCAGATGGGGTGTGGACGATCTTGTGCAGCAGCAATACGCGTTCGCGTTTGCGCCTATGCTCCACCGTCTGCAATGATAGGATGTGAGCACGTGATGAAAGTGAGAAGCTGCGATCATAACTACTAAAAATGAATCTGATAGCTTTTTTTCTGGATTGATTCTAGTTGCATTATATTGCACGTGAGGTGAGGAGACCATACAGTTGAAGTGTAATCAAGTATTGGACGAACTAGTGATTTGTAGGCAGTCAGCTTACATTCCAACGTTGCAGTTTTTAAAGTTCGCTTTATGTATCCAAGTTTTCGAAGCGCTTATGCAGAGATATGGTTATTATGGGCATGCCGTTTTATGTATTGTGAAAAAATGACACCCGGATATTTGAAATCACTAACTTGTGACAAGTAACCACCATTGGCATTGTAAGAGTATTTCAGCGGCTTCTTTTTGTTACCGAAAGTCATAGCAACTGTTTTGGTAAAATTTATTTTTATTTGCCACCTATCACTGCATTCGCAGAACATCGAAAATACCTTGTTTAATTCTTGTTGATCACTAGCATCAGTAACAGTGAGGTAGAGGACACAGTCATCTGCATATAGGTGCAACTTGACGTTGGTGTTATTAATAACACTACATCATTATTGAAAATGACAAATAACAAAGGTCTGAGCAATGAACCCTGAGACACTCCAGATGTGACTGTTACCGATGAAGAATGCGTGCTATTAAAAGTAATGAACTGAGATCCTAAGTGTACATAGTCAGTGATACACTCTATTAATTTAGATCTTTTTAATATTGCTCGCAGTTAACATAGAAGCTTTTCATGGCAGACTATGTCAAAAGCTTTCCAATAATCAATGAAAATGGCGTCTAGTTTCTCGTGACTATTGAGTGCAGAAGCTATTTCGTGTGTAAACTCAATGAGTTCCGTGATGGTGGAGAAAACAGAGCGAAAGCCATGCTGGCTTTCTGAGAGAAGATTGTGGAAAGTTAAATGCTGTACAACATGCTTGTGAATAATGTGCTCAAGAAGCTTACAGCAAGTCGAAATAAGAGATATTGGTCTATAATTTACTATAAACTGCCTGTCACCAGATTTAAATACTGGAACGACGCTGGCAATTTGCCAAGCTTTGGGAACAGTTGAAGTGTCCAAAGATTTATTAAAGATTGCTGTAAGATAATGGGCATTTCATTCTGAGTATTTCGTCAAAAACATGTTGGGTGTGGCATCAGGTCCCGATCTTTTAGTCGCGTCAACTTTTAGCAACAGGTTAAAAACCCCAGTGTAACTTACCTGGAGACCCGGCAACACATGTTCCGAGTTATGTATAAAAGGAGGACGAGAACCATCATCTTGGCTGAAGACAGAGTGAAAGTATCTATTGAAGCTTTCAGAAATAGCGACAGGATCAGTGCAAGTTTGATCGTTGATAATGAATGCTGTAGAGACATAAGAAGAGGGAAGTATTGTTTTTCAAAAACTTGATGGGTTATGCTTCATGAATGTTGTTAACGTCGTGTTGTAATAAAAGTTTTTTGCTTCTGTCATTTTAGTCTTTAGCTCAGACTTTAGCAAAAGAATAGATGCATCGAGACAGTTTTGCTTGCGTATGTGCTTAATGCGTCATCTAAGATGAATTATGTCTCGTGTGTACCAAGGATGCTTCGTGTTATGTTTCACACAATTATGAGGGACAAACTTCGCCACACAGGTGAGCACCAAATTTAAAACTGCTCTCACAATGCGTTAACACTTTATGATTCACTGCTTGCCACGAAACTACCCAAGGAGCATTCCAACAATTCTCCAATTGCACGATTGTTAGCCTGCGCGAAATCAGTAACGGTGCTCAATATCGGGTCACAAGGTACATGACTCACGTTAAGTTGCAATAACACACCTTTGTGATCAGATAAACCATCAATTACATCACACTCAAAGCCATGTTGCAGCAGTTCTTCATTAATGAGCACAAGATCCAGAAGCGAGTTATCTCTGGTTGGGCGTTCAACCACTCGCGTTAAGTCAAAAGAAATAGCCATGTTAATCAGGGAGTTGCATATTGTTTTTTCACGACCTGTTGAAGTTAGCAAGTCCCAATAAATGCAAGGAGCATTGAAATCGCCTGTGATGATCATTTTGTAACTATTAATTCAGTTACGGGCTATATATTCTGTAATGTGGAAAAATACATCTTCAGATTGATTGATTTGATTGATTTGTGGGGTTTAACGTCCCAAAACCACCATATTATTACAAATACACCTTCAGAACTGGGTGGACAATAAGCAGCACCAATTACTGTCACAAAATCAGAAAGTTTTATACGACACCAAACAGACTCAGTATTCTAAAGTTCAGGTAGTACGTAAAATTCGATGCCTTTCCTAATAACGACAGCAACACCACCACCTTTGCTGAACTGTCTGTCATTTCTTATGACCGAATGGGCTGGCGGCGAAAATTCAGAATCCGATATTGCGCCGTTCAGCCATGTCTCCGTAACACAAATAACTGATGGGTGGTGACACTCTACTAGCCAGTTGAAATCCTGAACCTTGTTAAGCAGACTGCGAGTAATTAGGTTCAAAAGGGTTAGTTTCCGCTCACTGCTGAGTCACTCTGTGTCCCTAGAAACGGTGGCACGAGGAGCCTGAACAATTGTTTTGCGAACACTGTCCCACGTGTAGCGAACGCTGTCTACTATCAAGGAACCATATTGTAATCTATATTTACATGCCTCTTTACGGATATCAACCGAATGATCCCACAAGTTTTTACGAATTAGCCGTACGCGTGTAGAAAAATCTTCGTTGATGTATAAGTTGGTTCCTTTCAGCTTTCTGGCATTCCTAAAAATTTTGGGCTTGGTTCTGAAATCCAGCAACTTGAAAATTGCAGGGCACTTCTTTTCACTTTGTCGCGTGCCAAGTCTGTGGCAGCGTTCGATGTGTTCGCATTGAATTCCAATCTTAGAAGGCCGCAAATTCGTTACAGAAACCAGCAATGTTTCGGAAGTTTCATTCGTTGGTTCATTCAGGCCAAATATAATCAAGTTATTCCTGCGGGATGAATTTTCAAGGTCATCGTCTCTGCGATCATGTTTGTCAATTGTATCTTTAAGGTTTACAATCGTTACTTCTAGTTCGTGAATGCGCTGAAGGGCATCAGTTAGAGTCGAAGACAACGTTTCAATGTTTTCTAGACGCTGTTCAAAAGAAGTCATTCTTGAGCTGTGCAAAGAAAGCTCTTCACAAATTCGCTTCTGTCCGACTATCAGTTCTGTGAACATATTTTCTACCTTTTTATCTGGGCCGGGGTTTAATTCAACTTTGCCAGTGAGTTGCAACAAGATTCTCAGGGAATGCAGGAGACATGAAAAACACACAAAATGTGCTGAGGGTCTGGCAGCAGCAACAAAAAACGGTCATCGGTCCAATGGCATTTAGAAGAATATATTGGGCCTACGTGCAATAAGAAGCACACGTGTTTGCAAGAATCGTCTGCCATGCCACTGCCAGAACCACTGAAGAGGATTGACTGTAGCGTCGGCTTTATATCATGTCGTGTCCATGTTGATGACGTTCCAGAGCGGTGCCATGCGCAGTCCAATGAAGCAAAACCAGGGTCAGACAAAAGAATGGTCACATTGCCACCTGCCGGATAGCAAGCTTTACTGAAGGGAGGGCCATCAAAAGCAGAGTGGTTGAAAGGGGAACTCCAAGGTGAAACGTAGCTCAGAAAGTACGGGCCTGCAAAGCTTGCGGCAATCTGCAATAAGAAGCACACGTGCTTGCAAGAACCGTCTGCCATGCCGCTGCCAGACCCTTTGATGGGGCTCTTTGATGGTGTTCTAGACCGTTAAAACATGCATCCTGACAGTCGTGATTTGCTGCTGGTCATACTTACACATATGCGTCAGACTGTTCTCGCGCAGTTGCTAGAAATTCCCACCGCTGGTCACCTGGGCGTCTCCAGCACTTACGACCGTGTTCGACACCGCTTCCTTTGGCCCGGTATTTACTGCTCGGTTTGTCGTTACGTAGCTTCGTGCCAATTGTGTCAGCAACGCAAACCATCAGCCACTCTTCCAGCAGGATGCCTTCAACCCATAGAGATACCATCTCAACCATTTTACAGAGTTGGTCTTGAATTCATCGGCCCTTTTTCTATACTCATCAGAAGAAACAAGTGGAAAGCTGTTGCCACCGACTACACGAATCCTTACCAGTTGTGCAACTGACGTCGCCGACTTTCTCCTCGATGACGTCATATTTTGTCATGGCGCTCGTCAACAGCTCATTAAAGGCCAGGTTGTGCACGCTTGCACTACAAAAGACAAGTTCACCGTTGCGTATCACCCGCAGACCAACGGCCTAACGGAGCGGTTCAACAGAACGCTTACGGACATGCCCACCATGTATGTTTCGCAGGATCATTGTGGCTGGGACGAAACTTTGGCGTTTGTAACATTCGCGTACAATATGTCTCGGCATGACTGCAGGTTTCTCTTCATTTTTCTTCTTGTACAGACGAGAAACCACGCTGGCTTTCGACACACTTCTTCCGCCCATTCTTGAAACGACATCAGGATATGCTCGTGATGCTATAGCCAGAGCTGAGAGGCAAGCAAAGTTGTCCGCTTTTGGCTCAACAGTTCACAAGAAAAGCAACGAGTAATTTACAACGTTCGCCACTAGAATATACACCTAAATCCTGGGGACATGGTTCATCTCTGCATACCATCACGACGATTTGGTCTTTGCGAGAAGTTGACTTCTCCATACTCTAGTCTATACGTAGTCTTGCGCCAAGTCACCGACGTCACGTACGAAATCGAACCTCTGGAGACCGCCACAGCGCGATAATCTAACATCGTTCAGGTAACGCGACTAAAGCCGTTTCACTGCGACCAATACAACACCGCGTTGGTGTCTTCGCCGTCGGGGTTGATGCTACGAAGCGCTGTCGGTGATGAAGAAGAAAACAGCAAAGAGAAAGAGTACGCTCGCTGATATCCGCGTGGACTTGGCTTTGCCTTGTATGTCTGTTGTTACATGTTTAGACACACCTTGTATATATACTCGACTACGCGCTTTTTATGTACGTAACGATATATATATATATATATATATATATATATATATATATATATATATCGGAATTCCAGACAGAGCGACAATCTCGAAAGAGATTTTCCGGGGTGTGGAATAAAATGTCCGACGTTTCACTTTTCACGCCTGGCGTTAGCAAATCAGCGCCGCAGGCGCTCATGCGTTACCGCTCAAACGGCAATATATTGGAAAACACCACATAAAGCTGGTAGTTTAGATTTTGGGGGCATTACCATGACCTCCAAGATGGCGAGCGCGTGACGTGTTTTCCTCGGGTCGTCCTATCTGCCGCGCTCTCTAGCAAATCGAAGAAGTATCGCTTCGTGCGCCCGGCTACCATGAGTGGGCTCAATCAGTATGGATTCCCGCCGTGGCGGAGACTGCGGCATAAAGCAGGGCCCAAAGGATTCCAGCGTGAGCGTGGTGTGTTTTTTTCTGTGTACGAACAAGAATCACCTGCGAAATGTTCTGGTTGCCCTTAAAGCAAGTATTTTATTCCTGTCATTGTACAATTTATCAGGAAAAGAGTCACAAATCCTGATTTGCTCTGATATAGATCATTTTAGGGAGTAATGAATTCTTTTCTGACACTATATATTGTTTTCATTACAGTCTGTTTTATGTCGGGGCTAAATACCGGGATTTAAGAAATCTGGAGGCATTCTAGAATTCCTTCATTCTGGAGACGTGTATGGGTGAAAAGTGGACAATTTATTGTCGTTGAGTCATACTGGCCCCTATCGTGACAAACCGTTTTACTATTTACTTTGTGCGAATATTTATGAGGTGGCCAACTGAAGTACACTTACGCTCTAAATAAATGATTGACCTGTTGGTATTACCTAAGTAAGGTGAAAGTAGTTTGACCCAAACCTTGTGGAAAGCTTCAATTAACCAGCCTACGTTTACACCCATGTCTTTCACAGAAAAGGTGCCTGAAGTGTCATCGTCTCCTTTTTCGTCATCTGTATTTTGATTCGGTTTTCGCAGCCACTGGCCATATCAGTACCATGTTAATTTACTCTAATTTTGACTGCATCCAAGTCAGTGGTTCGAATACGCAAAAGAACAGCATTTTTCAGAAGAAAACTATGTATTCTCTGTGGTAGATGACTCAAGAAAGAAAAAAGTCTAAAGTGTTAGTTCTGTGTTATGCTCTTCGTTAAGTACCAGATACACCAAACTCTGAACGTGTGCTGCATTTTTCTTAAATAAGCAAACATTCTCCATGTTTGTTTTTACATTGTCCAACATATTCACTGAACATCGTAGAACCCACAGTGTGAATGGGCGACCATTTGTACTCTGACCTCTGCGCTGCTGTGATTACAACAGCACGTCTACAAGAATTCATGAAACGGTGTTACGATGAAAAGCAGCGCCAGTTCCATGGAAGGAAGGAAAAAGAAACGCATTTATTCAAAGCAGAAATTGCTATTCCTCTGGCTTTGCTTGTGGATCCGGGTATTTTTGAAGTGCGAATGCATTTCGTAGTCGCGATATGCCAGGCGTCCGTCGGCATCTGTAAACTGCCCACTCCCATAGCAACAGCTGCGGGCGCACGCTTCCTTAGCAACCAGAGCCCCTTCCATAAGACGCTTCGGCGTCGGCAGCTGTCAGCAACATCTATTGGTACACACACTTATCCTCGCCGCAGGCAACCGGAGCCCCCACCTCCTCGGCTAGAACGTGACTTGCCACCACCTCAATGCAGCGTGTTTGAAACGTGCTTGTAGAGTTTGTGCTGCCAGCGTTGCTGTAGCGTTTGTGATCACAAGACGCTGACATTAAGACTGCCAGGTACAAGACAGGTGCAGTGCTTCGCCGCTCCTTCTCTCGCCGTTCACTCTCTCTCCTTCCTGCGCCCCACTCTTCAGTCTGATGGAGTGAAGCGCTTGCCTCTCTCTCGACCACTCCCTGTCTTGGCTCCTCAGGTGATAGCCGAAGTCGGCGAAGGCGAATGTCTGACGGCAACGGTACCCCGAGCAAGAAATACTCCGAACGGAAAGGTGCTGATCAATTTGTAAATAAAGAGATACAGCACTAATCCTGGTCTGGGCATTAATTATTGCCATTTAATCTAGTAGGCCATGTATTCTCGGCGCAAGAAGTATATTCGCATTTCCTCACGATTCCCTTCAGAGAGGTGGGGGCATTTCTTTCTTCAGAAATGTCAGTGCCTCCCCACCCTCATAATATACAACCCGTCCGTAAACTTTGAAGTATAGTGAGTTCTCAGCACAATCAAATCTCTTGCAGAGGCATTGAACTTGTATGCGCGGCGGAAATCTACAGCAAATGAAGCCCATTTGAAGATGTACGTCCGAGCATTGACTTTGCCTCTTGAAAACCTTGACGCGATATTTCCAAATAGGCGTGAGGTAATATAAAAGGGCGAAACAAATTTTTCCCGCCACAGGCAAGCTACGCTAAAAGCACAGCAGCCTTTTCAATCCTCCTTGGAAGCGCCGCAGTGCGAAGAAAAGAGCGGGCCACGCCCATCTTTGGAAACACGCTCTGTCGGTACGATTTGAACGGCCCGACGGACAGCAACACGCAAACACGCCGGAAATATCAACGTGTTTCTAGCACTAGGAGCACGCATGGTTCCGTGCTCGTCTCGACTGCGCGGCGACCCGCGCTCATGTGATCATCTCTTACGCGTATTTCGCACCGCGGGGGTGGGTAGGGGGGGGTCATGTTTGTGCGTGTTTGCGCTGATCTCCCAATATGGTGGAATCGTGCACCTTCGGCTTTCAACCGAACGATCGCGTTGTAGTTGCCGGGTGCATCAAGGTCACTTGGCTCGCTGCACGGGCGCGTTTGCGAAGAGAGTGCGCTTTCCAGATACAGCAAAATAACAACCCGGACACTGTTAGCTTGCACTCATTTGAATCTGAAATAACGTTTCGTGCGTTGTTTTCGGGTAAATAGGGTGTTAAGTCTCGAGCTGTGAACGTTCTTAGTCCTCTCTCGTACCGTGTGTTTTCTTTTTATGTCATTTGTATTGGAGCAGCGTGCTGCACGTTTAGATATACTGACCGCTCTTCGCATAACATTCCAATTTTCGTTATCACGTTCAGTGTTTCATCCTCACTGTGACATTTTTACCATGGCGAAAAATTGCAACATTCTGCGTGTTTAGTGTTTTCTATAAAAACCGCAATTTTTTTTTCGTGAGCAATGTATTTGTATTTTCTGTCGTATAGGTTTATTATTACATGAATAAACTACTTCAGTAGTGAAAGAAGCGAAAACATTGCCAGAATATTGTATAAAATTTTATTTATTCAAAATCCTTCCAGGCTCACTAAAGGGCATTGAGCGAGGGCGGCATCAGTATATGCATTTCAAAGAATACAGTCGGAAACTAAGAAAGAATAAAAAACGAGAAAAACAAAACAAAAGAAAAAACGGCAAGGTGCAACACAGTTATGCAATATTAAAACGCAACAAAACCATGTTACCACCAACAGTTTACAATGCGATCTGGAAAGCCGTTTTCATGTGGTATGGCCTAAAGTAATGTTTATCAGCTAAGCACCTGTGTGTGACCATGAATCCGCATGAAACAGCGTGCGCCGAGAATGCATTGAGGTGTGCACAGAAAAAAATGAAGCGCCAAATATTGGAATTTACACTGTAGAAGTACCTACGAAACAAACAAAACAAGGTAATGATGCGGCGTTGATAAAGGTGCATAAATGCAAGTTCTCGTTTTATTAGGATGATGCTTAAATAACACTCGTAGTTACCCGTGATGAATCTCGCTGCACTATTCTTTACGTCTTCCAACATACGGGCAAGGCGATATTGTTGTAGGGACCATGTGGATGATGCATCCTCCAGTTGAGGGGGGGAGAGACATAAGATATTGCCACGAGGAATTGTTAAGGCGCAGTACAACGCAGACGTTGTTAAAAGAGGAACGCTGACGGCATCGCTACGACTCATGAAGCCCGCCGGAAGGCACGAGCCGGCCCAGCCTGTGCACGAGCTGCTACCGAGCAGCGGCCAAGGAAAAAGAAGAGAAGAAGAGGACGACGAGCGTTCGCTGCTTTCTCCCAGCTACTGTGTAGTTCTTTTGGCTTGGGCACAAGTTCGCCCTTATTAAACCTTGTAAATAGGACGTCCTGGTTGTGAGGTTGTTATATCCGTTACATTTTCTGGTGGAGGTGCTGGGTACATGATTCCGAGCCCCACGCAAGAGCGAAGTCCAAGCACTGACCAGCCGCAACCAGTGGAGCTTACACCGGTGCACCAACGAGTCAGCCGCCGTATCCGAGGAGAGTTGCCAGAATTTGGGCCACTCCCTTCTGTATCAAGGGCATCGGTGACGGAGACAAGCGCCGCCACCACCATGACGAGCCAAGTTACGCCGGCACAACTCATCGTAAGCCAACCGGTCATTCCAAAGGTGTTTCATGGTGACCCATACGAGGACGCCGAAGACTGGTTAGAGCATTTCGAGAGAGTGGGAAATCTAAATCAGTGGAACGAGGAAGGCAAGCTGCGTAACGTCTACATTGCGTTGGAAGACTC
Organism: Rhipicephalus annulatus; assembly: GCA_013436015.1. NCBI lineage: Eukaryota > Metazoa > Arthropoda > Arachnida > Ixodida > Ixodidae > Rhipicephalus > Rhipicephalus annulatus. The sequence goes on from WOVY01009849.1 coordinate 815,595, forward strand.
TGCACGAGTGTGGTACGAAAACCACGAGGCATCTCTGACGTCGTGGCAAGAGTTTCGGCGGCAGCTACTGAGTACGTTCGCCAACAGTGATCGCCGGGAAAAGGCGGAAGCAGCTCTCCGCACACGGATTCAACGAACGAACGAAACTGTCGCGATGTACATCGAAGACATGTCCCGCCTTTTCAAGCGAGCTGATCCTGGCATGACGGAAGACAAGAAGGTGCGCCACCTCATGCACGGGGTAAAGCAAGAATTGTTCGCGGGACTCATCCGCAATCCGCCCCGTACTGTTGCTGAGTTTCGGTCGGAAGCAACAACCATCGAAACGACGCTTCAGCAGAGAGCCCGACAGTACAACCGCGACGTAGCCGGTGCATCCGCAGGAGTCTACTCAGCAGGCGTCGTGGATAATCTTGACACATTGCGGGAGCTCGTCCGGTCTGTTGTCAGGGAGGAATTAAGGAAACTGCAGTCACCTGATGTCACCCCCGAGCTGTCTCTTGCTGAAGTTGTCCGAGAAGAAATTCGACAGGCCATGCGGGAGCCGAGGAGTGATGTGCCAGCGACACGACGGGCGGTAACGTACTCCGAGGTGCTCAGGCGACCTACTCTGCACTGTTCGCCGATCGAGACACCAAGTACTTATGTGCAGACAATGCGCAGCCCGCCTGAAATCGTAGAGGCAACACGCACTCCACCTCGTGCGAGAGAGATGATGCCACGGAAGAGCGATGTGTGGCGAGATGCCACACGTAGGCCCTTGTGTTTCCACTGTGGAGAGGCTGGCCACCTGTACCGATTCTGCCGATATCGTCAAGCTGGTCTTAGGGGATTCGCCATCAATGCACCGTGTCCGCGAAACGGCGAAAGACCTTCCGAGATTGAAGAATACCTATGCTCACGTCGGGAATTTGACCCGCCTCGTCGTCATCAACCACGCTCACCATCCCCTATGCGCTACCGCTCGTCTAGCCCACGTCCCTTCCCAAGCACGTCTAGGCAGCGTTCGCCTAGCCCAAATCCGGGAAACTGAAGAGGGCGACCTGTGGAGGCGAGGCCGCTGGCGACTTGGGATATGAAGATCCTCCACTGCGGTACGAGCCTGATAACGACGACTGTTTCCAGGTAAAGGAGTGCAGTACAGAGAAAATTACTTCAGACTTGCCGTTGGTGATTGACGGACTAGAGCTCAATGCTTTGATCGATACTGGTGCGGATTATTCTGTGATAAGTTACGAATTAGCGAAGCGACTCAGGAAAGTTCTGACCGAATGGGGTGGACCTCAAGTACGTACTGCAGGTGGTCACCTCATAACCCCTTCCGGCCGATGTACCGCAAGGGTCATGATACGGGGCTTCACTTACGTCGGTGACTTTGTCGTCCTGCCTGTGTGCTCGAGGGAAGTGATACTGGGAATGGATTTCCTACAAGCTAATGGTGCGATTATCAATTTACAGAGGTCGAGCGTGTCCTTTTCGACGGAGCAAGCTTTAAAGGTAGCACGATCAGATGAACGATGTACCACTCCACTGCGCGTCGTCGACGATGATGTGACTGTACCGCCACGGAGCAGTATAATGGTCCTCGTGAATAATGATACATTCAGCGACTACGAGGGTGTGGCGGAGAGCAACGTGGATGTTTTCTTGAAAAGAGGCGTTTGTGTGGCACGAGGGATTATCCAGCTGCGAAACGGGTGCACAGACATCCTCTTGACGAATTTCGGTAACGAATTCCAGCACATCGCAAAAGGGACGGCAATAGCGTTTCTTCATGAGTTCTGTGAAGTGACAGAAATATGCAGTCTTGAAACGACGTCACCGAATGTGAAACTTCCATCTGATGCCTGCGACACAATATACGTAAATCCTAATCTTTCAGAGATTCAACGTCAACAGCTATACGACCTCGTGCGGGAATTTGGCAGCTGTTTCTCCAACAGTTCAAAGGTACGGCGCACGAGCATTACAAAACACAGGATCATAACGGACGAGACAACCAGGCCGGTATGCCGGCACCCGTATCGTGTTTCCCCTAAGGAAAGGGAAGTCATCAAGAAGCAGGTACGAGAAATGCTTGAAGATGATGTTATCCAGCCTTCTAACAGCCCGTGGTCATCTCCCGTGGTGCTTGTCAAGAAGAAGGATAACACGCTACGGTTTTGTGTCGACTACAGGAAACTGAATGCTGTGACTAAACGGGATGTATATCCCCTTCCACGCATCGACGACACGTTAGATCGACTTCGGTGTGCCAAGTTCTTCTCATCACTAGATCTGAAAAGTGGATACTGGCAAATCGAAGTTGATGAACGTGATCGCGAAAAGACTGCTTTTGTTACCCCGGACGGACTTTATGAATTTAAGGCTCTCCCGTTTGGTCTCTGTTGTGCGCCGGCAACGTTCCAACGCATGATGGACACTGTGCTTTCCGGATTGAAGTGGCAGTGTTGCCTAGTGTACCTAGACGACGTGGTCATCTTCGCGGCTACATTTGAGGAGCACATCAAGCGCCTTCGGTCAGTGTTAGAGGCAATCCGTTCGGCAGATTTGACAATCAAGCCAGAGAAGTGCCGATTAGGTTTCGAAGAGCTTCGTTTTCTTGGGCATGTCGTCAGCGCCCAAGGTGTTCGCCCTGATCCTGATAAGACGGCCGCCGTCGCAAGGTTTCCGGTGCCAACAGACAAAAAGTCAGTACGGAGATTTCTAGGTCTATGTGCGTACTATAGACGATTTGTGAGAAATTTTTCAAAGATCGCAGAACCCTTAACGAGACTTACGAGAGAAGATGTGCCTTTCCAGTGGCAAAACGAGCAACAAAGCGCCTTCAACGAATTGAGAAAGAGGTTAGAAAACCCCCCGATTCTTTCTCACTTTGATGAGACAGCCGACACGGAAATACACACAGATGCCAGTAACATCGGCCTTGGATGCGTTCTAATACAGTGGCAGAAAGGTGAAGAAAAAGTGATAGCTTATGCCAGTCGGACTCTAACAAAAGCAGAGACAAACTATTCGGCCACGGAAAAAGAATGCCTTGCCGTCATCTGGGCCATCAGTAAATTTCGGCCGTACCTATATGGTAGACCATTCAAGGCAGTCAGCGATCACCATGCGCTTTGCTGGCTGGCGAACATCAAGGAACCATCCGGACGACTAGCAAGGTGGAGCCTCAGACTGCAAGAATACGATATAAGCGTGGTATACCGATCTGGCAAAAAACATACCGATGCCGACTGTTTGTCACGGGCTCCTACAGACACACCACTCTCAGAAGAAGACGACTTTCCGTTCGTAGGAATTGTCGAGACCACTCAAATAGCCGAATTCCAACGTACAGACAAAGAATTACTCCCGCTTATCGAACACCTGCAAGGAATTGACGTACAAGTACCCCGTATATTTTCTCGAAGCCTCGCATCGTTCTGCCTCCGAGGAAACGTTCTCTACAAGAGAAACTTCAAGCCCAACCGCGAAAAGTTCCTGCTTGTCGTTCCAGCAACTATGCGACAAGAAATACTTCGAGCGTGTCACGATGAGCCCACATCTGGACATTTGGGTGTGACGCGAACGCTTGCAAGGATCAGTCTCCATTATTATTGGCCCAAGCTACTAGCTTCAGTGCAACACTACGTCAAAACATGCCGCGAGTGCCAAAGACGAAAAACACCAAGTTCTAAACCAGCGGGCCTTCTACAACCTATAGATCCACCGAAAGCGCCTTTCCGCCAAGTTGGAATGGACCTCCTTGGACCCTTCCCGACATCTTTACTCGGCAAGAAATGGATCGTTGTGGCCACTGATTATTTAACTAGATACGCCGAAACAGACTCTTTGGAACGAGGAACGGCAGCAGAAGTGGCCCAATTCTTCGTACACAAAATAGTCCTGCGACATGGCGCTCCAACGGTTGTAATCACAGATCGCGGAACGGCTTTCACGGCGCAACTTTTGAAGTGCCTGCTCAACATGACTCACACTGTTCATAGGAAAACCACTGCATATCATCCTCAATGCAATGGCCTGACCGAACGCCTTAACAGAACTCTAGCGGACATGATATCCATGTATGTGGATGTCGAGCACAAAAAGTGGGACGAAATTTTACCATACGTCACTTTCGCCTACAATACGGCTGTGCAAGAGACCACCAAAATCACCCCATTTGAACTAGTTTACGGTCGTGCTGTTACCACAACACTGGATGCTATGTTACCAATAGACCAAGATGACTACCCCCCCGATCTTGACGACTTTCTACAAAGAGCGGAAGAAGCCCGCCAGTTAGCAAGATACCGAATACGCCACCAACACCGCATCGATGCCGACCGCTACAACCGAGGAAGACTTGACACGCGATATGACGTTGGCGACAAAGTGTGGATATGGACTCCAGTACGACGACGAGGCCTCTCCGAAAAACTCATTTCCCGGTATTTTGGCCCCTACGAGATAGTACAGCGACACAATGACCTCGTCTACGAAGTCAAGCCTGCAGGCCACCTGCATTCGAGGCGACGCAATCCCACGGAGCGTGTACACATTGTACGGATGAAACCGTACTACGACCGATTCCAAACCTAGCCACCCCAATCCCTTGACGTACTGCAACCTCATTTTTACAAACTTGTACACACAAAGAAAAAAAAAAAAAAAAAGTACTGAACAGCCTCATCGCAAGCATCGGGGCGATGCCGCTTGAGAGGGGGGATAATGCCACGAGGAATTGTTAAGGCGCAGTACAACGCAGACGTTGTTAAAAGAGGAACGCTGACGGCATCGCTACGACTCATGAAGCCCGCCGGAAGGCACGAGCCGGCCCAGCCTGTGCACGAGCTGCTACCGAGCAGCGGCCAAGGAAAAAGAAGAGAAGAAGAGGACGACGAGCGTTCGCTGCTTTCTCCCAGCTACTGTGTAGTTCTTTTGGCTTGGGCACAAGTTCGCCCTTATTAAACCTTGTAAATAGGACGTCCTGGTTGTGAGGTTGTTATATCCGTTACAATATCATAAGGCGCAAACATTAAAAAGAGCTTTGCGCAAGTTTTGGCACCGATAGCCAAAAGACTGAGATCCCTTTGATGATGCATCTGCTATTTGCGTAGTCCAGGAATAATATGATGGAAAGTGAACAACCGAGATATTTGTATGATTTAGATATTTGACTGTTATTGCAGCCCTATTTTCGCAATGTTGTGGTCAAAGTGAAAATATGGCTTATTTATTGCTAGATAGTCTAGTTTATCAGCAGCACATTCAGAAAGATTCAGAAGAGTATATTTGTTTTGAAAGAGAGAAAGATTTTACGGCTAAAGAACCAAAGCTCATCTTCACTACATACCACTTCAACGCGAGGTTCAAGCGGGGCTTTTAGGCAGTCAGTAATGCATGTCTTAGAACTGCCGGTCGTATGTAATAGTAATAGTCCTGCATTGAAAGCCAAAAAGGGCGCCATTGCTGGTTTTATGGAACGGTACCTTCCTCCTTGAATCATGACAGGACATGCTATTTCAACCACTTCACAGTCTAAAGAGGCAGTATTTTAATGCAGTGGACAGCCTGCAAGACAGCATTAGAGTGTTCTGTTCATGTTCTGATATTTAATGCACAAAGTTCTAAAAGATATAATATGGCATTTCTTAGGTGTAATTTACTTAAGCTATTTTTATGCTGTTTAGGTATAGGGCAACACGTGGTCATTTGCCACATATATGTATAATGAAATGACCGGTGTATTGCAGGTGGCGTGAGGAGCACTCAAGCATGTACACAACACTGTCGCTGTCGCAAGTGAAGTATATATATATATATATATATATATATATATATATATATATAGTTACGAAGTGCATGTATATATATATATATATATATATATATATATGTATACGAGAGCTAACAGACAACAATGCCAAGAAATATATATAGAAGTTATGAGAACCAATATAAAGTAAATAGGGAGAAAGAAAAGCGGGTGGAAAAATACCTTTTTTCCACCCCCTTTTCTGTCTTTTAATTACTTACATTGGCTCTAATAACTTCCCTGTACATTCCTTGGCTTTATTGTCTGTTAGATCTCATTATTATTGTGTCAAAAACGCGGAAAAACAAGCCCTTAGGTATACACTTCTTTACCTTATATATATATATATATATAAATATATATATATATATATATATATATATATATATATATATATATATATATATATATATATGGGATATGGCACAACGGGAGCGTTGTCAACAAGGATAAATATATTTATTTCCCAACAGTTTCGGGAGGGGTCCTCCCTTCATCAGGGGATAACTCATCCCCTGATGAAGGGAGGACCCCTCCCGAAACTGTTGGGAAATAAGTATATTTATCCTTGTTGACAACGCTCCCGTTGTGCCATATCCCATACCTTCACGAAGACTAACTGGCGCATTGAATTATTACTCCCACTATATATATATATATATATATATATATATATATATATATATATATATATATATATATATATATATATATATATATATATGTATATTTAACGCGATTTTTTTCTACGCTGCATTCCAGGGTCGTAGCCAGGGAGTGGCATACCGAACCCATGCACCCCTCTCCTCCACGAAATTTTAATTCTGAATGAAATACATGGAGAGAGAGAAATGGCCATTATAAACGGGTGCCGTTTCTGAAGTCAAGATGGTACCCCCCTCCCTTCTAGAAAAGTATTACTGGCTACGCCCCTGGCTGTCACTAGCAAGCTTCTTCTAGCGTGATCGGCTGTTTGGAAATTGTGTGGGCTAAGCCAACTCTGCCGGTTAACAATTCCTATTATGCTCGATTTAGCTGATATGCTTGCCATCGCAGGCAGAACCTATAACCTGAAACCTCCGGTGCCGGTTGAATGTCTGCACGTGCCTCCTGGTGGCACATGGTGCGAATCTCTCAACCGAAAAATTTCGTCTACACTGCACAGCTTCTCGCAGGCCTCGAGCACCACCCACGCGTTACCAATGCGTGCGGGTCGGCGATTCACAGACCATAGCACCACGCCCCTTGCATTACGCAGGCAAGTATATATGCCGTACTTCACGTAACATAAAAATGAACTCGGCAACCCCACGTATTTAGGGAATAGTTGTAGTGTGAAGCTAACTACTGAGGAAAAAGCTTTTTCATATATATTGGTACTGATGATAAAGATCTCATTTGTGCTCTAGATTCTTTCGACCATACCATAGCATGAGCGAACTCAAAGGTTGTTGAGGCCACGAGTGGTTCTCTTTAAATGAACTAACAATATATACACAGAACACCAAGTACATTTTGATAACTCACCGCGCAAAACCGCCAAGGAACATGCGTGCACATTTACAATAAATAATTCAGCGCTGGAACGAGTACATTTGATAAAATATCTCAATGTTATCCTTGATGAACAATTTAACTAGAGACCTCATATTACTGAAGACTGTACGAAACTGAGAAAAGCCTCACTCCTTTTATACAAATGTGGAGACATCTTTGTTCACCGACCTTACGAGTAATTTACTTTAGCGTATTTTAGAGCCCCGCCGTGGTGGTCTAGTGGATAAGGCACTCGGCTGCTGATTCGCAGGTCGCGGGATCAAATCCCGGCTCCAGCGGCTGCATTTTCGATGGAGGTGGAAATGTTGTAGTCCTGTTTGCTCAGATTTAGTGCACGTTAAAAAACCCCAGGTAGTCGAAATTTCCGGAGCCCTCCACTACGGCGTCTGTCATATTCATATGGTGGTTTCAGGACGTTAAACCCCACATACCAATAAAATCAATCAGATTATACATAATCATCTCGAAAACTATTGCATGGTAACCTGGGGTCTCACAATACGTTAAACCGGTAATAAAACTTCAGAAAAAAGCAAGTCGTTTTGCAACAAATTCCGACTATATAGTACACACGTGACCTCACTTCAGAATCTAAATATCATGTCTATTCGCAGACAGCACAGTAAAAAGTTTTACACCCAAATAAATGCAAAAAGGGTCCTTTTGCGGTAAAGCTTGCTTACAATACATTTAACATCTATAAATTGTCAATTAAACAAAAAAGCACCCCTTTATTTGAGTGCTTGCCTCGATAGAACCACAAAATGGGCTCTAAGGTTGTTTTTGTGCCTGAAAGAAGTGTGGGTTATGATGAATCTGGTGAAATATGCAGAAAAAGAAGAACACAGAAATATATCTGGGGCTTTACGTCGCAAAAGTCACGATATTGTTATGTGGGTCACCGTAATAAAGAGCTCCTGAGATTTTGACCATTTGGTGTTCTTCAACGGGCGCTGATATCACACAGTGCACAGGCTTCTACCTTTTCGCCTCCGTCTTAATTCGACTGCCACGGCCAGCATCGAACCCGCGATCTTCGGATTGGCGGTCGAGCAGCGTAGCTACTGCACAAATATGTGGACCTTGCGTTAAATGACGGCCTGACTGACTTCGAATGTGTGAAGGTGCTCTCTGAAGACAGCAGAATGCCAGCAGAAGCAAATCGCGTTTCAAATGTAATGAAAATTAACTGCGATCCATGTTACGAAAGCTTTCTTTATCGTTGGTTATAAGCTCCATGTTTGCTATAAATTATATACACACACGTAATGTTCGCCCGATTATGTTTGTGTCTGTGTGCGTGAGCCTGCACATGTGTTCGTGTGTAAACGAGATTGTGTGTACAACTGTGCTTCTGTGCGTGCACGCGTATGTGTGAGTCCATGCTTGTGTTAAGCGTGCCTGTGCACATGTGTACGCGTATGCATGCGGTGGATTTACGATCGCGTGTGTGTGCGGCGGTATATGTGTACAGTGTATGCGTGTGCGCCTGTGCATGTGTGTGCGTGTGTGTCAGCCAGTGCGCCCTCGAATTTAGTGTGTTTGTGTGGGGGGCTCACTACTTCATAGTGTTGAAGATCTCACAGATGTTCAGACTGGGAGCCTATGTGAGAGGCGGCTTAAGGAATGGCGGCGGTCAACACACCTTACACGGGCTATTCATTACTCGGGAAACAGCTGCACATCCTCGTACCTCATCATTGCTTACGAACTTGTTGTGGTAGTTGATTTGGTACGCGGAGGCACTGCTATGCTCGAAGATGTAAGTTATGACCAATTCACACGAAAATTGTTGCTGCGCTTATGCACAACCATAGTTTATATTAACAACGTTTTACAAGAACTTGCCTTGCCTTTGCTACAGGCTCTTAGGTAGCTCATTGCGCAACTATATTGAAATATATTCTGATCGTGTGGTCAGCAAGAAGTTTGGTAACACCTAGACACTTTTCGTGGGGCGTGACAAGCCTTCTAAACACCCGCGTCTATGTATTGATTTGATCCAGTTTCGACTACGCATTCACTGTTGGCGGCACAATATACGGAATTGCCAAACACGAGCAATGCGAAAAGAGATTACTCTGAATAACGGTCTAGCAATGCTCTCTCGCTAATCCCACCGAGGATGAAATAATTATTGTTTCTGGCTGCTGTAGGGTGCGCTTTGTTTTCCGTAAGTTTTGCGTGACTGATGATCGCCGACTGCAGTCGTGTTTCGTAAAAAATACTCACAGAATGCGAGGTTGCCAATTAACCTGCGTCGCTGCACGGCTTGTTCGGGAAAGAGAGTTGCCATTTACGAGGAGTCACTCTTGAAGCGCTATTAGATATCCTTACATGTCGAAGCCACCGCCGTATGTGTCATAGCGTTTGCCTTTCGAGGCCTTATTGGTGGGTTTACGCTCACCCCTGCCAAGGTTGCCCCGGCCACGGCCGGGTAGACATGGAAAGAGTGGCGTCGACAGCTTCAGTCAACGCTGCAGCGCCGCCCCCTGTGCCTCCTCCTTCTATCTGTTTGTCTCATCCCTCTTTCCAATGCGTTGCGTTGATCTCTAGTGAAATTATATAAAAATTCCAAATCCGGACGGAGGTGGTCTGTGCCATTGAGTCGCACATGATTGGCTCATTCGAACCGCGACAAATGCGGTGACGTTCTATGTGACGTGGGCCGAGGTTTCACGTGACTGTTTGTCTCTGGTTTTCGAATGAAGGCGAAGAAAGAATCAGAGAGACCATCCGAAAGGAACTGGATAGATTGAAATGGCTGCTAAGTGACATGGATTGGATTGAAATGTAAAGGCTTCGCAACTTTTCAGCATCCGCGCACTTAGACAACATGGCGTTTCCCAATGCCACGGTTTTTTGTCTCGCCTGTCCGGCAGCTGCAGCCGAGCAGCGACAACGAAGTGAGGTTAAAGTTGCATTTGAAACGTTCACTGAAGAAGAGTTCCGGCAACGTTCTCGTCTGTCCGAACGAACAGTGCGTAGCGTGTGCGACAAAGTTGCCCAATCATCGGATGCCAGCGAGCCAATGGCCTTTCCACAGAGATGAAAGTGTTTTGTGCGCTGCGATTTTTCGCCACCGCCTGCTTCTATAGGAGCGTTGGTCGCGAGGAGGACATCGGCAAGTCTCAGCCGGCCGTGAGCAACACTATTCACGAGGTGAAACAGGCCATCATCACCATGGCTGCAGAAAAAGCTGGCGAACTTTCCACTGACAACAGCTGCTAAAGATGAGGCAAAGGGGGAGTTTGTGCTGCGTGGTTGCATCCCAGGCGTGCTGGCATGTGTTGACGGCACGTTGGTCACCATTCGCAAGCCAGAGGGAGTCAGACTGGCTGACACGGCGAGCTCCATGGCGAAAAAGGGCTATTATGTCCTGAACGCACTTGCTTATGCACTTATCATTAGTGAAATTGAAGGCATTAAGCATGCCTTCAATTTCACTTTCGGACAGGGAAATGGTCTTCCTACATGGTCATGTGTAATGTTGTTGCTAACGCCTTGCATTGTGTTCTCTTCTATTTCTCTTCTTTTGTTTTGTTCATTTGTGTTCTTGTTTTATTTCTCATGTGACGCTACGTAATGTTTTGTAAAGTTTTATGTTATTATAGTTTTTGACTTTCTCAGCGTACTGCTTCTTAGGGTTGCTCAATTGAGGCTGTTTGGAGTGAATATAAAATTGTTATTTTATTGTTTTATTCGGTGATAAGCGCTATTTTTAGTGTTTTTAAACAAAAGTCTCTAGAGTACGTACGCCTTTGTTGATGCTTGGTGCAATAAATAATAAAAGAGAAATTTTAAAAAAGATGAGCGCACACCTTGGGAATGCGCAGTTTAGATTGTGGTGGGTATCTATTTTGTAATTTGCCATTTTATCAGTTTTGTCATTGTGGTGGCAGTCAATTTTGATTTGATTTGTTTTGGGTCGGCTTTGTTTGCGGCATCTTTGGTTTTGTGCGCATCGTAGAAGCGCAGCGTAGCATGCGTATATATTGGCTTCAAGAAACGACAATAAGCAGTTGGTAGACTGCGCTCTTTCCTGACTCTCTTGTTTTCCTTCAAGTTTGTGCAGCAATTCAATTTTTCAAATATGAACCAACTAGTCTACAAAAAAGTATTGCTCCTTAACCCCGCCCATTCTCCTTGCCATGACTGGCCAAAAACAAAAGCTCTTTACTAGAAAGGTGCAAGAAAAGCACGCTGACCCATGCGTCTCCAGTCCAGTTGAAAGATTTGCGCAGTTGAAGATTTGCCTCAGACCAGTTGGAGTATTTGGAAGATTGCGCTGTGTCCTCAGCCCCTCACTCATTTGGTGTCTGCTTTTTGTGGGTTACTACATTATGATTGGTCATATTGTTAGCAAGTGTGTTCATTACCTTATGAGCAAGAGTCTGTAATGCTAATGTACCAAATTCTCGCAGAGTCCTGTGGCACATAGAACAAGAAGAACGCAAGGAAGGCGTCCGTATTGACGAACACGCGACCCGGAAATGGTGAGCTTTCATACTAATATATTTCAGCAACCGCGCCCTTTTTTCAGGGAGTACTTTTGAGAAATGTGAGTGAAACGCGACACGAAGCCGACCTTCGCTCGATTGCTTAAAAATGAGTAAATGTATATTCAAGGAATTTAGAATTATAGGTGAAATAAAGCTGACGCTGACCTGGTGTCTGTTGAAATAGGTCGGCAAACTACCGGGCTATAGTAGCTGCGAAATTATAGTCTTGCCTGTTTCCGCTTACTGATGTTCGGGGTAAGCGAACGGCGGTAGTCAGCAGACGGCGCCTGACGAAAGGGGACAAAATGAAAGCGGCTGCCCAGACGGGCCACTAAGCCATTGACCCCTACACTTGCCTTTGACGCCAAATCTCATGAGATTTGCTCACCGCAACTTGCACCGGTGACTCATCCACGTGGTGGAAGCATTTTCACAAAGAGCCAAACTGAGAAACAAGTTGCCCATATCGCGACGCCCTATGCCCCTCCCGACAGGATAATATGGCGGCGTGCTTTAACAGTAACTATGAACAAGCGGCGGTACTTTGTGTACAAACTCGAGACAGCCGACCGGCTGTCTGGCTAGGCTGGTTGGTACCGCGACAGAGCTTTCAAGCTGTACCTTGACGAAATGTTTGATGCTTTGTGTAGCTGATTTGTGGCAAGGTAAAGGACAGTGAACTGTAAGAACGCAGAGGTGGAGACACGTTTCTGAGAAAAAGAAAGTTGTTTCCTTCATCGGTAGAGCATGGAGAAGAGGTTCGTCCCACAAGGCGGTCGCAGATAAGTCGGAAGATATTTATCGGAGACAAAAGGGGAGGAAGATAGCTAACAGGTTGAGGATCATTTTAGGAAGTGTGAACAGAAGTCGTGCTTGGCGCCAATTGCGATCCAGAGAATCAATACTACATCAAGAAGTTGGTGTTGATATGTGCTCTATATTAGAACTTGACAAATAACGACTGCATGGTGTTGCGACTGGCCGTTGCAGCCACCGTAAATCCAGGATGAAGATGCCAAAGCAGAATTAAGGTGAACTTAACAGTGGGTTGATTTATATTCTGTATATGGTGAGCTCTTTGAATGAGCCCGGTGGCTCATTGTTTATTTATTTTACTCCTTTATTCATACTGGTAACCAGTATGAATAAATGTCATTACTTTTTGGAATAACATGCCTCTTTCTGTTAAAACGATGCCCACATTGTCATCATTCAAAAAGTCACCTAAAAGTTTTCTGTTAAATTATTAGCTGCCTGTATATGGGCTTTGCGTTTTTGTTTATGCCATTTAGATCATTGCATTTCGATTGACAATGTCCGCCACTGAACAGATGTTTTTTTTTTCTTTTTCTTTCCTTATTTGCCTTGCTTTTTGTTGTTGATGTGTCACTTAGCCCATAATAATTACTTATCACTCTATATTGTATAATTGATTTCCATTCACTCGTCGCTTATTAACTTGATCTGATTTATTGATTGTTGTAGTGCATCGTGCGTTATAACAATCGTTATAACGCATCGTGCATTATAACGCATTAGTGCATCATGCATTATGGCAATCATTATATGCATTATAACGTGCCCTAATCAAACGTCGATTGATTAGGGCATCGAGGGTCCCGTTACAGTTTTTAACTTTGGGACCCTCGTCTGTATATTATTATTACTGTACTACTTTTTTGAAATGAATAATAAACTTAAACTGAAACTGAAACCCTCTCTTGGGGGTTGTTACAGGAAGGGCACAATTAGTAACTCCAGGCACAAGCTTACAACAATGGCCAACTAACAAGCAAAATTAGAGTTGACACAATACCTGTCTGAAAATTCCAAAAAATATGTACATCATTTGTTTCCACAGCTTCCCCTGGCAAACTACTCCGCAAGTTAACGGCATAAGGAAGAAAAAATGAAAACGAAACAAATCTGTTTGGGTTCGTATTAGTTGCACAGTGAGGTAATGAGCTGTTCGCAGAGGCCGTTTGTCAATCTGTTTAATATATATATCTCCATGCACTTTTACTTTTCTATGAAATATCTGAAAAAAATATTTTCAAACAACACTTTTTTCTCCTTACTTATAGAATTTTAAATCGCACTCTTTCAACCGAGTCTGTTCAGCTCTCAATCTCTCAATCAATAATCTCTCAATGAAGTGCTGTCAAGAAAATGACCTCTCGAGTGAAGAGCTCTTCGAGGTACATTTGTGTTCCAGCGTCAGTAATCCCTGAGAGACAAGCAGGACTCACACTGATAAACAAAGTCTTTTGCTTCACCTTATCCTTTGGCGCCAAAGTTTTGTGCTACCAAAGATGGTCGTCTATTTTCTTTGAGCAGATGAAAAAAAATTGTCTAGCTGCAACTAAATAAAGAACATCCCCATAGAACGTGCACAATCGCACGTTGTAGTACTCCTGCGCAGATTAATTACTAATTCACTCTCCCTTGTGGTTACCACTCTCATAAAACATACACATTAACTCCATCAATTAGCTTTTCATACTCACGTTGCTACCAAACACATGCAAAAAATACAATAAACTAACAGAAAGAGAGTCTCACATGAACCCTGGAAAAACTCAGAAGTATCTTTGCGTCTCTGCAATCACTCATATCCGCTTCTTACGTCGGTCTTACTCACCTATTCGCATTTACCTTGGCCAACGCATTTACCTTGGAAGCGTGTCACTATGCAAGTGCACATCGCTTACTTTTAAAAAAGAAACAATGCCTGTGAAATCAACAAAACTGAAAGCTGTTACGCAAACACTATTTATTAGCCCAGACTGTTAACGGACGCGTGCTGAAAACCAAAACAAACCTAAACAGCGCAAATAAAATTTGAAAACAAAACAAACAAGTTCGCTAGGTATAGTCTTCAAACGCTTACCGCTTTTACTCATTCTGAGACGAACGCGTGGCGCTCGCGTCCTGAGGACCTTTTTTGGCGAACGGGGAATGCAACTATAGCAAAAACCATTCGCGTCGCCACCGAACCCTGCAAGCTCTTTGCTGGCGACCTGCGTTCTTCCTATTGCACAGCTATTTGCGATTCCCAAACTTGCGCTTCACGCCCCATCAAACTTGCGTTATTCCTATCGCTCAGCCACTTCTTGCGAGCCCCCTAACTTGCGCTTCCTCACCCCATCAATTGCACACAGTATCGCAAGACAGAAGGCTGGCTGTCCACTTCTTTTTACTGCATTTTGGGCCAACACCTTTTTCTTTTACAATGGCTTGGAACCATGCAACACAACTTCGGCGCGGATGACAAACGCCTTATTCGGCTTAATAGGCTTACTACGTTCGAATGTGCACTGCCTTTCTTCAAGCGGGCTGTGCTCTTTGTCACACTCCTTGATTTACTTCGCCGCTACCGTCTAAGCCTCTTCTTGGGGCCCGTTTCTGACCAGTCTGATCGCCTCTCTTGGTCATCCGCCATCTCGCTGCTTTGGTTTCTTGTCCACGCAGTCTAAATCATTTGCGCACAAATATTCCTTTTCCTCACTCTCCAGACTGGCGGACAGCTAAAATACATGTACCAACAACGCAGTGTTTTTTAACATAATTCGCATTATTGGGAGCTGTACACAACTGCATTGTTTATACTAATCTCTGCTATCACTCCGTCTTCTGAACTCACACCATGTTTCTGACTAGCGAGTTGAAATGCCCTTGGGCACCATAAGCAGGATTTACCGATGTGATACCTTCACATGAACTCAGCTCACTTGCCTTGGAGCTGTCAAAAACTGCTGTACCTTGCGCTTCAAGCGAACACTTTGCTGGGCTGACGATTGCGTACTTGCTTTGCGGGTCCAAATCTCCTTAGACGCCTACTGAAATATTGAATGTCGGGACACCCTGACTTTGAGCCTGTGCTAGATGGTGTACAACTATTTCAGAAGTTTGAATAAAGTTTTCTTGGCACAGCACCTCGTTACTTTTACTCTCACCTTAAGCGACCTGTCCTCTTAATGCGCCGTCATTCACAGCTGTGAACCTCGGTTCATTCTTGAAACTGCTGCTGCCTTCACGTGTGATAGCCTTTGATACTGCTTTGAATTACACCGAACTGAGCTGTTTCTCAAAGGGTCGCCACTGGTGGCTACTTTTTGCCAAATTAGCGAACTTGAGAGGCCCATGGCGACTTGAAATTATGAGTGTTGACAGCGACAATATTTTGGCGATTTTTGGCTTTGGTTACAGTGTCTTTAAAACGACTGGATGAAAACTTTTCCATTTTTTTACTTTAACACTCGGCAGTAGAAGGCCCACTTTACGCGCAATTTAGTAGGTCTGCCCTTTTTCTTATGTGTATCTCCTTATTCGCCTAAGTCTTGGAGCTACTGGCGCACTGATGCTTCCGCCAGCGACCTCCCACTAATTTATGTCAGTGGACTGTTTCGCGTGTCTTGGGGCGTTGGTTCTCTATTACAGTTTTATGTGCTTTAAGAGCATTAGGGCATTCAAAATTTAGCGTCTGACATGGCTAGATGACGGTTAGGCCGCGTGTTCGGACTGCAGCTCTGTCATGAATAGCTTTCCGACTTATTCACTACTGTAGTACCCTTAAATTCGGTATAATGATTTTACAGTTGTTATGAAGATTCTTTATTTCTTGTATATTTTATTAGAAACAATCTCCAAAACCTCAAGTGAGACATGGCTAAAGGTGAAATCGCCTGACTAGGCCATGCCACCCATAGAGAAGCAGCAGCATAAAAAGACAATTGCATAGATAAAATCATACATGAAAATCAAATGCTGCACATCAGATTATTTTTATAGAAATATAAAACTAAAAAGAAAAAAGAAAGCATAAGCTTAATTATTACAAAAATATGCCCACACAAATCTCGAGCAAGAAAGTTCTTATTATAGTAACTCACAAAAAAACTAGGAACCACTTGTTGGAATTACAACCCACATGTGGAAAGAGAAAAAGGTAAAAAGAAAATCAAAACACTATTTAACTATAATATACAACAATATTGTCCTTTATATTCGCATTATTCTTACTGCAAATAATATTTCCTTTAATGTTATAATGTTGTTACATAATGTCACACTAAAGCAGCGAGAAAGGCGACGAGAAAAGCAACGTGATTTTGGTGTGCGGGGCGTACACTTGTTCTCCGTCTTGGCTTGCGCGTTGGCGCTGTGTAAATATATAATAAAACGCCTAGTTTCTCAAGTGCCCTCACACAACATTCTGGTGGAGGTGTGGGGTAGAACGCACGACGGAATTACGCAGCGGACGCCAAGTCGCTGCTTCCAACATGCCCACCGGCAGCGATGCTTCGTCAACTGCCACGCCCAACGCATCGACGGCGCCGACCTCCCTTGTTTTTCTCGTAGCTGCTTCATCCAGTAATTCTGGTAACTTTTCGAGAAAGGACGGTGAGGACGTGGATGAGTGGCTTAAATTCTACGAGCTCTTTAGCGACAATCACAGGTGGGACCCGGCCTTGATGCAGGCAAACACAATCTTTTATTTACAGGAATGGCCAAGGCATGGTTTAACAACAATGTGGACGCAATCACGGGCTGGGACGTATGCAAGATCAAGTTACGCGAGTTGTTTGGTCAATCTGCCGGCTGCAAGCAGGCTGCTAAGAAAGAATTTGGTAAGCGTGTTCGCACATCCACCAAGTCGTACCTGGCATATATACAAGATGTTCTGGTCCTTTGCCGTAAAGCTGACAAAACCATTGCTGAAGCCGAGAAGGCAGTACACGTCCTCAAGGGAATCGCAGATGATGCATTTAACCTCCTTGTGTGTGAATGTTGTTCCATCGTTCAAGATGTTATCTTGGAGTGCCAACGCTTCAAAGAGGCTAAAAGCGGTTACATTGCCAACAACTTCATCCACCTTCCCAACACTACTGCGACGTCAACTTGTGAGGATCTCCGTACAGCAAGCCAGCCCAATCCGCACTCCGGTGACATAACGAGAATAGTTCTCTGTGTAAATCAAAGCCATATCACCCGCACCCTTGAAAGCACTCGCACCGAGTGATCCTTAGCCGACCATAACGCTAATACAAAACGTTGGTCGCCAAGAACTAACCAACGTGGGTATTCTCACGGTGTGTTGTGTGCACTATCCAGCCACTGTCAGTTCGTGTACCTCGGCATTATCGCCACCCTGCTCTACGTGACCGTGACGCAAATGCGTGGAGTACGCCATATTACAGGCCGATTTATGCTCGATGAGAACGAGTGCGACACATTTCTCGTCATTGCCGAACCACGTGGACCTCACCGAATCGGGCATACCCAAACTTCCCCAGCGTCCACTCACCAGCCCATCTTTCTGGCCAGTAAGTACCATGGCGTGATGGCTCCGCTAATTATGACCCGACCACTACGACCACCGCCCAGTACAGTCAATCGCATTCACCTCGACGTAGATTTTCCAGTTCTCCGCCAGTGACGCTGCTCATATGACTTGCTCTTCAATTCGACTTTTTACGCTCCCAACCAATCAGGACCTGATCAATGTTGAAAGGAATTCTTTGTATACTTTTCATAAACTTGGTAGACACTGGCGCCTATATTTCTGTGATGAGCGTGCACATTCGGAACCACTTACAGAATGTCCTTACTACAGACCCTTCACGCAGTGCTTCGTGTTGCTGATGGTGGTGCAGCTACTGAGATTGGCGTCTGTACTGCACGCGTTACTATTGCCGGCCGTCAAACTTCCGTTGTCTTCACTGTTCTCTCACTGCACCAATGATGCGATACTCAGTGTTAACTTTCTGTCCGCTCATTCTACCTTCATCGACTGATAGTTCAGCTGGTACTGCGCATCTTGACCTACCATGTCTGATTTATTCGCACAGTCCACCCCAAGCACGTATGTGCTCTGCAGAACATGTCCGTTCGTCACCACAAACTGTGACCCGCATCGCCGTTACGCCCTCGCCACCTGTACGTGATTGCGACATGTGCTCGCAGCCATCACATCCATTCTCTTGACTCACAGTGTTACATTACCACACACTGTTGTTCACTTAGGTGCAAACCACGTCTGAATTTGGGTGCTCAACCTTGCTCTGTGTCTACAAGTGCTCCCGCGTGAAATTGCCCTCGCCATGCTGACTCCCTCTGACAAATGCGTCATCTCAGCTGTCTTCCAACAATACTGGAAACTCCAGCTATGCACATGCTCACTCTTTGTAAGCAAGCCCGTCTCCTGACGTTGAAAAAATGATCACGTCAGACCTTTTGCCGCATCAAGCTGACGCACTCCTTTGCGCGCTTGAGTCATACTGGGGCGTATTTGCCTCTTGTGGTTGTCCGCTAAGTCAAACCAGAGCTTTAAAGCACCACATTGACACCAGCGCTGCCTTCCCTGTTTATCGGCCTTACCACATATTTCCAATTGAGCGTCACAAATTTCAATCAGAAGTCGACAAAATGCTCGTCAAAGGCATAATTGAACTATCATGGAGTCAATGGGCTTATTCTGTAGTCATTGTCAAAAAAGAAGGACAACACTTGGCGATTCTGGGTTGACTAAAGTCATATGAACAAAGTGAATACAAAAGACGTCTATTTGCTACCGTGCCTAGAAAACTCCCTCAAATGTCTTCACGGCGCTACGTATTTTTCTTCTGTTGATCTAAGATCAGGGTACTGGCAAATTGCTGTCGAGGAGATGAATCGCGAAAAGACCGCTTTTGTCACTCCCGGTGGTCTTTACCAGTTTAAGGTCATGCCTTTCGGGTCATGCAACGCTCCGTCCACCTTCGAGCGGACGATGTATTTTAATCGTCGACTTTACTGGCCCAGTCTTTATCGCTCAGTCTGCAGTTACGTCGCCTAAAGCGTTTAGTGTTAACGACGGCAAAAAATTCCATGAGTCCGGCAAAGTGTGGTACCTATGACTGCAACAACCACAGGGAAAATAATTACGCACTTTTTATGATACCCGAAGGTATCATAAATTGTTGTGCAGCCACTGCGCAAGCAGCAGTGGCTGCACAACATCGGCCGAAAAAACATCGTTCCGACAAAGAACAGTGTACAATGCGAGGTAAGGCGCCTTTCTTATTGCTCGTATCAGAGCATCACCAAATGCTTCATTTGCGCTGTAAGTACCGGTGTCGCATAATGGAACACAAGTTCAAAAAAATCCGAAGCAGAACTACATCAGATGCAAACTTAGAGCATGTTATCATGCGGCAGAAAAGACATCCGCAATGTAGAACTTCCAAAAACTTTTAATTAGCATGCCCCACCTATACGACCTTTGGAAGAAGCTAATCCTTGGACAAACGGTTGCCTCAGTCTTCTTATTTTATTATTACCCCTTAAAGAATTTCAGCACTACTTTAGCGCGTAAGCTACAGCAAATTAACCGCCTCCATTGAATTCTGCGGTGCCCCCGCGGGAGCGTTGGCAAAAACTGGCACTGCGCGCGGCGTGTACGACAAGCGGGCGAGCAGAATCAAGGAGGAAATGCGCGCGTGGAGGAGAGTGTCGTTACTTTCCCAGGATGAAGGGGTTTTAGGTAAGGCTGCCTGTTTCTCTTCCTTCCCGAGCCCACCGATAGACGTCAAACTCTGCCCAGGCAGCGCTGCAAAAAACGCGGCCACCAATGCCTTCACCATCACGCCTAACGTAAATGAGTAGTGCACAGAGAGCCGTCCGCAAGTGAACATGCCCTCCCCATTTGTTGGTCTTGAGGTGTGGTTTCCTTAAAAATAAAGACCTGGCAAGCTTCTTCCTTCAATCTAAGCTCGCTTAATGAAAATAGAAAACTTATGAAAACTAAATGCGGGCTGAATGCAAAATATGTTTAATTTGTTTCGGCGTGCTGCACTTGGCAATTTAAGTGCAAGCGAGCATCCATGACATCAGATTTGAGGCTAGCGCTAAACTAAGTGCATACACCAACAATCTATGCGATCAGTAGTACAAACTCTGCTTTGTCCGGCACGAATGGCCCTGGTGATTTTTTCTTTGCAGTTGCCTTATTGCTTGCAGTTCCCTGCTGTGCATTGAAGTGTTTTATTAGGCATGCTCTAATGATCTGTTGACGATTGTCTTCCGTGTGCATATACTTCAAATGGAGATACATGTGTACACTTTCTCAATGTACAGCGAAAGTCAAAACTGATGCCTTCGAGATAGCTCCAGTATTGTCAAAAGCCAACGGCAAAAAACACTGTATGTGGTCATGATAATTTTGCGATTTCCCAGTATGACGCTCGTATTTGCATTGCATAGTTAAAGCTGGCACTTAGAGCAATCAAAGTCCTAGTGTGCGTACTGCCGTGTGGTGGCGAAAACTTCAGATTATATACCGTTGCTTGCCGCGTGTGTGTGCAATCTTTATCGCGGCAGGGCGTCACCTGTCTACTATTTCACATCGTCCACCACAAACAGAAGGTCAGCTTCATAATCAAAGTTACTATGGTTCAGGCTACTCAAAACAATAACAGGACACCTAGATTAGCACACTTACTCAAAGAACGGCTGTGGAGAACGCGATTATTCTCATACCCAACACGTTCGCAACGGCCTGTATTTAGCCCTCTCATGATTCTGCTTTGCGAAAGTTGCGGAAATCAGTAGAACAGAAGTCATCAGCGTCTATGGCATTTCCCAACGCAACAGTAGCGCATACTCGGGTTCGTTTTCGAAGATCACGGAGCTATTAAGTCTGCTCTTGTTTTTGCCGTCGTTCAGGTGAGCATGAACCAGCAAGCACTTCACGGCGGTTCGGGGACACGTCTGACTAGCGGAGAAATTTGTAGCTCTTTTTCTGAGTGTTCAAAGCACAAATACATCTAATATTTAACTCAATCGTTGCTTCGTACGCTGTTGTTGCACCTGGTTGCACAGGAAACTTTGCAAGGGAGTCAGGCTTTGCACTACTCAAAAGTGCGTGGACAGATGCCGCTGCGTGTCCGCAAAACTCCAGAGTCTGATGTCCATACCAAGAGTGCTTTGGGAATTAAGCTTAGCCCATCGCCTATACGCGGGTGTTTTCGTATATTTCTGCCATCCACATGTCCAGACATGACTCTCCCCTGCACTCCCCTCCCTCTCTTCTGGTTCGTTGGGGCTGGGAGAGCGGGACTTACGCTAACTTCTCTCAACCGGCGCCAATTGTCGACTGTGGCGCGCTCGAGTCTCTTGAGACATTTTGTACACCGCCGCAACGCCGCTGGTGCGGGCGTCGTCAGTGGCTGTGTAACGAAGTGCAATTCCGTGTTCCCACTTAGGAAGGAAGGATAATGAGGGCATCATGGCGGCCATATTCACTGCGCAAAATGACGGCGTTGCTATGGTTACGTGTTGTCCAGTGCAGCTGGTGTAGCAGTGAGAGGCCGCGGCTGGTGATGGCATGTGTGCCATCGCAGGTCTCGTGCTGAGCCGTGGCGGACAATATCTATGCTCTGCGTCGCGTTATTGGTTACGCAGTGCTCTCCTGGCAGTTATTGTACCCCTAGTAACGTTTACAAAACCTTTTGTTCACCATGGAGAGTTAACCGTGCGTAGAACTAGCGCTTGTTCATAAGTCGTGTGGCGGATGACAGGGATGATGCATTTGAAGTGTTCAGCGAAATTTCGTTGGGTACCATGACGAAGCAGAACGACGACGAACGCCTTGCAGGTCTGTGACGGTTGGGCAGTGCTCCTGCTTGTGACAACGGACGAAACTGTTGTGCCCAGAAAGACGCTATTGGGACCATGTGCACATATACGTACTTTCGTGTTCGGTATGTGTACAGAAACAACTTGCACGTGCCTAATAAAATACCTTTTCTGTTCCGTTTCTTATACTCGCCCCCAGCATTGTAATCTCAACGTTAGAGCATCCGAATTCAAGTGTCGCTTGTACCGTGCTCGAAGTCACCATGGTCGCAGAATGTTTGCGCCGGTGAGTTTCACGAAGAACAGGGGCACAGTGGCTGGTTGCTTCGTCAGCCGCGTGGCGGATTGCAACTGTAGAAGAAGGCGCACGACCTTTCGTGTTGTTTGTACAATTGCTGAAATAATTACCTGAAAACACTCGCTGTTGTCAGCGCATCTAGCGCGCATTCTCTTGTACTTGTTTCGTTGTCGGGGAGCTGTTACTCGCTGTTAATACGAAATGATTTCACCGAAGGTGTCGCACTGGCCCAGAGTGTTGAGCCCCGTTTCATTAGTTTCGGATTATCAGAGCACGTGCGCTGCGTAGCCCACGTGCTTTCTGAGCCGGAGAGAGAGTCGGGCCTTCCGGTTTACACTTTATGTAAATGAATGTACCTTGTAAAATCACGGTATATATATATATATATATATATATATATATATATATATATATATATATATATAGAACTTGAAGGGAAGGCACGACAGGTCCGTGTAATTTCTATATTGAATGAACTTGCAGATAGCACATTCGAAAAGGAAATCGTATTTACTAACGTTTCGGTCGTGGCACGGCCGAAACGTTAGTAAATACAACCTTCTGACGAAGGCCGTGCCACGGCCGAAACGTTAGTAAATACGATTTCCTTTTCGAATGTGCTATCTGCAAGTTCATTCAATATATATATATATATATATATATATATATATATATATATACGATGTCAGGCTTGTCTCATGAAATGAAGCCACGTGATATCTTTGGTGCGAATCATTTCAGAAAGCGGACTGACGAGCACACGTAAGAGTAATGTGTGAAGATACTCTCACACGCCTGTGAAAAAGTGGAGTGTTGAGCTAAATACGCACCACACTTGCCTTACTTAAAAGCTGACTTGCAAAAAGAGAACACTAAAGAAAGAGAAGTTCGAGGGGGAAAGATATGGTGATGCTCATGGGCGTTACTGTGGTAGCGGCACCAAAAGCTGAGGAGCTCGAGGCACAACGACAGCCAAGGTATCCGAACACAAACCCCTCACATTATCGACAAGCAGCATAAGATGCAGACAAAACACCTGATGTATTACAGACCCTGCATTACAAACATATGAAGGAAACACAAGGGATGTTCCACCTGTTCGAGTCTGATGGGAAGCAAAACGTGGTATTTGTGGATGATTTCGAAAAGGAAGCTACTCATGAAAATAGAAAAGGTCAACCTTTTTTGCCCATTTATAACAAAGCCCAACCACAACAAGTCTAACGAATTGGCTTCACTTGACTTCTTCCGAGCCTTGGCACAGGCCCCTCAATGTAGCCTTGTGAAATATGACCTTGCAGTTAAGCCTCATCTCTATAGTAAAAGGATTGCAGGCCTTCTTAGGTTTACAGCATGAATCCATAAGCATGTTAACTGTTAATCAAATTATTAGTAGCAGCAGTAACCACAAAAATGTTGTAGGGAGTACACAACCTCTCTATCGCAAAAACCAGTGGTGCTGGCCCAGCGCCATACCTGATTACTGGACCAGTGTTGCGCTGACACTGGGACAGTGCGACGCTGCACGAGGCGCACTGGCGCTGCACACTAAGACACCCATTATCGGCCAAAATCTGGGTTTTAATTTTTTTTTAAATTTTGGTCATGCGGTTTTGGTCAATTAAAGCTGAAACACGCACGCAATGAAAAAAGAAAAACAAAAGAATGGAAAAAAACGTTGCGTGAGCCGGAGTCGAGCCTAGTACCTTCACACATCATACATACTGAGCCAGACACACTGTCCACTACTCCACTCCTTAAATGCGGAATGAGGTCGTTTTTCTTCATTTTAAAAGTAATTCAGGTATCCAGTATTTTGATTCTGTAGTTTGCAAATGTAGCGTTTCGTCCTTACGTAATCGCGGCAAGTATTTGATTGTTAGCTTAATTTTTTGCGGGTAGCCTTCGATCACATCTATGTGCACGTTTTGCCGCAAAGCGTGTTAGCCTAGCTGCAGATGTGTTACGGCAAACGTAGTGACTCGCTATGCGGTTAGTCATACCTATGTATGAAACAGCATTCATCGTAACTGCTCACTGAACACTGCATATTTGGTCCCTCCATAGTTTGGACTTATTTTCTGTCCTCCTCGTTCACGTTCCGCGAACGATAGCCGTAGTAGTTCACTCTAGACGAAACGACCACTAGGTTTAAGGCCGTGCTTATTGTGCCACGGTTACTGTGAAGATCGTAGATATTCAGTTTGAAAGAGTCTAATAATTCTTACATTGTAGTTTATATCATAACCAACCCATGAGTGGTCATATTTTCACCTTCAACTAGAAAAATCAGAAGCTAAAAACACCGAGATTACAGATTGCAGTGGATAACTGCTGCGGAGGACGTGCGGCTTTGTACGGTACGAGCCGCAACGACTCACTGCTAGAGTAGGTTGGTCTTGATTATGAGGCTGATACTGCTGTCTTACTGTGTTGCGAATTCTCAGTTCTATCAAAGCCGTTTACGAAATACATTGACGAAACTCAATCAAACTTCAAGGAAAGCGCAACCGCGCAACGGGGGGGGGGGCATCCATGGGTGGGCTGGAGCCTTAAGTTTTTTTTCCCCAAAATTATTGCGTGCCCCCCTTTCCCCCCTTTTCAGGAGCAAGCATAGTTAAAACACAACGCATAAATTATGTGCTCCCTTCCCCCTGCAGGAAGAAAGCTGTCGTTTGTCCTCCAGCAAAACCCTGGCCGCACCCCGCCCCTGACCCACGCTATCGATATACGAATGCAATGCTTTAGCGTGGTCGCATCCATTGCCTAAAACTGAAGCTATATATGTGTAGCACATAGGTTAGAATTCCATCATATTCGGTAAATTTTATGCTCGACATGCCGCGATTCAATATGAAGCCTTACAGAACGTGCACTGATCATGCCTAGTTTCTACCAATGTGCCGCTAATGTTATCAGAGTGCGGTAGAAGCTGCACAGCGTGACCAGTGCCTCCCAGCGTGCTTCAAGACACTGGGCTACACTGTACAGTGTTGCCCAGTGCGTTTCAGCGCACTTGGCGACACTGGCCACGCTGTACAGTGTGTCCCAACGCCTCGTAGCGCGCTGTAGTACACTGAGACACATTGAACAGCGTTTCCAGTGTCACCCAGCGCGCGAAAACGCACTGAGGGATACTGGAATCACTTTTTTTTCGATGAGCAAAGACATCATTCGTAAACACCAATAATGTTTTTGTTTGTCATATGGATAAGTGCGCTTGACCTGTCTATGGCGGGCAATACTTCACTTATTAGGTCATTTCACTCGGCCGTCATCAAGAGAAGCCATAAACTTTTAATGGTCTTCAAGTAACCATGCCAGAAGTTTTGTGCCTAATAATTTAGAGACACAGCACCATATAAAAGTTTCTGAAATGCAGGCTATATTGTGCGACATGCATCGCAATGACCACTGCAAATCTTATTTTTTGATTCAGGGATCACCACCCTTTTTCTGCCAAACATATTGTTCCTTTTTTACACATTGAGTAATTAAATAAGAAGCTGAGGCTTTGAAAAAGTTCTAGTCAATATAGTAACAGTTGTCATTTTCGTTATCTGTCTTTGCCCTGCATTAGTTTGCTGTCTGCTCAAAAATTATCGTTTCATGCCAATAATACAAGCCAAAAAAATAATCAAGTGATTACTGAGGTACGCTAAGTAGGCACATCATACTTGTCTGCTGGATCGACCTCCACGATAATTGGTCAACCTCCATGATAATTAGCTAATTGGTCTATTCTGGGATTCGACCAAGAATAGACGAATCAGCTAAGTAATCTTCACTTAAAAATTCACAGCATATCTACGGAGTGAAGGATAATGATTGGAGCGAAGCGCTCGAGAGTTTCATCGCTAAACATTGAATCATCCACGAATATTACCCCTTACATGAGTTAATTGTTATAGTCACAGTATAAATTTATACGAGAAATTTTATTACTCGTAATAGGTATCTATATTTCGCTTCTGTTCGCCCTAATTATACCAGCTTTATGGTTGCTGAAGTGGTGGATCGGTGATGTGGCACAGTGGGATAATTGCAAGGACGAAGTAGTGGGCAGCAAAGGTGGAACTGTAGGAGGTGACATGAAACAAGGAATAAACAATTGGGGGTAATCTAAGGTTCCTTAACGCACCCCTGGATACAATTACATGACAATCTTGCATATCATACCAGCTAGTTATCGGCAGTGTTCGCTTTATGGCGGTTGAAGTGGTCGATCAGTGATGGGGTGTAGTGCGATGCTTGCAAGAATGAAGTAGTGGGCAGTATGCATAGATAGACACGCCAAAAGGAGCTTCGCCTCTAAGGCTGTGTTCCAATACTCACCGTAGAGGGCAAAATAGACAGCTAAACGGACGGTGGCCATCTTAAGTCCCCCTCTGATTCACAAGTAGCCGGCAAAATAAACAGCTCCGAGAAGACCGCATCGTAGACAAATACGATGCAGGCTACTTTGCTGTCTAAACAAGATGACGGCTCAGCGAATCGCTCAGATAAATCGAATCTCGCCGGAATGGTCGTCTACACACAAGCTGATGCTTTCCCAGACGCTCAGCGTCAGTAACGTTCATTTTAATTTATTTCAGAACAAAATAAGGCAGAAAGTACAACTGTTACATTTGTTCATTTTAGCGCTTTCTTCTTGACGCGAGGTGGCGCATCGTTGCGTAAAAGCCGTGCAGAAGCGTTCCGAATCTCACACAGCATGAGCTCGGTGCTGTCATCTAAGCAGTCTTCGTAGACTGTCTACGTGCTGTGTAAGAATCGGAACACAGCCTAAAACGCAGTGAATCGAACATTATGGCAACTGTACGCAGTGCTGTTCCGCCAACAGCACTCGTAACTTGCCGACGAATTCCAGCTCTTCTACTCGAAAAGCAGAAAACAACAGGCCCGCTATTGCTGGGAAACCCTACCGAGTGGCCTCGTAAACGTTTTTCCTTTTTTTTAAAGACGAGTCTTTCTTGGGGACTTTCGACGCAAAAATTTTGGTCTGTCTGTCTGTCTGTCTGTACATTTGTCTGTGTGTCGACTCTTAACGGTACCGGGTACTTAAAACGGCACCAGCCGATACCTCAAACGGCTGACCCCATACGCAGCACCCACCATTATTGCTCAAGAGTCAGCATTCATACATGTGTGATTATCAATTAAAAATCAATTATTGCTCATATCTGAGGCACCATAACAACCCGTATATATTCTGTATGTGCGTATTTTACTAGAAAAGGATACATAAGTAATTTTAGGGACCGTAGTATTTATCTTGCTGCGCTGACCATGGAACGCTTTCACGAAGAGGAAACTGTTTCCAACGCTTTGCTAACGACATGGTGGTGGCACCGATTTATCGCCTTGCGTTCTGCACCTTATCACCTCTGAGACGGGCGCGCACGCCTGTTGCGGAGCAGCGAGCTTTGTTTTCCAAAATTACTGCGAGGTAGCGCTCATGTCTCACGTGTGACATGACTTCATGCGCTCGTTCGCCTTCGCTGCATACTCTAGCACTCCAACACAGCGCCTCCAGAATACAATTCACAAATTTTCTTGCGCAGAACATCAAATCAACGTTTACTTCACTCTCTTCAGACGCAAGACTGTCGTCTTTTGATGATATTTGCAGCGTAACATGTAGAGGAGAAGGAATCAAATTTATTATAAGAAACCAGCATGTTTAGGTGGCCGGGCCTAAGCCTCCCATGAGGGGACGTCAAGGGCTTGCCTCGACGCCGCCTCACAGGCGTGCTGGGTCGCCCAGGTTTGGTCGTAAAGAGCGGGGCTCCGCAGAGCCTCACGGAGCTTCGACGAAAGGGTCGTGGCGTTAGTGTGTCTGTACTGTGTCGGGCACTCCCACTGCATTTGCGGAATCGTAGCCGGGTGAGTGCCACAGCACTGGCAGTGGGGGGTTGTGTATACGTTGGCGAATATGAGGTGAAAGCGGGAAGTGTGGAATACGTGTTTGTTTGAAGTAGAAGCAAAGTGGTGAACTGTGCCCGGTTGAGCTTGGGGTGAGGGGGGGGGGGGAAGGCTCGCCCTTTGAGGTAAAAGTTCTTAACCAGATCATTGTAGGTAGTCAGGTTGTCCCTGATGTCCATCTCGCCTCCAGGAGCTCCAGCACGGTTGACAAGGCTTCGCGCAAAGAAGTGGGCGACCTCGTTGAGGTCGGGGAGGCGTGGGTGGACTGGGCTCACGTGAGCGGGGACCCATGTCAGGGTAGTCATGTTTCCTTCGGAGCATGCTGCCTGGCAGAGGATGCGAAGCGCTTGAGAAGAAATGGGGCCTTTGCGGTAGTTATAGACGCTGAGCGAGAATAGCATACGATGGTGTCACAGGTGGGATCTAGAGTGGCTAGGGCGATGGCCACCTGTTCAGCCGTCTCGGCAGAGGAAGTAGTAACGCTGGCTGCATGGCGTAGGACTCCATTGCGTGTGGTGACAGCTACAAATCGTGTGCCTTGAGGATACTGAGCTGCGTCAACAAATGTGGCACCATGTTCTTGTGGAAGGGCTTTTGTGATGGCACTAGCGCGAGCTTGGCGCTGGGCTCGGTTGTACTCCGGATCCATGTTTCTAGGTATGGGATCCGCGTGGATCCAGCTGCGGATGTTATGCGGAATAGATTGTTTGGGGCCCTGTTGCTGATGATACGTGAAGCCAAGCGTGCAGTGAAAAGAATGTCTCTTTTCAGTGAGTGTGAGCCGTTCTAGCTGACTGCATTGTAGGGCTTGATGAGTTCTGCGAGGGTGTTGTGGCCTCCCAGTTGATTGAAAAGTGCAGTGCTGGTGCAGTGCAGTAGGCAAGTGCTTGCTTGTAGACCTTTCCTATTAGGGTATCGAGCTTGTTTTGTTCTGCACGATAACAGTTCAGATAAGCAGCAACATAAGTAATAAGACACAGGACAAAAGACTGCACAAGAGGGAGAAGGCCCTTTTCTTTAGACCACTTCTTCGGTTGGATATACGTTTGAGAAGACGTAAGGTGTTGTGAGATTGAGCGGAGATCTTGCTGAGAGCCAAGCCGTTAGAGCCATTGGCTGATATAGTGAGACCGAGGACCCAGATACTAGGGACGTGCGGGATAGTGCTGCCATCTTGAAGGTGAAGGGCAATGGTGTCACCGGGTGTTTGCTCATGTAGGTGTTTAGGGGGACGTCCCCGCTGAATGGGCTTGTAAAGAAGCAGCTCCGATTTAGTCAGTGAACAGCGCCGTCCGGTTTTTTGGAGATAGGCCTCAACTGTGTCAATCGTCGTCTGCTGGGCTGTCTCCGCTTGACCATCAGTACCTTGGTACGCCCAGATGGTGATGTCCTCGGCGTAGATAGTATAGCGAATGTTGTCGACCTGTTGTAATCGCTGTGCAAGGCCAAGCATGACAAAGAGAAAGAACTAGGGATAGATGACTGACCTTTGCGGCGTGCCTACACTGCCAAGAGGAATCAAGGTTGATCGTAAATCTCCGACCGAAAGGGTGGCCGTGCGGTTGGAGAGGAAGTCACGAATGCAACTGTAGGCTGGCTCTCCCAGGTAGAAGAGACAACGTTGTTCGAGAATAGCAGCATGAAAATGTTGTCAAAAGCTTGACTAAAGTAGAGTCTGAGAATAGCTTTAGTGTTACGGGAGCGATCGCTTAGAACGTGGTCCTTAAGTTGCCGCATAGCGCCTTGTGCTGACAGATGAGGTCAAAATCCATTAATGGTGTTGGGATAGATAGAGTTGTCTTCGAGGTAAGTGTTGACATGTGCCAGGAAGGCATGTTCCATAACCCTGCCCACGCGTGAAGTGAGGTAAATGGGTCTTAGGTTGTTGAGACTAGATGGTTCGTCAGGCTTTGGATGAAGATGGCTTTCGCATTTTTCAGGCAGGCGGAAGAGAGCCATTGCGCTAACTATTGTTGATGTAGCCAGTGAGATGAGACAAGGATTCGTCATCTAGATGGCGAAGGGTTTTGTTTTGTGACCCCGTCCAGGCGCCTGGAGCCGAGCGACTATTTACCTTACAGAGGGCAGCCTTTATTTCGGATTTGCTAAATTACGCGTCTAGTGTGTGGTTGCAGTTACCGAATTAATTGCTGTGTTGACTGGCTTATCCCCTGGAGACGCACCTAGTGCAGAGATAGTCAAGCATATTGTGCTGGCCTTGCTTAAGGGTTTCCGTATAAAGGAGTTTCTGAAGCCGATCCTGTTCGGTAGTGCGCGTGCTGGTAGTGTTGAGTTGGTGTTTTAAGAGTTTTCATGAGGATGGGCGATGATGTTGCCCGTTCATCGTGTTACACAGCTCAGTCTATTGTTGCCGGCTGAGCATTCGACAGTGCTCCTCTATGGTTGTGTTTAGTTTGGAGATTTTGCATCTGAGCTGACGGTTTAGGCGCTGCCCCTTCAACCGAGCTACGATTGAAGCCTTAGCCTGCAAAAGGCATGCTAGGTGGCTGTCCATGCGCTCAACCGGGGCATCTGTGGTTATCACCCGAGTGGCCGTCCGGACGTCAGTGCGTAGTGCTTGCGTCGAAGTGTCCAAATGAATCCAAATGCATCCTAGTCGGTAATAGTGTACTCTTTGGTGGGGGCAGGCGCAGCAACGAAATGAGGTAAAGAGATAGCGATGAGGTAATGGTCAGTCACTAGGTTCTGTTGGGTGTTAGTCCAATGTGCATTGCTGATACGGTAGGTATATGTGAGGTCTGGAGAAAAGTCAGGGGTAGTGAAGGTACGAAGGCGTGTGGGAAAAGATGGATCAGTGATAAGCGTGCGGCCTAAGTCATGGTAGTCTTGCCACATGTGTTGAGCTGCAGTTTCCGTGTGAACGTAGCCCCAACCTGTATGGGCGAGGTTAAAGTTGCCGCCGATAAGGAGAGGGTGCGTTCAAGCAACATGGAGGGCCTTCTTAAAGAGAGTGAGGAATCGACACAATGCTTCGTTCTTGGGGCTATTGTAAACGTTTAAATGAAAGATGCGGTCTTTCTGTTTACGGTTGAGAAATAATTCGATGAACAGGTGTTCGATGTGAGGGCTATGGAGATCATGTGCAATAACGGGGATCCGACGCCGTACTAGGGTGGAAACCCGGTAACGTGGGTGAGCTGTTTGGAATGTTTCATAACCGGGGAGCGTAGTAGGGGCATTGTTCGTTTCTTGGAGTAATGTAGCATCAGGGTGGCGCCTATGTTGACGTAGGTATTAAGACCAATTGTTTCTGGTGAAATTCTTGGCAGTTCCACTGCCAAACGAGGGTGCCTTGGTTGGTGTGGGCCATGATAGGAAACGGGGGATGTCGCCATCAGCGTCCCAGAAGGGTCGCAGACAGGCGCAGCTTGGCTAGAAGGCGTAAGAATATGATTTTCCAAGTTCATCACTCGTTAAACAATGCCCGTGTTAGCGTGCTGGATGGTGTCGAGCACCTGCTCGAAAGTACTCATAGTCGTTTGGAGCGCGATGAGCATATCCTTGACCTTAGAGAAGACTTGGCCCGTGGCTCCATTTTGCAGAGCTCTCCTTTTGGGGGCAGGAGTCAAAGAGGCCTCCTGAATCTGGGTGGGCGTGTCCTGAGAGTTAGGTGTGGGAGTTGGCGTCTGAGCTTGTTTGATGGCTTTAACCTCCTGCGTCAGTTTGGTTAACAAATTATGTAGGTTCGCATTCTCGCAATTGAGTTGAGCTATTCCTGGGTTGTCTGGCAAAGGAGGAAGGGTGGTAGCTTGTGTGTTTGCGTTATGACCCTTTCGCGAGGTGCTCTTGAGGGTCTCCGCGAAGCTCACCTTGGTATTGTTGGTAAATTTTCTGCCTGATCCTGTTGCGAACCGTGATCTTGAGCAATGTTGCCTGGACCAAGATGGAGCTCTGGAGCAGGATCGTCTTTCTTGGTCCTGGTTGCGGGAACAGGATCTGGCTTTGGTGTCGAGAGTGGAGAGACCAGCGTTTTGGTTGATAGCTTGGCTGTTGGGCCGTCGTTCCCCAATGCGCTTACAAATAACGTATGGCGTTTTATAACGAGCAGGACAGCTTTTTTTTCGGCAGTAAGACGAGGGCCGCTACAGAGAAAGCACTTAGCTAGGGTCACAATTGTGATCGACGGAAGGGTTGCGGGCACCACAGCCTCGAAAAAAATTGTTCTTTGGGTAAGGACAAACGTCCACTCGGTGTCCCTACACATGCGTGTCCCACACTGGTAGCAAATGCAAATTTGCTTCCGATAGAGCGAACATGGGAGTAACGTGGGCACATAGTGGACCTGATATGGCACGTCCTGACCATCAAAGGCGATAACCACCGTTGCAGTTGATGCGATACGCTTGGCTGCCAGGGCCGTCTGGTTTTGAGCAGTGACGATATAGTGTTGTGGATCTGCTGGGGGGTCTTCGTGAATGTGATCTCCCGGATGACCCCCTGGGTAGTGTGTTCAGATGCGGTTTCGTAGGCATTCACGTCGTGGGTGACGTCGTTCACTTGAATGGAACGAATGCGGACGCACCGGTCTGAATGGTACGGGTCACGGTGTGCTGACGACAACAATAGTTTGTTGTATATACGGGCAGACGGTATCTTTTATGCATTCGTTATCGGTGAGTTCGGCTGCTTGGAGAATGGCCGCAGTCACCATGGAACTGCCTACGTTGGCTATATTAAGGGCCTCCTTGGGGCGAATAACAATCTTGATGTCCTCCGTTAGAAGTGGTTGCATGCGGCCCGCCTTTAAAACTTGAGCTTTTACAAGCTGTCTCGCTTGAGACCGGGGCTTGTTACTTGGGCCTTGAGATGATTCATCGGTCGGGATCGAGTTTTCAGTGCCACATGGTGAGCGGCACGATCGAGCAATGAGCCAACCAGACTTGGGGGTCAGGTCTTCCAGTAAAATATCCTGGCCGGCGACCTGGATCTCTATGGCGAAGATGAAGGTGCGGGCTCACGCTGGCCAGAGATGCAGATGACATGCGCCCAGGCGCGGCCGTTGCAGTCGTAGGCGAGACGACCGGTGAGCACGCCTAGGCTTAACACTGCAGGGGCATGGTGTGCGTGCAGTACGGGGTGGTTTTCTGGTAAATGAAAAGTCCCACCTGCAAACGAGGGGTCCCGTGAGTCAGGAGACCTTCACAAATCCTTTGGTGAAAGTTTGCAGTAGCTACTCACAGACGAAACCGCGAAAACATTCGAGAAAAACGGAGCCGACGCGAACACGCCCGCACTCCGCAGTGATCGCCGTGCCATGGTAACATGTAGATACGAAGCCCATATTTTCTTCCCAGTTCTCGCCGCAACGCGGTAAAAAATCAATCACAGCATATACCATATAAATCATTAGCTGGCTAAAACAATTACGCTCATCAAATCTAATCGTTCAATCAGCGCGAATGAAACTCCATGGCTTGAAGATGTAAATGTTTACATCTTCAATGTTGAAGATAAATGTTTTACGCAACAACTTTGTTCTGCGAGAGTTCAATTAGGCAAAAAATTACGTAAGATCTAGTGGGTGAATACATGAATGCGCACTTCCAAGTTATTTATCGGGCGCTGTAACGATGCTCGTCCATGCATGATCGTTTCTTGAAGGGACCGTGCAACACTTTTTGAGCATGGTCAGAAAACACTGCCGATCGGTAGTAGAGGCTCCTCACAACACGTGATCCAAATAATACGGCGCAGCACGCGGCCTGGAATTCACAATAAATTATCGTAGTCAGCTAAAATAGCTTGTCTATTTTCTCGACAAATCACGGAGAATAAGCCCAGTAAGCTAATCTATCAGCCATTGGGTGATTTGAACATGGCGTTCTCCGTTTTTACACAGGGCGCCACGAGAGGCCGTCTCTTGTCCACGCATGCACGTGCGATCGCACTGAAATAGCCACGTATTCGAAGACAAAAAAAAGAAAAGAAAGTAGTTAAGGTGACGAGGAACGAGTGATGCTTTTTGTTTGCCCCTCCCATCCCTCCCTGCTCAGCTTCCAGCGCTTTCGTAAGGATAAGAGAAGAGAGAATGTGATTGCAGCGTGTGACAAATCTTTGTAACTCTGCGTGTACTGGACGGATTCTTGAAATTTACGCGGCGTTCAATTGGCAAGGTAATAAGCTTTTCTAGTAATGTAATTTTATGGTTACTCAAAAAAGTGTTTCAGGACCCCTTTAGGTGAAAAGTGCTGCAATAGACGACAAAAGTGCAGACTTCTCTAGTTTACGCTTTGTTGTTTGTTACCCGTAAGAGCAAAACCGAAGTAAATATATTGCGATTGCGATATGCTTGGATTTATTTACTCATATTACGGCAAAATGTTTGTGATTCCTCCTTGCTCTTTACCGCTTGTCATATCTTTCAGTGGCAAAAATACTCCCCGGTAGTCGCGATTACATTTCTCTCGCAGATTTATATGCCACAGAACGCAAAACATGGCTCGCCCAGACGACCAGCCTCTTTTTCACTTTACACAGATTAGCCATTATGTGACTTGAATTGGATGCGAAAATGACTAACATGTGGCTTCAACTCTCAAAAGAAAAAAGTTTATCCTTTACTTTTAGCAATATAATTCATTCATGTCAGCGCTAGAAAGCTATAAATAAATTGCTTTTAATTTACGCAAGACAGTTTTTTTACACGCCCGCAAATAAAATATATAGAACATACGACCCCTTCTCGGCTCTCAGCCACAAAATCGCTTAGGTCCTTAAATTTTCCCCTTCAAAATACCCAGAAACTACTAGGCATTTTTCGACTCACGTAAATAATGATTTGAATATACGGCCCCTTTGCAACATTCAGCCAGAAAGTCGCTAAGTTCTTTCAATTTTCTTTCTGATAATAGCCCGAATTTACTAAGGATTTCTCCTTACTCCTACGTAAACTAGGCGAACTGCCGCACTTGTCTTGTGTACGCACTATAAGCGGCAACGAGCGCTTTTCATTGGCCAAAATAGAAAAACGTAGGAGCTTCCGGCATGGGCGGCGCCTCAAGCGTGATGTAACGAGGAAAAAAGAACACGGAACAGAGGTATGTTATGTGGCTACAAGTTTGGCTATTTAGAGCAAAGTTGGGCTGAAGAAAAATTTGGGGCGTCGCCTTGCGCGAGTTCGATATGTGGCTATATTAGGGCTACTAAAAACGTCGAACTTGGCTATATTTGGGCGATAACTGGCGCGTTAGTGGTAGAATTCCACTGTTCTTCAAGACAAAGGTATACAACAGGTCTATCTTACTGGTACGTATACATACGGAGCACAAACCTGGATGATTACAAAGAGGGTTCAACCTTAACTGAGGACAGTGGAGCGAACAATTGCGAGAAAAAACTATAGGTGTTACCTTAAGGAACAAGAACAGAGAAGTTTGTATCAGGTAACAATGGGTGTTAAGGACATCAATGTCAAAATTAGGGCGAATAAATGGTTGTGGCATGGCACATAGCGCTAAGAAAAGATAACCGCTGGTTATAAAAAATCACAGACTGGATTTCAAGGGAAGGCAAGCTGGTGAAAGAGAGGCAGAAAGTTTGGGAGGGAGGTGAGAATAGGAAGTTTGCGTGTATAAAGTTGCAGCATGAACAGGACCGAGTTGACGGCAGGACATGGGAGAGGCCTGTGTCCCGATGACGACCATGATGTTTGAATTCACGCTGAATGGGTCGTTCTGTTCAAGCAGAAACGAATGTAGAATGATGCACTTCAGGTGGCGTAACCGGTACCGCGGCAGTGCATGTGTGTGCGCGAAATGCGTACCTCCTGTTTCCCTTCATTGCAGCTGCCTGAGCCGCCAGACCGGTGGCTTTATTCTTTGGTGTACTTATATAAAACATTGCGCTTCGCTGTCCCGGAACGTCTCATCTTCGTCCTATTAGTTTCAGGCAGCAGACACCCAATCCCCGGGTATCGGGATGAGACGAAGAGTAGGGGGTTTCGGAATATACTGCACTAGCATTGTTATTTTCAGACAGGGAGAGGAACAAAACAGGGTTGGGTGATCGTGGCACTGGTAAGTATAGAGGGAAGTACCAGTAGATGACACAATAAAGTGTTTCATAGCCATGCTTTTTGAGTGAAGTATTGCACCGGGCACATCTTCAGACCTGCTCCTCGTTTTTTACGGTAACATTTGCAGTCGCTGCTCTAATCCCGCGAGATGAATTTTGTTTATACTTACATTCCAGTCGATTCTCAGAGGTGGACTTAAGACGGATCTTATCCTTTGAGGAATATCGAGCCATAGGTAAGTGGGCAAAGTATGCAAGACAATATAAAAAAGAATGCAAGGAAGAGCGCGAAATCAAAACTGCGTTTTGGTATTTCCGTGTAGCGTCTTAGACACTTATGTTTGCCACGACGACATTTATCGCTGCTTTTATCATATGAAATGAGTTACATTGATGATGTGGTAGCCAAGAGAAATCGCAGCGCACTTTTTAGATTTTATTTCCGTTCAATTTGAGCAGTTCCCTTTTAAAGTTTTGTTTTCATGAAGTGAGACAGAGACTCTAATTTTTTCCGTTCATGTTGTTTCCTAAATTCATATTTTGAAGTTCAAAAAATTGACTATTTCACCCCGATTAACGAAAATTGGGATTTTATAAAGTGCTTAGGCCCAGCTAACCCACCCATCTTAGCCCAAAAGGAAATAACAGAACGAAGCTTCGAACGATGAGATAACGTGCGCCTTGCGCATGTTGGCAAACTTTTCGGTTACCGTTGCATACATACTTTGACAGAATGATTCTACTTATTTGCGACATTGCTGAAAATATCCTGCTTGGTTGTGCATGAAATTTTAAACCAAATAATAACCTGTCACTTCGAGTTCACAATGTGCTATCTACGTGGCTTTTGAACGTTACAGTCCAGTATGCAAACAACAGTGCGATGTGATCGCATGATGACAACGCGATTGAAAAGTGTGAAAAAACTGTTTGTGTAGACTATACCGCAAAAGGAGCAAAATTAGAAGAGAGTGATTTCATGTTAGTTGTTGTTACAAAAAAGCATGTACAGTGATCAAATCGGCTGTCTATAACGTCGGAGCATCGTGCGCGAAACAGCAGGGCGACACCTGCAGTCGCAAATATGCCACATCTGAGACTGCGCGGCACCAGTAATGTGTCTGCCTCGCAATACTGATCCCTGTTTATCGCCGCGGATGCAACAACCGCTTTGGCAGTCGAAAGTGCTCCGAGCGATTTCACGAAAAAAAAACTAGAAAGACGAAGTAAAACCGTTGTCGCTGTGATATAATATAAAAAACTAGAATATTTCTTTTTTACAGTGTTTTTCTTTCGATTTTGTAATGTTGACAGTGCCTCGACGACCAAAGCAGCCATCATGGCCGCGGAAATAAAGAAGGGCGGAAAGTGCAGGGCGGGCACATCATTGGCGCCGCACATGCTCGGATGTGGCTTATTTGTGACTGCAGACGTCGCTCGTGTTGTTCCGTGCGCTACGCTCCGTCATTATAGACTGCTGAGTTAAGGACTGTACATGACTGTCTGCCATGCGCCCGAGGGCGGCGGGTGCCTCATGACGCTGTGTTAGCCATACGCCTGAGGCAGACGCGCAGACTCCTAGATCACATGGTGAGTTACTGTGGGCGTGCGATGGCGTACGGGGAGCTAGCAAAGGTCTAGAATGATTGATTGATATGTGGGGTTTAACGTCCCAAAACCACTATATGATTATGAGAGACGCCGTAGTGGAGGCCTCCGGAAATTTAGACCACCTGGGGTTATTTAACGTGCACCCAAATCTGAGCACACGGGCCTACAACATTTCCGCCTCCATAAAGGTCTAGAATGAAGCCATTTGAAGTCATAGTTAGGGTGCCGCTCCATTGCGCGTAAGAGATGCGGGCGCACATTTCGGGCACCCTTTATTAAGGTGTTTTGTTGGGATAGTGAAACGCGAAAAACTAACTAGGTAAAACGTGTAGCGAGCTCGAAAGAAGTGAACGTTATGCTTTACAATGTGATTCGCAATTCGGATTGTGGACCTAGGATTCTGCAGAAATGCTGCGAAATACGGTTACTCATTTACGAAAGTTAGGGAACGAAATGTGGGCAGAAAAATAAAGACTTCAACAACGTGGTCGTAAGAGACTGAGCTGGTTCAAGTTTTTGTGGTCATGCTCTACAGTGTCTAAGTACCTCTAAAAAACTTCACACCACCTGCTAAACGTAACTCTTTTTTTGTTTAAGAGACTCGATTGAACCATAAAGTGCATACTAAATGATATCTCG
Organism: Rhipicephalus annulatus; assembly: GCA_013436015.1. NCBI lineage: Eukaryota > Metazoa > Arthropoda > Arachnida > Ixodida > Ixodidae > Rhipicephalus > Rhipicephalus annulatus. The sequence goes on from WOVY01009849.1 coordinate 854,578, forward strand.
GATAATACGTACTGGAACGTCGGCAAATACAAGCTGAGGCTACACATGCATGAACCTAAAATGCATACGACAAGGCAAAAAGGCATCGATAACACAAAGGCGACAGAGAAAGTGACCATCAGTAAAGCTATTCACTCGTTGTTCAAGCCTGGGTCGTCCAAGTCAACGACAACAAAGATAAAGCTGGCAAAGTGGTGTCTCGCAGCTCACAATGCCGTGCTTTGTTCTTTGTGTATTCTGCTGATCACCTCACTTCGATTGTGAAGCGTGCTTTCTAAGACTCCAACGTAGCTGACAACCTGACCATAGGACGTACTAAAAGCACTGCATTTGTTACCAAGATCCTTGGTCCAACATTGTTCGACATGCTAGTTGCAGACGTAGGACAATTGCAATATTTCCTTATCGTGGATGAAAGCGCCAACAAACTCTCAGCTTAACAGCTGGGTATTGTTGTGCGATGTTTTCTCGCAAACATAAAGATTTGGACGCACGATTTTGGGACTTGTTTGCACAAACCACGCATCGGCATATGACATCTTTCCAGCACTGAAGTCTTTTCTGCACTCATGCATGTTGAGCATGTCTCACTGTGTTAAAATGGGTTTATATGACGCCCAATATTCTGATCAGTAAGTACCATTTGTAGTCCTGTTTATAAAAAAATCTAGGTAACTCTCATTGGCCCCACCACGGTGGTCTAGTGGCTAAGGTACTCGGCTGCTGACCCGCAGGTCGCGGGATCAAATCCCGGCTGCGGCGGCTGCATTTCCAATGGAGGTGGAAATGTAGGCCCGTGTGCTCAGATTTGGGTGCACGTTAAAACCCCAGGTGGTCAAAATTTCCGGAGCCCTCCACTACGGCGTCTCTCATAATAAAATGGTGGTTTTGGGACGTTAAACCCCACAAATAAATCAATCAAACCCTCATTTACTCCTCGTGAAGAGCACATGCCACGTGTTTTGTTTGGCTAGCAGCAAGGTGGCCGGCGCTCTGTCATCGAATATTGAATATCTTGTGCGGGAAACATACAACTGCTTTTTGAAGTCGCGTAAAAGACCGAAGCCATATTGATTGAATTATGCCGCATTTGATGAGAGTAATCTGCTCGAACTCGTCAGCATGCCCAACATTAGGTGGCTGAGTGTCGGTCTCTATGGGAGCCAGATCCTTGAACAGTGGAAGCAGGTGAATCAGATACCTGTTATACAGTGCGGCTGTTGCATGAGATGTTTGAGCTTGAGAGAAACTACTTGTACATTCTTTTTGTTCAGCTAGTAGTCGTGGAGTTTGAAAGTGTCAATAGACAATTTCAGACGGATAATTTGGACCCCACCAAGTTCATCCAAGACTTTGATCTCCTCGTACGCTCAATGTTTCGAAAATAGTGCTTCGCGAGCACGTGTCATCAACTTCTGATTTGGAAGCGCACTTGCTGCACGCATGTGCGTGCGCTTTTCGAATTGTGCGTTTGACACTTTTCACAATAGCTGATTTCTGAATCCGAAAAGGAGAGCATATTAGGTCACTGTCGAAGATGTATTGTGGCACATGTACAATCCCTCGTAAAAAGACTACCCGAAAATTAGGAGTGGTTCAAAAGCTTGAAATACCTAAGGCTAAGCTCTGTTCGCGAGATGTCCTTTTCAATATTTCTAAATGTTTTATTAGCTTCGAAGCCAACAGCTGAAAAATCCACCTTATAAATGAAGTACGGAGTTCAGCAGGCAAAGATCCGTCTCTCAGTGTAAGGGAAAATGTCACGGAAATGCGGCGTAGCACTAAGACAACAAAAGCATTGCTGTTGAGGCCCTCTTTCTTAAATTGACGAAATCAGTTACGGCACTTCTTTGCCAACCTGTGTTGCACCCTACGGTAGAGGGGAGCTGAGCCAGGTTTTATGACCAACCACAGGAATAGACTTGCAATTGAAACAATCGAGATACTTTTGAATTTGTGCTGTGGGCTAAAAGAGTGGAGTGGATGCTGTGATACTCCAAGTCCGACAAGTACTTTATGACAAAATTTATGCTGCTGAGTCATTCGATGCTAAACGTCCTAGCCATTCTGGCAACCATCTAAAATATTAAAAAAACGACGCAAATATTTTTTGCATTAAAACAGTTACTTGCAAGAATATTTCAAAAAGAAAAAATATTTCGCTCACGTGGGCGCTTTCGGAACTTCCAAGAATGTCGTCTGGGTGTGTCTGAAAGAAAATATTTTAAAAGTAGCACTTTTTTTTTTCAACACTAAAGTTGGCCTACGTGCTTAGTAATTGTGCTCGTATAAGAAGTTTGAAGGTGAATAATATTAGTGTATATTTTTTTTCTGCCACATACATCTCCAAATGTTCAGCCAAAAAGTTTTATGCTTCCATTTTTATGGTGATAAAAATGCAAACAGAAAACGTTTCAACTAAACTGTTGAAGGCGTATTGGGCAGAACAAGTGTGCTAATATTGCTAAGCTTCAAACATCTTACACGGGCACCTTTACTTATTATGCAGACCAAGTTTGGTGCAGAAAGAAAGAGTGGTACTTTTAAGACAATTTCTTTTTCAGAAACACCCAGGCGACATCTTCTGTAGTTCGGAAAGCATCCATGCGACCAAAAATGTTTCTCTTCAGTATAATTTAATTATTCACTGTTTTAAATGCATAAAATCAGCACGCTTTTTATTATTACAATTGAGATAGTCGCCAGATTGGCTGGGACATTTGGCGTGTGATGACCCTGCTGAAATGTATACGATCACTGAAAACACTGCAAAGGAAGAAAGGAGAGGGAAACACTAAATTCTACCGTGGTCGGAAAGTAAGCTATGAAAGCACAGTAAAGTAGGCAACCAATGGTGGGTGCCACTCTTCTTATTACAGTAGTGTTTATAAATTGCACGTTGTTTTTATTTAATATATTTGCATAAAAAGTGATGCCGCTTATTGAAAGCCTTAGCCAACTGCATTTCTCGCTCCTTCTATTTGTACCATTTTCTTGCTTTCGCCATGTCCAACTTAGCAACGAACGTCTGGGACCATTCCCTGTGATCAGAAGCCTCAATCCGCTCTAATAAAAACAGTGTATTCATTGGCACTCGTTATTTATTCATACGATCTTAACAATGCAGAAGTGATTGTTTAGGCTGAAAATTTTCGGCGACTATCCGCTGGTGCTCGTTTATTGCTGAAACAAATGAGCAATGACCCGATTTGGGCATTTTACTTAATTAAGCATCAAAAATGTTTGGAAGATGGTGCTTATGTTTGTCCATTTGCTCTAAATATTATTATTTATTAGACAAGAAGACTCAAGTCTCTATGGGGGCTAGTTTTGGTAAATATCGTTGAGGAAAGGTATTATAGCATCTACAAGCGCATCTACATCTGTCTTAGACTGCTGTATTTATTTATCTTACGAACTACCATTTGGGGAATGCTTCAACGCTGCCTCAATATCGGCACTTTCACCTCATTTACCATTACTTGCCGGCCCACTGCACAGTTTCTAAACCATTACGTACTCTAGTCCCTGCCTAAGCACCATGAGTTATAACGAAGTCGAAGCTTACTAGTAGGCCATTGCTAAGGTGGCCAGCTACCCTGCCCTTGCGCAAGCCGCAAACATAATGTTGCTCATATCTCGCGTCGACTGCCACGGCATCAATATTTTGTTACTACAGGCTGTGCAAAAAAAGGAAATTGCTCTAGTGGCGTACGGAGAAAAACATTGTACAAAATAAGATTGCCTCTAATTACATACATAATTTGCAATTTTTTGCCTTTGCCTCTTTTTGGCTACACTATAGCTCTTTTTTTGACTACGCCGCCTTGAGTGACCTGAAAACACTGCACACGCAGTGGGGAGACAGAATCACTCCAGACAGCAAGGGGTGAAGCCGCGTTCAGACAGCAGTCGCATCTATCAGAAGTGCCGTATGGTGCAGCGGCCGTATAACACGTTTGCGTTGATTGCGACGACGTATGTTCGCATTGATGTTTTTGGTACGATACGTTTTTTTACTACGCGCCGATCACGGCTTTACATTTGCGATGCATCCTCGCTGCAATTGCAGCCAAGGAAGATTTGCTTATTTAACCACGGGCTGGGCTGGCTAAGCGTTCCTACCAACGCAAGTTGCGTCTGCCCTTTAATCTGCGGGAAACCAACTGCGTAGACACGCCACGGCTTTCAAAACGCGCATGAAGAAGCGGAATCTGGGGAGGCCGGAAGCCCCACGAACAGAAAGGGAAAACTAAAACTGCTTTTCCCATTGATGATACGTAAAGGTTGGATCATGTAATGTGCCCGGCCATATTTACGTCTCTTGGGTTACGCAATTTACGCTAAGTACAACAACGTATGAACAATCTCATTACGTTGCTTGCGCTTACGTTTACGATCTTTACCGAGGATGCGTACATAGCGGATGTAGTCTCAACATTCCTTACGCACGCTTTTTGTTCCCGCCCGTCGGCTCCTTTGTTCTTGGGGCTCACTCGGGTGTAGTTTGCCAATGATGCGTTGCGCCTGCGGCAAACGCCTACTTTCCGTTGCCTTTCCGTTGCTCATGGTCATACTACGCTGAAATGTACCCATTGACGCTATCGTGATCGGAGTACGTCCTGCCTCAAGTGACGGGCGCTGTGCTCGATCTTCGTAAGAGTACGCAGCGTAGTCGTGAAGGACCGTTTCCGTCTGCAGCGTGTTAAAGTGAGTCCTTTTGCCGCGCAAACGTGCTACTTCTTGTCCCTGTCTATTTATTTCTGTTGTCGTTCGTCTGCGTTCGTCTGCGTTCGTCTAGGATTGGGCATTGTACTGCGTTTATGGTGTTTCCTCATGCGAATCAATTCACTAAGAGCGGTACTGTGCACTTGCTGCACTGCTCACACTGCGGCAAGTTCCAGTGTTCTTCGTCTCGTTCTTGTCTCGTTCTTGTCTCTGTGTCGTCGTTTTGTTCTCGCGCTATAACTATCGTCAGGCTCACAGTGCCTTTGCTGCGCGAATGCGCGTGAAAAGCGGCGCGCTACTTCACGCGAGGCGACGGGAAACGTGGCCTTGTGGCGCGCTTAGTCCGAAACTAATGTAGTGGCCCTATACTTCTGTGAGATAGGTGCACACTGCTTTACCAAGCACATTTCATTTCACGAAGCAGGGGTGGCTCACAAAAGTGCAGCTTTGCCTGGGCATCTGCTATAAAGATGCTACTGCTCGCAACCTAATTAAATAAACGAGAAGGATATAGTGAATATAGTCACATCTACCGATAAGCGCTAAAGAGGCGTTTCTCAAAGATATCGGCTTTCGGATGAGCCGCGAGGAAGATAGGCTGCTTTTGGGTGTTCCACCAATCATGTCCGTTTCGTAAAATTTATTGTGCTGCCATTTCGTTTTCGACGCGCTAGCAAAAAGCGCAGCGTCGCGTGTTGCAGTTTATCGGCTCTGGCCATTGTTATCGTGATTGATTGATATGTGGGGTTTACCATCCCAAAACCATCATATGATTAACAGACGCTGTAGTGGAGGGCTCCGGAAATTTCAACCACCTGGGGTTCGCTTGGTGGCAAAGTGCACCCGTGTAAAGCGGCCGTGTAACGAACAGCTATTTCATGTGCCGTATTCTGTTTTGGCCGCCATTAGCGCTCCCTGATAGAGCGTTGACCCTGTAAGCCATGTGATGTGTCGAAAGCCCCAACTGCAGTGAGGTCAAAATAGTGATTACGCCCTCATTTTTAAAGTAAACGAAGTAGGTTGCACATAAGTGCGCAAAAGCCATCGAGGGGCCCCGTCACAAGCGGAATAGAAAAATAGCGGTGCCGGCTGTGCCAATGATCTTCGCTGTGGCGTTTTACTTTTTGTAGGCGGCTCAAGACGAGCGCTGGCATCTCGGGAGAGAAGTAGAAGACGCGTATGACATGCCGGACGATGTGTTTTGGTGACACTTTCGGCTCTGCAAGGATGTACTCGCGGGCTCGCCGCCGACGGTGCTGGAATTGGAGCGGCAGGTATTAAGTGCCCGGTGTTTCTTCGCCACAGCCATATTTTAGCCATTGGTGGGGACCGAGGAGACAATTTGCATGGCGAAGCGAGCGGTCAACAAGTGTCTATGATGTGTGACACAGACTATCGTCAACGCCGATAGCCGCAACAAGCGGGTTCTCTTCCGCGTATGCCGGAAGAAAAGGTAGCCATGAGAGCGGATTTCTTCGCCTTGGACCTTTGCCCGGCGTCATCGGGTGCGTCGACGATAGTTTCGTTGCCACCGTCGCACCGAACAGCATGCAGACGGCAGCGTTCTTCTGTCGCAAAAGGTATTACGCGCTGAACGCCATGTTTGCAAGTAGCACGGTTTGAATTATTTCATGCGCATGTTTTGTGCACTAAACTGTGGCTCATAGCACCTTTGGTTTCTCCAGATCTGCAACGCGGACGCGCGGACTTTCGCCATAGAGCTGTTGGAAACGTGGTCAGACAACGATAGCAATATCTGACACATGCTTAAATGCATTATGTAGTGGAGCCTGTTACTAGGCAACTGAAGAGCCGTTTGCGCTGCTTTTAGCGCTACCGTGCCCTCCACTACTCAAGGGAATGTTCTTCGATCAGTGTTCCTGCATGTGCTCTGTTGCGCAACATTTGATTGATATGTTTAGTTTAACGTCCCAAGATCACCATATGATTATGAGAGTCGCCGGAGTAGAGGGCTACAGATATTTCGACCACCTGGGGTTCTTTAACGGGAACCGAAATCTAAGCACACGGACCTACAATAATTCCATCTCCATCGAAAATTGAGCTGCCACAGCTGGTTTCGCAACATTTGTAATGCGTAAGGCGATAGTGTTTACAATTTGGGTAATTGCTCTGGCGATGAGAGCAATGAGCATCTGTTTAGTCAAGGCAGGTCATCGCGCTTCTTTACTTGCGTGGACAAGCTGTCCGCAATAGCATTGTCAGCATGTTTGGCATGTCGAGGCAGCAACACCATCACTACATAAGATGGGTGCACAGGTGAGTGCGCCGCCTTACTAGAGATGATGGAGGTAATTTATCTGTGTAATAATATTGACCATCTGCACTGCGGTTTTATTAACATGCGCCTAAAATGAAGAACAGTGCCGGTTCTGAATTTTGTCCTCCTTGAACTTTGACACCGTTGTCGGCAGTAATAAGACAAGTGTCCTGAAATGTAGTAGTGTAACATATTATCTGCTCAACTGCCATGATGTGTTGCCCAAAAACTGCAAGGACACATCTGCTACCTTTCTACACATTTTCAGAGGTATCAACTTTTTACAAAGCTCGTCACTGCGCGAGGCAGTGTCAATTTATTGAAGCAGTACATTGGAGCCACTGATTTAGCAGCCGGTAATAAGACACTGCACTGTATAGCAGAATGCAATAGGCCACTTACTGGAAAGAAAGGCTTTGGTAGTGTTGTATAGGCACTGTAGTTTGGCGAACTCGAACTATGACACAATTATAATGTACCCTTCACTGGATGTCTCTGAAAAAAGTAAACACGTCAGGTTTCTTAACATGCCCCTAATAGTTACACTGGCCTCCTAAAGTTTCACCTCATTCAATATGTGTCCTCCATGGCTATGAATTTCGTGTCATCTGAATCAGAAGCCGAACACTGCCACTATTGCATCGCACTATCACAGTCTTTTCTTGCTGCTGCCTTCCTTTAACTGCCAACACTTGCTACCGCCACCTAATCTATTCCTGGGAGTATGTAGGCATGTGCAACCTACTATGCTCAATAGCTTTCCGTCATATACTCACCACACTATCTTGTTCTTTTTCGGAGAGCAAGTTGCCCTGAAAAAATGTTCAGGCGTGATGAAGTGCATTGGGTTCGTCACAAGTGTGCTCAAGCACCATACTGCTGCCTTGAACGGCCAAATGGCCAAGTGACGCTCAAAAGACATGTGGCGTGTCAAATTTTATATGATGTCTAAGTGTGTGCATGCCTAAATTACGTTTAAGCAGCGGGTAGTAGATAAATGTTTCACCACGTCATATGTACAATCATCATTAAAGTGATCCAAATTATTTGCTAGCGCCTCAAGTCTGATAATTGCTTTAAGATAATATTTTATTCATATGAAGACCATTGGAAATATAGCTTATGTGATCCGGTAATAAACGTACATTAGTAAATGGCGTGTCACAATTTTTTTAACAAGGAACTTCACCATGCTGCAGCGTGAACCAAGCAACATCAAACAGCTTTGGGTAATCCATCAGTAATTGAACAAAGATATATTTGCAACTCGAATGTGACAATGCAATAACCATACCATCACATGGTTTTCAAGAAACCATTTTGTGGCACTATGCAGCAGTAACCTGATTGCATAGAATGTCCGAACACCTAGAAGTGAAAATGGATTTTAGAAACCATCGAATGACATGTCCATTGCTCTATCAATTTAGCCACCACGGCAGTGATCTCCCCAAGCACCTAATGGCGTAAGTATTTGGATTTGAAATTGGGAGTAATGTCAATGCCACCAGTAGTCATGGGGGCGAATTTGGAGCACTCTCTTCCCCTGCTGCAATCACGTTGGAGGAGACACTAACGGGACACATTTTCACGTACAGTGAACTTAGTGATGTGGCAGGGCTTAGTTATCGCTGAAAAATGCCACCATCAAGGTTTTCCATGTGTCTTGCCTTCTTAGATAATTTATGAATTGTACAAACTACTTGCAACAGTAACGATGAATATAGAGGCCATTGCTACTTGAAATTATATTATTAGACATTCCGCATCACAGCTAACATACATCTGTGCCTGTAGAAAGCCACGGGCGTGGCTGAGTAATGTACGTCACAAATGTGTATACGTCAAAAGTAATACAGGTCAGAAATGCGCGTGGCCTTCTACAGTCCACACTCATGGCTAACTTCACAAATGGCAAAAGTAATGATGACTACAATGTAATACTATCACTGCTTCGAATACCAAGGATTGCACCACGAGCAACAGGCACTGGTACCCGTGAATAGGATAAACGGGAGTGGGATACGTTATTAAAAGTGATATGGTTACGCACTCAAGAGAAATCAGCCTTATATATCACAATAAACAGGTACTTGCTGTCTGAAAATCAGCGGAAAATTGGTATTCAGCCTAGGGGTGCCGGAAAACGGCACTCCTGAGCTGACCCACTCATGGGAAATCAGCAATAACCTTTTCCTATCTCTGTCTCCATGCATCTTTGTATTTCGCTTATACTTTATATGTTTCCTGTGTGCTACTACTGTTACGTTTACGTCCGTTTATTCAGGCGGCTTGGGCTAGCGTTGTGTATATATCCTTCCTTTGGCATTAGATATTAGTTAATAGTGATTATGCACAGCTGGCGTCTGCGCTAACATAATTTTTTACAGCACCCGCGTGTGGGCCTCGGTAGTGGGCGGCTGGCCTGGCGACTGAATATAATCCTTCAATTGTGAGCTTCAATGCCTTTCTAGAACTGTCTGATCTCCTTCTAGGAAAAAAGAGGTGTACCGATGAAACGCGGAGCTTTGTTTATACCTAAAGTAAATTGTCCTCGCTTTCATGTCATACACTGGACAGATACCGAAAGGCTGTCAGAACCCTCTCTCCATTTCCGGTCACAAAGTGTCTGGCTGACACAATCGGGCCAGAGTAGAAGGCCACTAGAACACCTCGCGGAGACCTGTTGCTGAAAGTTCATGACAGTGAGCGGTACATAAATCTTTCACACTTGTTGTATTTGGCACGTTTGCAATCACAGTGACCCGAAATAACCTATGAACACCATCCGAGGAGTGGTCACCGATTACTATCTCAAAACCTTATTGACGAAGAGCTGCTTGAAGGATGGAAAGACCAGGCTGCAATGCAGGTAGAATACTTTGGTAGTCGTTTAGCAACGTGTGCATTGTTTCATGATTGATCGTACGCTGTTTTCTTTTTATTTGTTGTTTTCTCTCTTTGTGGTTTGCTTATTTTATGTAAACCTGAAGTTGATCTAATTTTGATGCATTTTCTTTTTATTTCCTAAATTCTTGAAGTTTTGAAAATGGACGTAAAATTGTTTTTTCATAATTGTGCTCCGCGGATTTTGTAATGTCAAGTGAAAAGGGGTAGGAGCCTCATCAAGCTGCTAACATAGCAGCTTTTTTCTCTTATCCATGCGTTTTCTTTTTCGCAACTCTGTGAAGGAAACGCTCAATAAAACTGGAACTGAAACTTAAACTGAAAAGAAGTAACTCCACAACGCCCAGCATATCATATTTGCTACGCCAACATTTAAGCTAGGCCTGCTGCTACAAACTGAATCTTAAAGTGCGAAAGCTGGTTGTTGGCGCTAAGGGAACGCTGAAGACGGTTTTAAAATCTCCGTGGTTCTAATTCTTGCCACCATAGCACAGCTACCTCCATATCAAAGATGACCACCTCGAGCACTCCAAGTGATGGAGTTACAGCTCGGAACGTTCTTCACTAGAAAATCCAATTGTGGCTTTTTTTTCTGATACCTTTCGTGAAATGTTTGGCCTCATACATTTTCTTATCTGTAGGTGCAATTTCTTGGGATGTCTCGTTGATTGGGTCTCTACAATAGCGGGTTAAGTTTGTGCACAGCATACCTGAATCAGCAGGCGTTACTTGAACGCGCTCTCCAATTTATTAAATTTACAATATTTACGTGATCTCTTCTATCTAATTACTTGTTGCATGGTCGATTCCCCAGAGTGAGTGTGAGCAATGAATTTAGGTCATAATCAGGATTACCAAGTCCATGAAGCAGCGTGCGTTCATCGCTGTGCTGTTAAAACGCCTGATGCTGTAAGAAAAGACAAAAAAGGAACACTCATTAAGATTACCATCACCTCCTAATTAGAGAGAGAAGAGTTACACTAACACAAACCAATGTTGACGCCAGGAAAGGTGGTGTTGGTCATTACCCGCTGGTGACAAACGCATGATAGCGTCCCAGGTACAGTGCAGCAAAACAGAATGAGCTCGGTTCGATCATTTGTTCCAAATGTGGCACAGCACTTTGCCTTAGCATTAAAGAAATTGTGTTTTTGATTATTATAGATTTTGCAGTATGGCACTGGCGTGTGGGCAATGTCTTTTCAGGAAAACCCACTGTATCATCTATCAAAGGAATCGTAGTTTGTATATGTAACATTTCTACCCCTATAACTTGTCCTAAATGTGTTTTGTTGTATCTGAAGAGCAAATAAACGATATATATGATTTTTTCCATTACGACTTCTTTTCCCGAGCTTTTATGAGTTAAGATGAAACGGGAGGACAAGGGAAATGCCACAAAAGTTTTGATTGTAACGTTCGCTTGAGCTATCCTGTCCGATTCTTTTGAGGCTGGGTACACGAAAGCAAGTCAGACTCTGTAACCGAAATTAACGAACGTGTTTTAAATGCCCGAGCTTTGGTTACGGCTCACAGAGTTGTAGAGGTCGACTCACCAGAGCCAAATGTGGAAACCACGAACATTCCTCTGACACCTACGACAGAGCAGGCGGAATATTCTAGAGTATGTCCTATATTAAAAGTGGAGAATAAATTATTGGCCTTAAATACAAAGAAAATACCTCACTCAGGGAAGGAAGAAGACGGTGTGTACCTTTTGATGGCACAACCTATGCGGCTGCGGTGCACCAGGGGGCAGCGCTGCAGCGACCTTTGCCACTGGTCCAGCCAACGATAGCAAGTTGTCGGTCGTGGCTTCCGCTACCATGGTGGAGGTAGCAGGTTTTGCTCCACCCACCCAGCATGAAAGCCCCGCTACCCTAGGGTTGCTGGCACCATGATAACAATCGGTGAAAGCCTGCGCTGCGTGAACCAATAGCGCAGGACCATCACCAACCGTCATTGTAGGCGCAGCCAAGTCTGCCTCACTTTCCTCACTCTCTGCTGGCGCTGGCAAAGACCAACGCAATCAAGACTTTAACGCAGTCCCGTCAACTTTCGTGCTGATAGGTACTAAGACCTCGTCCTCAGTGGCGAGGCTTTTACGAAAAACTCGCTTGCATGAGCGCTTGTCCGGCGCCTCAGAGCAGCGAATAGGCACTACACTTGTTCTAATGGCACATTTACCACCAAAGAAGCGGTGACCGGCCGTCGAACACTTCAAAAAAGATAAACACCACGTTTTAGGGAATTGAAAGGGCCCTGTGATCTAACTCAGCACGTTCCCTATATGTACGCATAGCATCATTGCACTTTCGTAATGAGAACACTAATTGTAGAATGGAACGTGAGAAGTCTTCTTGGGGACTTCCATCATTTTTATGACCTGCTACACACACATACCCTAATAGTGCAGTGTGTACAAGAAACTCACCGAAAAGTAAAGTAAACCAACTTCCAGACACAATGTGTCACTTTCGGCAATGATTGGGATGGTGCGTCGCGTCTTCTGGTGGTGTTGCCGTTGCCATTGTCATAGACAAAAGCGTAGTGGGTCAACGTGTGCAACTTCAAAAACGTCTGGAAGCAGTGGTTATTCAAGAAGTTCTTCTAAACCATCTCGTAACTGTTTGCTCGATTTACATGCCCCCATATTATCAGCTGCAGAAGCACGAATTCCGGTCATCTACTTATGAGTTGCCGGAACCTTTACGTGTTCTTGACGATTTGAACGTAGACATTGGCTTGTGGGATGACTGCCGCCGAAATGCCTGAGATTGTTTGATAGATCAATACTTGTTTTCAACCGGTGCCTTTTTGCTGAATAAAAAGAAACCCACACTATTTAGCCTAGTGAGCAAAACTGATTCATCCATCTATTTTAGCATTTCCTTACCTTCTCTTTTGCCTTATTTTAGCTAAAACGTTATGAAAAACCTATATGGGAGCAATCGTTTTGCGATAGTTTTGAGTACAGCAAAAAGCACCACAGACTTTCCAGTGGATGCCGGCACAGCCGACTGGGAGATGTATCGAACTCTTAGTGCAACTCTTTCGTGGGCCAGCTTGTCTTCATTAGGAATTGATGCTGTGGTCGAATACTTCACTCCTTTTATAAATGGTGCTGCTACACAATGTCAATCTGAAGTAAAAAGTGTGTGAGGAAAATGGCGTGTTCGCTTCTCAAACCAAGAGTGCCGCAAGGCTCGAAAGAAACAAACAAATTGTGGGGGCTCTCCGAGATTTCCCTACAGCAAAAAACTGTAATTTTAAACATATATTCCGCTGATAATCAGGAAGAGAGAGCTGGCAGAGCTTTATCTCAAGTTTTAACTCCAACACAGATGATGCTGAAATATGGAATAAGGTGGGTAGAATCAAAGGTTGACAAAGATCTTGTCGCTCCTTGGTAAACATCCATGGTGGTGCCGACCGGGGTCTACCCGACGCGTCCTCGCTGACGTGAGTCGCCGAGACGTCATGGTTACGTCAGACCTGGATTCCTGTGGTAGCGTGGCGCAACTTCAGGTGGATAAAACCATGCTGACAGGTTGGAGAAACGAAGAACAAAGATGTTAATAGTACTATTTATAACTCTTTTCAGCATAGAGGTTAGGAGTTTGGCAAACCCTGAGCGTGGTGGATAAATCGTTAAACCATGGTTAAGAGCAACGTCCAGCACTTTGCAGCATCGTTTTAAGCCCTGTGAGGCTCGTATTCCTTGATTAAAACACCAATCACAGGCAAGACAACGTCCTCCCAGGCATCAGTCAATAACACATGGACGCCAAATAGGGAACGCATCTCCTGACGCAAGGCTCCTCCGAGCCGAGTTTGACTCGGCTCGGTGGAGCCTTGCGTCAGGAGATGCAAGGCTCTTCCGAGCCGAGTCAAACTCGGCTCGGAGGAGTCTTGCATCTTTGCCGGAACAAGTTGGTGGTGGGGTTGCTGCTGCTGTCTTTCCTTAGAAGGGCATTCAAGGAGTTGCAACTTCATTCGCTTAGACACGACCTGCGTGGTTGGCCTGCTTTGCCGTCTTACTGAACAAGTCATCAGGAGGAAACACACGTAGGGATATTGGCTCACGAACAGTCAAAGTTGCACATTCTAATCCCTTTTTTGCTTCCCGCTGCTGAAGCTTGTTTCAAGAGAAGACCACGGTAGTTTAGAAGGTGGGAACGCATCCCGGCAATGCTTCTCATGGCCAGCTTGGTGCCCATGGACGAGGGTCACAGCAGCTTTCCGTTCGCGAGATGAGTCACGGATTGCAACAGTCACTGCTGTTGCACAAAAGGATGATGGAAGTTTCCACAGTTGAATGCCAGAAACTCGCCTTGGCTTGTCGCATTGTCTGGGTAATTGCAGAAAGCTTCGACAGCATCTGTGAAGCTTGACCAAATGCACAAGCAAGCACTAGGCCTCTTCGAACAAACCAATGCAAAATAAGGATGGCAATAGTTTTACATGAAAAGCTCTGACTCAAAACTCTCAGCACTCACCCTTACTGAGAAACCAAGTGTGCCACCTTACACATTCACATAAGCTGTGCGAAAAAAAGCTTGAATAATAATTTTTATACCTCAAGAGCACCCCTGGATGGCGTAGAAAAAGTGACTGAGCACGTCAGCGTTTTCATTCAATTTGCCTTCCTATACCTAGTGTCGAAATGATAGTGCTAAGTCGCCTTTGAGGCCCACCTCAAAGGCGACTGTTCTTCGATGTCGTGGTTTGCAGCCACGTAGTGGGACAATGGTCTGTTTCTACTGTAAATTTAGCACTCACTGGATGGCACTGCCACTGATGAATGCCCTACAAAATGCAGGTACACTCCTTTTCTGAAGCGCAGTACATTAACTCAAGAGAGCTCAATTTCTGGCTCAAGTAAAGCGCGTCATACTCATTATTTTTGTCGTCCTGGCATAGAACGGCACTTAGGCCTCCATCTCTCATTACACTGGACCGTGAATTTCACGGTCATCAACTGGAGCTCTCGAAACCGACGACGATTCCTACTGCCTCCTGGCTTAAGAAAGCTTTTTTCCTTGTTTTCATTGCTGACCAGTTTCATTGGTTCTGTCCCGCGAAGAGCGTCGGTAGAGCACGCGAACGCTGAACAAACTCGGATTCAGCGAGCGCTACAATTGTCTTAAGGTCTGTTTTTGTCTACGGCCGCCAGTAATCGTGTACTGCTGAGACATTAAGCTCACCAGCCTCCCAAAACTTTAACCTATGCTGTGACTTATCTGTCTAACTCAACGTTGAGGAAACTCTTATTGATACGCTCATTTGATCACTCGATTATTCATTCTTCAAAGTAAAACAACAAAAGGTGGAGAACAAATACTCCCTCATAGCAGGTTCATTGGGTTAATGTTACATGTCTATGCTAGCGCCTTTGACTTTAAAAACCCACTGAGCTCTCTTGAGCACTTCACTTACTCTCATTTCTACAGCGTCGCAAAATACAGCGAACGATTACGGAACGAGAATCTTTCACACTTTGTCTATTCACTCATACCTACGTCCCGTTGTAGCACATTGTATGCAACACAAAAATAATACAAGGTGCAATGTTTGTCAAAATCATCTCACAACACTTGCATTGGGTTATGCTAATACCACAGACCAATGGCCCTCCATTCTGATAGCACGTAACGACAACTACACTGTGTCACGCCAAGTTTATTGATTTTACGAAATCATTTGTTCTATGCTAACATCTTTCTTAAAATGCTCATTCACGTGACATACACACGACAGTGAAGGCATACGTCATTACAATATACCTTCGAAACACTAGAAAAATTACAAACTTTTTCGATTTTCACCTTCTCGGTGTATTCGTACTTTAGCGAAGAGGAATGCCCACCACTGCAGCGACATGGACACGTTGGCGCGAGGCACGAGCTAGGACTGCCTGGTTGCTGCTGTGACGACGCCCGTATACCCAGCCAGCTCATGCTGCTTCTGTCTCGACGCTGCTGCCGCTTTTCGCCTTGCATTTACATTATATTCTGGTGCAGGCTGTTGTGGTTTTCCATGACCCTTGAATTGCGTAGCCGGAAGCTGCCACTCGTCATGCCTGACGACGCTGTCTTCACACATCCCCGGGCTTCACCATCCAGCTATCGTTCTCACACGAGCTGTCGCGGTGCCCAGCTCTTGTGAGAACCCAACATCCTGAGCAGCACAGAGGAGAAAGATGTTGAGAATTGGGTGGATTCCTATGGAAGAGCCAGCGCTACCAACAATTGAGATGATGCCATGAAAATCAATACCACGATATTTTAAGTAACGGATGTCGCCAATCTGTGATACAGAAACCACTAGGCGGAATTCGCTACTAGGAAAACCTTGAAAACCTGCATGGCAGCTGTTTTTGGACATCCTGGAGTGCACAAACTTCGCGCAGAACAACGCCTACGAAGCCAGTCTCAACAAACTGGTAAGCCATTCACCAGCTACACCGAGGATATCCTCGACATCTGCTGGCGAGGTTGACACGACGATGGTGGAAACCGACAAGGTACTACACATAGTTAAAGGCATTTCCGACGACGCCTTTCAAATACTCCTCTCAAAAAACCCTACCACTGTTCGGAGCTCATCGAGCCGTGTCAAAGTGTGGACGAGCTACTACGACAGCGTGTTCTCACGTGACGACCTAACGTCTCGGAAGACACCCTCGCAAGCCTGACAATCACTTCTGACCTTCAGTCACTGCTATCGCAGATCAAGGAGTTTGTTCGCGCTGAGGTCTCTCGCCAGATGTCGCTGCTATTAACAGCCGGCCAACCACCATCACATGTGCTAGCAAACATTCGTGAGGTCAACCTGGAGCAAATTTGTGCGGCTCTGCCATCTGCCCACGACACTACGCCGTTGTCGACCCCTGTGGCTTGTGCCGAGCTGGATGCGCCTCTAAGCTATCCCGAGGTCACCGCAAGGCCCACCGTGCTGACTTTCAGGTCACTACCATCAGCCGTGCCCACTCCTCGGTTCTTTCAGACATTGCCCCATCAGAGTAGTGGACCATGGCGTAAACACGACAATCGTCCAATTTTCTTTGCCTGTGGCCTGCCTGGCCACATAGCACGATACTGCCATCGGCGTGCCCCTGCTTATCCCCAGAACTATCACCAGAGCTTTGAACCTGCCGCTTACGTGCCACCACACCCTCCGTTTGCAGGCTCCCACCACCCCGACCAGATGTCCTCGTACGCCGACCACCGCCGTCCTGTTAGCTGTCGCATTGCAATCACCGATGCGTCGTGGTCCTTCATTGCCGGAGCAGGAATACTCATTGCCACAGTTTGAGAGGGAGGAACTGCGTCATTCTCGAAAAGACGAAGACCTCTCTGTTCACTGACGAATGTTTTGGAAAAATATGTGGATGGCGTCGCTGCACTCGCTGTTGTCGACACTGGTGCCGCAAATTCAGTGATCAGTTGCAGACTCTGCCACTTGCTCAAAAAACTTATGACGCCACTAGCAAGTATATCGCTTCATACAGCAAGCGAAGAGCCCGTCACGCCGGCTGCTGCCTGTACTGCTCACATTGTGATAGACGGCAGCATGTATGTCGTCGAATTGCTTGTGTTGGATTCCTGCTCCCATGAGGTTGTTTTGGATTGGGACTCTCTTTCCGCTAATAAGGCCGTCATCGACTGCTCTAGCACTGAGGTGGCATTTGAAGCGTTTAGTGACGCTCCTTGATCTGACGCTCTTGAAACCCGAGACAAACTATTTCTTGCTGAAGACGTTACCATACCGGCGCACTCTTTTGTCTTGCAACGTGCTCGCCGAGTCGAGTGCCCTTTTCACGCCATCTGCCGTTTTCGTTCGTCGCAAGTGTTCGCCGCTACCTCATGCCCTTTTGGAACATTATCACAGCGTCAGCAGACTGCCCATCTCAAATCTGCTGTCATGTCCTGTAACACTGCTTCGGGGCGAGTGCGTAGCGCGTGTTTACACTCTCGACTATTCTGTTTTATCAACATGCCGACTGGTTCTTTCGCCGAACAGGAAGTTGCTGCATTGACCTGTGCCTTTTCGCCACAGACTACTAGAGCTTACATACTGAGCAGCTCCATGCCCGACACGTTAACCGTTTCGCAACGTGCTCAGCTTCTACGACTCCTGAACAAGTTCCGTTCTTCGTTTGAGTGCCAGCATGGTCCCTTCGGCCACAGATCAGCTGTGCGTCACCGCATTGACACGGATGCCAACGCACCACTGCGTCAAAGACCCTGTCGTGTGTCCGTGACAGAGCGCCAGGTTATCGTTGACCAAATAGCGGACATGCTCAAGCGTGGTGTCATCAAGCCATCAAATATCCCCTGGACATCTCCTGTCGTTCTTGTTAAAAAGAAGAACGGGTCATTTCGCTTCTGTGTTGACTACCGTCGTCTTAACAATATAACTCGAAAAGACGTTTACCCCTTGCCGAGAATCGACGATGCTCTTGACTGCCTCCCAGGAGCAGTTTCTTCTCTTCTATTGACTTACGGAGCGGCTACTGGCAAGTCCCTATGGCGCCTGAAGATCAGCCTAAAGCGGCTTTAGTCACACCTGATGGTATTTACAAATTCCGTGGCATGCTTTTTGGTCTTTGCAGCGTGCCCGCAACGTTCGAGCGGATTATGGACAATCTTTCATGGCCTGAAGTGAAAAACATGACTGTGCTTCTTTGATAACGTGGTTATATTTTCGCCAGATTTCGCCACGCATCTCCGCAGACTAGATGGAGTACTACAGTGCGTAACTGACGCCGGCCTTCAGCTCAACCTGTAAGAATGCCACTTCGGCGCAAGTCAGCTCACATTCCTCAGCCAAATTGTCTCTAAAGACGGTATTCTTCCTGACACCGCCAAGCTTTAGGCAGTTGCCGAGTTTGCTAAACCTATATCTCTGAAACAACTGCGCGGCTTCTTTGGCCTATGCTCGTAATCACGCCGCTTTATTCGGAATTTCACGATTATCACCGCCCCCTTTACTGAACTTTTACAGAATGACTCGAAAAGTTACGCTTGACCACGCGCCTGTGATGATGCCTTTAAAACGTTGAGCCACCTGTTAACCTCACCACCAATCTTGCGTCACTTCAACCCAACTGCTCCGATTGAGGTACAATCCGATGCCAGTAGTGTTGGACTCGGTGCCGTGCTAACGCAGTACTAATCGGGATTCCAAGAGTAAGTAGTCGCATACGTGAGCTGTACCCTCCTCAAAGCAGACAATATTTTGTGACAGATAAGGAGTGTATGGTAATTATATGGGCTCTAGGTAAATTTAAACCGTACCTATATGGTCACCCTTTCGGCGTAGTCACCGATCACCATGCACTTCGTTGGTTATCCACGTAGAAGGACCCTTCTGGTCGTTTAGCTTGCTGAGCTTTGCGGGGTGAAGAGTTTGACATGCGTGTTGTCGACAAATCTGGCCGACGTCACACTGATGCCGACGCCCTGTCGCATTCACCTGTATCATCGGAAAGCTCTGCCTGTCTATCTGCCATGGACGAAACGGTTGCGGTTCTAGCAAACTGCGACTAGGGGTGTGAGCAACGTAAGGATGACTAGATTAGCGCTCTTCTGCGATTTCTTTCCGACACATTGACTTCTGCATCTTCTAGAACATTTCGCTGTCAAGCAGTTCACTTTGAGATCTGCGATGGCCTCAATATCACAGGAATTACAAGTCTGACGACTGAAAGTGGTTACTGCTCATACCTCGCCAACTTCGTGCTGCAATATGTTCAGATTTCCACGCTGACCCTCAGTGCGCGCATGTGGGCATCTTCAAAACATACGCTCGGCTTTCCTGCCAGTTTTATTGGCGAGGCATGTACACCTCTTTGCGTAGCTACATTAAGTCCTGCCCACAGTGCCAACGATGGAAAGTTCTGCCTCCTCACACCTCTGGTTCAATCCAGCCAATCCCTCTCCCAGCCAGGCTTTTCAACAGCAGTGAAATTGATCTGTACGGGCATCTTCCATTCACGCCTTCCGGAAGCCATTGCATCATAATCGCTGTCGACTACTTGAGGCGATACGCAGAAACAGCCGCTTTGACTGCTGCCATAGCACGCGACGTATCATGTCTTCTCCTGCGTAACTTCATTCTCCGTCCCAGCGCACCGCGTGAACTTATCAGCAACAGAGGACATGTATTCCTCTACGAAGTCGTCAACGCACTCCTCGCCGTATGCCGTATCATTCATGGGAATACGACCGCCTATCATCCCCAAACGAATGGCTTGAGGAAAGACTCAACCGTACCCTTGGCGACATGATATCTAAGTACGTTGCCTCAGACTACTTCGATTGGGACCTCATTCTGTCTTTTGTGACATACGCGTACAATACTGCTCCACAGGCGACTACGGGCTTTTCTCCATTTTTCCTCTTATAAGGTCGAGAACCTTCCACCACACTAGATACTAGTCTGCCCTACCACCCCGATTCCTCCGAGTCTACGCCCATCTTTAAAGCTGCCCGCATTGCCTAGGTATGCCATAAGCTCACCCAGTCATTCACAAGCATCGACCAATGCAGACAAAAACCTTGTCGTGATGATAACCACCCATACCTTAACTTTGTTCCGGACACCCTTGTGTGGCTTTGGGTTCCAGCTATCCCTACAAGCCTTTCTTTGAAACTTGTTTCAAAATACCAGAGACCCTACCGCGTTGTCTCGCAGACTTCACCTGTTAACTACATCGTCAAACCCGTTACGCCATCCACGGACCAGTGCTTTTGGGGGCGTGAAGCCGTTCACGTACAGTGGTTGAAAACATGTTACGATCCGCTCGTACTCGGCTCTCTGTGACTCACCAGGATGGCTCCTTTTTTTACGAGGGATGATATGTAGTAAAAAGGAATGCACACTACTGCAGCGACATTGACACGTCGGCACGAGGCTCGAGCTAGGACTGCCTGGTTGCTGCTGCGACGACGCCCATATACCCGGCAGCTCTTGCTGCTTCTGTCCCGACGCTGCTACCGCTTTTCACCTTGCATTTACATTAGAGTACAAATGATTAAATCACTTTGAGTTGCAGCCTTTAGCTCGGTGGTTCTCCTTCTGTAAAAGCCTCACTGCGACATCTAATCTACATATTTAAAATGGCTGTAACCTGCATCTACAAAGCAATAGTGAGTAACCATATTTTACAAGCCTTCGCAAAAGTTACCCTAACTGACCATTCCCTCTTTCTCTAAACTAGATTCGTTTGAATCGCACACGATGTGGTCGCAGTCGCGCTGGTTTTAAAGCACTCCAGAGGCTGCAGAATGCGCTAACTATAAGCTGCGTTCTGGCATCACACCTAACTTTGCACTTCGCCCGGCTCCCCTCAGGAATTTGACAGGGACGCCAGAAACAGGGGGTAAGCCTGCGCTATTCTCTCTTTGTGCTCACCCCCACAAGCTATTTGATCATGTGCTCTTTCGAATTCGATCCTTCGAACAATGTCACTTTTTCGATGTCGTCGAACTGAAACGCACGTTTCGTTGGGGTGACCTACCTCGTTTTCCCTCTCTACACCTGTCTAGCCGCTTGTGCCTCAATGAACCCCAGAAATGACATTTCTGCAAACCATCTGATGGCCTATCTTTTTGTCTTCCTCGTGACGGGGTGGGACCTGTCCCAGGCTTAAAAGTGCCGAACACTTTCGCTTGTTTCTTTTTCGCCAATATTTGCATGCCTCTTTTTTCTCGATGCCATCATCATGTCGGGTAGTGACTGAGGAGTTGGTGAGCTTGCTGGGGCTTGTGCTACCCCTTCCCTCACGCTCAAAATTTTGCAACTTAGTGTCACGACGGAGTGCTGGGGCTTGTGCTAACCTTCCCTCACGCTCAAAATTTTCCAACTTATTGTTACGATGGACTGTCGGGCCAAAATATCTTTGTAGACGCTGACAAAATCAATAACTGGGCCCTCTACGATGGCATCGCTGCAATAATGAAGCGTCGGGTTCTTGTCCTCGTCAAGCACTGCGCTAACCATGTTTACTTTTGACGATATCGAAACCTGCTCTCGAGGCACGAAAAATGTTTAAGCTCTTTACTGTGCCCGTGAGGGTGGCTGGCACCACCCTCATCTACTCAAGGACCGTCTTTTGATATCGTCTGAATGGCCAAGACCTCGCTCCCCACGTGCTCTACTTGGGCGTATTCTAGAATAAGCGGCGCCATTTCTGTCGCGATATTTTTGCCTAGCACTTTACGACGCGCCTCGCTTCCAGGCTCCTGTTTTTCTGCTTCGTAATTTCTTTCAGACCCTAGTCTGATAAAATATGAATATGAATATCTAGAACCTTTCTGCCCTAACTACTTCGTAGGTGTTCGCGTTTTGCTAACAGAGTAGCGCCACAGTATCATCTGCCTCACAGGACAGAATCGTGAGTAGCCTTTGACACCACGTGTCTCACTCAAATGGCAGTGTGTCCCAATTCTACTCAAACATCATATAGTACAAGCCAATATCCCCTCACTCTGTATATGGCTGAATGTACCTAGACATCAGAACTCTGCCTCCATGTTGGGATAAGGTACCACTTGCTGGGGACTACTGCCTGACTTATTCCCCAACTCAAGTTCTTGTTTGCGGATCGCAATGTCGTGCGCCAGTATTTCTATTGCACGCTTGCTTTCGAAGCGGCATTTCTCTCTCTCAGACTGCTGTCTTTTGGCCCCAGGCTTACGTTCCATGCGACGTTTGTTTCTCTGAGATTCCTGTCTTTTTGTTTCATGCTCACGTTCTAAGCGACGTTCCTCTATTTCGCGCTGACGCCTCTCTTGCTTCTCTTTCTGCTATCTGTATTTTTCTTTTTTCTTTGACTGATGAGGTCCCATGCTTGACTTACTCTTCATCTTCAGACCTCAAATCATTATTCACTTGTATGATTATGGCTTTTTGACCCAAACCCTTTGTATCGATCCTAAATTCCGCACACAACAGCAACAAGTCTGACTTCTAGAGCACTAATACGACCGTGATCGTACTGAGTGCTCGCTCTTTTCAAAAAAGACTTACTGAAAGACTTAAAATGAGTTTTTCGGCCAACTTAACTACCACTACTAAAATACGACAATTTTTAGAGTGATTCACTCAAAAAAAAGCCAAGCACTCAACCATACGTGATACATGCCTAGAGCCAGCTGCTTCCCGTGGGTCGACTGTTGTTGTCACTTGTAGCTTCGAATCCCACCGCTGCCACCAGTTGTTGCAGACCGGGGTACACCGATTGTGTCCTCGGTGACGTGGGTTGCCTAGACGTGAGGATCACGTCAGGATCAGTTGCTGGTAATTGAAGCTGGCGCAGAAACGCTCATGGAGGCTGATGATGTTGGTGCGCTGTTAGGCCGTAGGGTTGGTGTCGATGCAGCGCGAAATTGCGTCGGTCAATGATGACGAAAAGGGTGGCGCGCAGCTATCAACAGCGTCAATAGGTAGCGTAGTCGAGTGGTCAGGAACTACACGTGCACTCGAGAGATCAATGTCATCGGCAAAGCCCAGGCACTCTCCGCACAGTAACTTGGAAGGCGAGGGAAACGGATTTGAAACATAAATTGCACTTGATGCATCGTGAATGTTCAAAACGGCAAAAGGGATCAGGAAGCAATTGTGGTGAACATCGGTTTCTGAAGGCGTAAAAAGAAAAGTTGAAACACTAGAGACGTCACAGGAAAGCGGAACTAGGGCACATGAGAACGGGGGTATCGAAGTGTCGGCGGCAACGAAAACTTTTGCGGGTGAAAGGGGCTAGTCGAGGGAAGCAGCGTCGCATAACGGCGCGAACTCCACTTCGGCGCGAGCACAGTCGATGTCCCAGTCTAAAATAATGTCATGGGAACACTGCGGAAGCACTACAAATCAGACGACATAAATATCGTTAGCAATAGCGACACGTGCTGTGCATGCAGCAAAAAGACGAATTCGTTGCTCGCTTGCAGTGCTCGAAACGAGGTCGTGAAGAGGCACTGTGACTTTTTTTAGTCGACAGCAAAGTTTTTCACTCATTACAGACACTGCGGTGCCAGTATCGGCCAATGCAAAAACAGTTACACCTTCAAGGAAACAGCAATGACGTTAAACGTCGAAAAAACAAAGGTCTTGTGGATTTCGAAAGATCCGCAGTTCTTGCCCTCGGAACTACAGCTCCTAGTTTTCCTGAGGGACAGGGCGAGGTCGACGAAGCACAGGAGAAAGAGAACGTTGAAGTTAAGGCGACCAGTGTCTGTTGAATTTCCAGGGAGGTGAAAATTTGTCCATGGTGGCAGGCTCGCCAGATACAGCAGGCTCAGGTCAAGGTGGGAAATCAAAATTGTTGGGCCGGACGTCGTCACGCAGGGAAAACTCACGCCGTCGACAAAATCGCACCACTTGACCCGCAATTCAACAGGCAAAGCATATCGGCGAAGCATATGGGGCGGTTGTCTTGAGTGCGCCAAGGGTTCGAAAGCGCGGTGGTGGTGGTCGGGAGAAAGGACAGGCAGCCTGGTACATAGGCTCAGTCAGTACGACAAAGGGGCGTGTGGACTAAGGCGTTTGCGACAAAGAAACGTGGGCGTTCGCGACAGGTCGACGTCGGGTTCCGTTCAGTGCTTCGGCATAGGTCAGTGAAGCAGCCAAAGGTGGTAAGTGAGCTGTTGGTAGCGCCTCGGACACTTTCTCCTGAACTACTCGCTGCATTGATGGTGCTAAAGTAGATGGGGCATCTTCGGAAGTATAAGGCACGAGGGACTACTGGCGTGCGACCTACTCTTGTACAACTTGCTTGATATCGAGAAGCAAAGGGGTGTGGTGTATAGCAATGCCAGCTGGCGTTAGCGCGAAGATTGCTGCACATGGCGCGGTGGCACGACAAGTGGTGTCACGCTGTTTCCAGACCTCGTTATAGCTCTGACAAAGTTGGATCACTTCCGCTACAGTTTGCAGGCTCTTGGCGACAAGGATCTGAAATGCGGCGTAAGTCACGCCTTTCCAGATGTGTTTGATCTTCTCGGCTTCTGTCATGGCCCAGTTGACACGCCGGCAAAGGTCGACAACATTTTCGATATAACTGGTGTGATTCTCACCATTCGACTGAGCCCTCGTACGCAAGCGCTGTTCTGCCTGTAGTTTGCGAAGCCCTTGACGGCCAAACAAGTCCGTAAACACCGTTCGGAAGGCCGACCAGGTGGAGAGGTCTCTTTTGTGATTATGGTACCACAGACTGGCGACGTTGGTCAAATAAAAATGGGTGACAGTTAGCTTGTGCGCATCGTCCTACGTGTTGTGCTTGCTCACCCAGTCGTATTCATCGAGCCAGTCTTCCACGTTCTCTTCATCGGCTCCACTGAAGGTACGCGGATCACGTTGCCGAAAGGAGCCGATACAGACATGAGCTGCAGTAGTTGGAGCTGAGGCGGCCGCCTGCTGATCATCGTCCGTGGACATCGTAGCCACTGGAGGCAACGTACGGTTTCGCAACTCCAGGATTAGGCGTTACCAAGCACCTCCACCAATGAAAATGGGGCATTGTAGAGTGGCACTTTTTTATAAAACAGGAGCGGTCACGACAAGTCAAGTGGTAATGGCGGAACCAGCCTGTGTACCCAGACAACCAAACGTCATCTTCTTCACTACAATATATATATATATATATATATATATATATATATATATATATATATATACCAGATTCTTTCAACATCATTCACGCTGATCATTCACGCTGGACCCTATGTATCGTATGCTAGAAAGAGACGGCGAAACTTTCACGGAAGCGTCTTAACGTTTTCAGCTGGTCCGCCAGCTGAAAACGTTAAGTAAAGACGCTTCCACGAATGTTTCGTCATCCCTTTATATATATATATATATATATATATATATATATATATATATATAGTTAAAAAAATCAAGCACGTAGGAAAAATTCTTTTGTAAAGGACTGACGTTTCGGCCGCGGGGCTGGCCTTCGTCGGAGTGCGACGAAGGCCGGTCCTGCGGCCGAAACGTCAGTCCTTTACAAAACAATTTTTCCTACGTGCTTGATTTTTTTTAACTTTTACTTCCGGGTCCTATGTTAGCACTTCATTGTTATATGTATATATATATATATGGCTACGTGCCAGTGCAAGAAGTTGAAGAAGACAAAGCAGATAGACTTGCGCGAGCTAACCTGTGTGGCTGGCGCTGCTCGCTCAACCGGCTGTAAATATATCGCTGACTGACCCTCCGAGTTGGTCTCCTTCTCGTAACATATTTGTAGGAGTTTTGCGATCCCCGTCCTCCCTCGCGGCTTACAACATGACCACTCAAGACTGCTACGTCCTCTCCGGTAGCCCGCCCTTCTGCCCGGCTTGTCAATGCAGCACCCGCAACTGTTTTCGTGACGCTTCCCGCGCTCAAAGACCCCGGCGTGTTCTCGGGCAGCGAAGAATCCGACGTCGACCAGTGGCTACGCCTCTACGAACGCGTCAGTGCTACATACAGGAGGGATCCCACTCTTATGCTCGCAAACGTCATCTTTCATCTCGATAGAAGCCCTCGTGTTTGGTTTGACAACCACGAGCATGACATAACAAGCTGGGACAGCTTCAAGGAAAAGATCCGTGAGCTTATTGGTAACATCTCCGGTCGTCGTAAAGCTGTGAAACATGAGTTGTCGACTCGTGCACAATCTTCCACGGAGCCCTACATTGGTTACATTCAGGCTGTCTTCTCACTATGCCGCCAAGCTGACAAAAACATGTCCTAACCTGAAAAAGTTTCGCATATCCTAAAGGGCATCGCCGACAATGCGTTTAACTTGTTGGTATTCAACAATGTGTCATCTCCAGATGCGATCATTCAAAAATGCCGCCGGTTCCAACAAGCTAAAAGCAGACGCATCTCCCATCAGTTCCAGCGCCTTCCGAACACCACTGCGACGTCTTCGTGTCTCGACACATATCATCCACCAGACACCTGTGACAACTTGAGTAGAATCGTCAGGCGGGACCTTGAAGTGGCTGCTCCAGCTAAGGTGGGACCAACGTCTCCTGACCCCTCTCCTCCAATTACGCTGCCTCTCATTCAAGCAGTCGTCCAACAGGAAATAGCCAACTTGGGAATTCACTCTATCTCACCGCCTCCCCGCACCGACTACCAGCCCCTATACACGCCTGCACGTCCCTTCCCGACTGGCCCTCCCTCGACGTTCCGTAATCCGTCCACATGGCGAACACACGATGACAAGCCGATCTGCTTCTCATGTCACAGAATCGGGCACATTTTTCGCCATTGCAGAAGTCACTGGGGTCCTCCTGCACAACTGTCCTCTCGTTCATTCTATGCACGTCCTGCCTATTGCCGTGAGACCAGCCGCGACCATTTTGCCCAGGAATTTGCTTCTGAACACCGCTACTCCCGCTCTCCATCTTCTGAACGCCGCCAGTTTCGTTCTCCACAGCCCCGCCGACCGTCTTCCCCCGCCTTCCCACGAGGTTCTCCAACCAAAAACTAAGTGCTGCAGCCCCAGCAGGTGGCGCTGCATCGCTCAGACTGAACAAAAATCCTCTCTTGGCGATACCGACAAAACGGAACCTGATAGACGTACAAGTAGACGGCGTACATGTCACTGCTCTTTTCGACACCGGCGCTCAACTTTCCGTGATGACGAGTGATTTTCGCCGCAAGGTCTAGAAGGTTCTCACACCTGCGACCACTCAGTTCGTCCATGTTGCGGATGGTGGAATAGCATCTATCGTTGGAATGTGCTCCGCTCGTGTGAGCATTGCGCATCGACACACAGTTGCTCTCTTCACCGTCCTTGATAAATGACTCCACGATGTAATGTTAGGCCTCGACTTCCTGTCCGCACATTCTGCCTTCATAGACTGTTCGACCAGTACGCTCCGTCTACACTTGCCCGCAACAGAACCTTTTGCACAACCGCCGAGTCGCCTCTGCATAACGGGAACGCGCGCCTCCCTCCACAGACACTGACCTACATAGAGCTCGTCTCAATACCACCAGTTCGCGACAATGACTATTTTCTGACCTCTATTACCGGTTTCCTCATAAACCGCCGCGTTACATTGCCACACACTATTTTCTCCATCGCAGGATATGCTACGTGCCTCCCAGTTGTCAACTTTAACTTGACGCCTCAAGTTCTGCCACAAGGGATCTCTCTTTGGCGTTGCTCTGCAGCTTAGAAGACAATGCGGTAGGTGTTTTCGCGATGGCTGCTGCTTCTGACCCCCACGCTAAACATCAATCTGCCACTTGCTCCGAGAGAGTTATTACGTCGATGATTGCTTCCAACTCAAAAAGCCGCAGCAGACTGATGAGCTCCATCGGGTTCTGCTGTACTACATTGAAGTTTTTGACCTCAGCGGCAGTCCGTTGGGGAAAGCTACCGGTATGACCCACCGCAAAAACACTGGTAATGAGCATCCTATCCGTAGGCGCCCATATCGAGTGTCGGCGGCCGATCGTCACATCATCCAAAATGAGGTCGACAAAATGCTCGGTAAGGACATCATTGAGCTATCCTGCAGTTCTTTGGCTTCTCCTGTAGTGCTAGTCCGCAAGAAAGACAGTGCATTGCGTTTCTGCGTTGATTATCGACACCTCGACAAATTACCAAAAACGACGTGTACCCTCTGCCACGTATAGATGATGCACTTGATTGCCTCTATGGGTCCCACTATTTTTCCTCCGTAGACCTTCGTTCCGGCTACTGGCAGATAGAGGTAGATAAAATAGACCGTAAAAAGACAGCATTCATCACCCCCGATGGCCTATATCAGTTCAAGGTCATGCCCTTCGGCCTTCGTAACGCTCCAGCCACCTTCGAACGAATGATGGACTCCCTGTTCAGAGGATTCAAATGGTCTACCAGTTTGTGCTACTTGGACGACGTCATCGTCTTTTCATCAACATTTGAAACAGATATATAGCGCCTCTCAGCCATCTTAGGAATCTTTCGTCGTGCTGGCCTGCAGCTCAACTCGTCCAAATGTAACTTTGGTCGCCATCAAATCACAGTAATTGGCCATTTAGTTTGCGCCAGCTGTGTACAACCAGACCCCGCAAAAATCAGCGCCGTCAAAAACTTTCCTGTACCCCTACCTGCGACGGATGTATGCAGCTTTATCGGACTATGCTCCTACTGTCAACACTTCGTGAAAACTTTGCGCACATAGCTAGGCCGCTTACGTAGCTCCTCAAGAAAGAAGTCCCGTTTTCATGGGCTCCGAAGAGGCTTCTGCGTTCTCGACTCTCGTCGCTGTTCTCACTACTCCTCCAATTTTGGCACACTTCCACCCTGCTACCCCTACGGAAATCCATACAGATGCTAGTGGACATGGCATTGGTGCAGTGCTGGCTAAGAAACAAATGCACATGATTGCGTTATTGCATATGCCAGCCGCCTTCTATCCGCCCCTGAACGTAACTATTCGATCACAGAGCGTGAGTATGGGCGGTGGGGAATTTCGCGACCTTATCTATACGGCCACTCATTTTCGGTAGTTGCTGATCACCACGCGCTCTGCTAGCTCAACTCTCTGAAAAATCCATCAAGCTACCTTGGTCGCTGGACTTTGCGCCTGCAAGAGTTTTCCTATTAAATGGTATACAAATCTGGCCGCCTACACCATGAAGCCGATTGGCTCTTCCGGTAGCCTGTCGACGAACCTGAGGACACTGACGAGCCCGCGGAGAACTCTATCTTGTCAGTGTCCGACTTCCTTATTATTGGGGAAGAACAGAAGCGTGATCCAGTGCTGCTTGACATCATCAGCCGTATCAAATCCTCTGCAAATGATGCCTCCGTCCCCTACTTTGTCATTCGAAAGGGTGTGCTATACTGTCACAATTTCCGACCAGACGGGCCCGACCTTCTCATTGGTGTGCCTAAGCATTTGCGCCACTGTGTTCTCACCGAACTGCACGACGCTCCCACGCTTGGACACCTTGGCGTATCTCGCACGTACGAGCGCGTCCGGCGCCTTTTCTTCTGACCAGGCCTTGCTCGCTCGGTACGCCGATACGTCGCCACGGGTGACCTATGCCAACGTCGTAAACAACATCGCTGCTACCCGGTGGCCATCTTCAACCAATTTACATACCCGCGGAATCATTTTAAATTGTTGAGTTAGATCTGCTTAGTCCTTTTCCCACATCAACATTGGGAAACAAATGGATAGCCGTTATTACAGACTACGCTACACGCTACGCTATTACGCGAGCTCTACCAACCAGCTGTGCAACCGACGTCGCTGACTTCTTGTTACGGGACGTTATATTGATTCATGGTGCTCCGAGACAGCATCTCACACACCGTGGCCGTACATTTCTATCCCAAATCATCGCCGACATTCTACGATCTTGTTCCACGCAACACACCTTGACAATCACTTATCACCCTCAAACAAACGGCCTCATGGAACGATTGAACCGCACTTTAATAAATATGCTCGCTAAGTACGTGTCGCACGACCACCGAGACTGGGACCTTGCTTTACCCTACGCAACTTTCGCGTATAATTCATCCCGTCACGACACAGCGGGATTTTTGTCGTTCTACATATTGTACGGAAGAGAGGTGACTTTACCACTGGACATATTCACCTCAGCTCACACCTCGTCCACTAGCTAGTATGCCCGCCACGCGATTGCGCGAGCCGATCATGCCCGTCAGCTCGCTCGTGCTCTGGTGATCGCGTCGCAAACCAACCAATGCCGTCGGTACGATGCGGAACATAGAGACGTACATTTTGCTCCCGGCACCCTCATTTTACTCTGTTTCCCTCATCGTCGGCTGGGCCTATCAGAAAAGCTTCTGTCTGATTACACGAGACCCTACCGTATATTGCGTCAAGTAACACCTGTCACCTACGAGATCAGCCCCATCTAACCATCATCGTCTACTATTCGGTCCAGGGAAATTGTACACGTCTCGCGGATGAAGCCCTACAATAATGCGTCAGATAACGACCTTTAAAGCACCGGGACGGTGCCTCCGCCGCTGGTGGTCTTGCTACGTGACAGTGCAAGGAGTTGAAGAAGACAAAGCAGATAGACTGGCGCGAGCTAATCTGTGTGGCAGGCGCTGCTCGCCTAACCGGCTGTAAATACATCGGTGACTGCCCCTCCAAGGCGCTCTCCTTCTCGTAACAATATATATATATATATATATATATATATATATTATTTATTTATTTATTTATTTATTTATATATATATATATTAAAGGAGCAAGTTTACAGATATAGGAAGTGAGAGTCGCAGAGCCTGAAAGAAGTCACACTCTAAGGCAAAATTACTCGGAAAAGAAGCAACGGAGCCCCTCAATAGGTGAGTGCGATAAACAGATAGACCGTTGAGAAGTATCAATAGAGGAATGCGTGCCGCGCGCAACACATTTATTCTCCAACGGAATTAATAGCGTGGGAGAGGCGGACCGTGCGCTACTGTTGTCAAAGATACTAGCCGTCCTCTTCTCTCCTGGCTCAGCCTTCCCCCTTATTTCGCTAGTCACATTTGGCTTTGGTCATGCTCGGAGAACTCGACGATCTTAGAATTGTGCCGCAGCGCGTTGTGCGTGCATTTGAATGAGCGTCCGCTGCTGCTTTCACGTTTCACCATAAACATGAAGTCTGGTTGAAGGTCTCGACACGTGACCAGCCGCGCTGTATAACGCTGGCTTAGTCAAGTCGGTCACGACCAACTCACGACCCCACCGGTTGGGAATGAAGGCCTACATAGCCGCCAAGAAGACAGCAGGCCTATCACCAAGCTCGGTTGTACTATGTCGCGCGCTGTGTGTGCACCGACACGGACTGGCAGGACTTTCGCTAGCGTCAGAACTCAGTCTGTGAAAATTAGTTGCCACAACAGCTGGCTTCCCCGTCAATCGGTCGAAAGCAGCTGAGCGCCGGCCATTGGCGGCGTACTCGCGTTACTAACAGCACTCGCTCGAAAGTGTCAAAAAGAGCTACATTTAGGTCAGTTTTTTAGGTGCTCGCTCTAAACCAACTAGACGCTGTTCGTGGCGGCAGCCCACCGTCTGGTCGCTCTCCTGTTCGAGGTTCGCTGGAGGGAGACGCTCCGCGTACAACGCGTGTTTGGTCTCGCGTTTGCTTGCTCGAGCTGAACGCCAGCGCTAGCTTAGAACTCACCGCCTCATTGGTGGCACAATGGTTCGCGGCTTCTCAAAGTTATGACTGCGGCTACCGCACTTAAACTGTTTCGCTACGGGTATCGAAATGCGTCTTTGATAATGTGTGACAATATGGTGAAATTATTTGCACGTTGTATTTTACTCGTACGTTTTTATGTCAGCGTGCACGTATTTGTCATATCCATGCATATTCATCCTCTGTCACGTGTGAATAACTATTTTTACAACTTTATTGTGCAGCCGTGGGCACACACCGTGCAGAAGGCTGTGGCTGTGTGCGCTGGCGTCTGCAATTGCTGTCATTTATTGCTTTCGTTGGAGCGGATTGAGAAGAACTGCAAGAGATGTGAAGGTAAAGTTATTTGCGTGTCATTATTTACACGTATGTTTTTACATCAGCTTGTACGTACTTGCTTATGCGTGCATCCTCCTCTTTCACGCGTGGCTAACTATATTTACTATCTTGTACAGCCGTCGCCACACGACATAGAGAAGGCTGTGTGCGCTGGCGTCTGCGATGCCTGTAATCTATCGCTTCCGTCGGAGGAGCTTCATAATGACTGTAGAAGTTGTGACAACGAGGCTGGACATGCAAGTTTCAACACAAATTCTCACAAAGAATGAAGAAACTTCATGCGTCTCAAGAGAGGGAGAAAGAGAAAAAGAGAGAAAGAAAACTTTATTTGCGCATAACGAGGAAGATTCCAAATGGTTGGGCCCCTATTCCAGGGCTCCGCTGGCCCTAGCCATCATCTCTACCTGTTGTACCAGCCAGCGCTGATCAACAACGGCCGAACTGGACAACCGTACCTCCCATTGTTCTTCTGTGTTAATCATGTTTTGGTGTTCTTCATTGTGATGCGTACACTCCCATGTGATGTGAAACAGAGTTGGTGTGGCCCCACACCACGGACATGTATCTCTGTATGCTGTGGGGTAGAATACATGTAGCCTGTGTAAGTTCGTGTATGTGTTTGTTTGGACTCTGCGTAATGCCACCGATTACATTGCTGCGAGTTTCTTATGCTGTGCTGGATACAGTTTTCTATTGTCCTTGTAATACTGAAGCATTGTACCAAAGTTAGGGTCTAGGGGCGTTGGATCCTCTATTGCAGTTTGCAACGAAGCTCGGTGATTTGTGAACCCTCGAGCCGCCTCATCCGCAAACTGATTCCCGGTGACGCCCTCGTGCCCTGACGCCCAGATAATGGTTTGGGTGTGTTCAAGTGGATAGTATTTATGAGCTTTGGTTAGAATTTGGAAGGCCTTTATACGTGTTCTGCCTTTTTCGCAATTCCTACATGCAGCCTTTGAACCTTTGATTATTGTCATTGGGGCATTTCGCTCCTTGATTGCCAGCGCGATCGCTATCTCCTCTGCTTCTGTGATAGAGGCTTGGACTATGGAGGCACGACTTGTGATGTTTCCTTTGAGGTCTGTGACCTCGGCCACCATGTTCTTTGCATTTGTCTGATATGGTGCAGCGTCAGTAAATTTCGCCGTCTTCAAATATTTTGTCTTTTTATCTATGTAAGCAGCTCTTGATTTACGACTTACAGCATGTGAAACAGGGTCCATGTTTTTCGGTAGGGGGCATATCTTGTACCAGGCTCTTACTGAGTAGCACTATTCCTTAGCTCTTCCATGTGCATGTATTTGTTCACCGAGGCCGATCCTCTGAAGAAGTTTTCTGCCGGTTGGCGTCTGCAGCAGGTGGTTAATGTGGGTGGTTATTTGCGCTTCAGCCAACTCATCAAATGTATTGTGAAGTCCGAGCGCTAATAGCTTCGCAGTTGAAGTGCTTTGGGGTAGTCGCAGAGCCACTTTATACGCCATCCTTATTTTGTCTGCTTTTTTTTCTCCTCTATAATAATGTTGGGGTAGGGTAGCGAGTATGTTAGTCTGCTGGTTTCTAAGCACTTTGCCAAACAAAGCACGTCTTGTTCTTTCAGTCTAGCACGATTGTTCAATATTTGAACTATCCTACGAACAATCGCCAGCATGAAACGCCACGCAGCACCTGGGGCGGATCAAATCACCAATGCTATGATTCGCAACATGAATGACGAAGCCATAACAGTGCTTCTAAACTTCATTAACAAACACTTGGTAAATGGAACTATACCTCCGCAATAGAAGTATGCTAGAGTAATTATGATACCCAAACCAGGAAAGAAATGGGCAATAGAAAACCTCAAGCCAACCTCTCTTACCTCGTGCTCAGCATAGTGTATGAGAGATTAATAAATACCAGACTTCAACGGCACCTTGAACAAAATAACCTATTGCCAAACACTATGTTTGGTTTCCTTTCGAACATTTCAACACAGGACATCCTTCAGCTTTTAAAGAAGGAAGTACTAACAAATGTTCCAAAAGCACGAAAAAACATTGTCATGGCTATCAAAATAAAAGGCGCTTTCGACAACGTAAGCAATAAGGCCATATTAGAAGGGCTAGCAGCGACAAACTACGGTCAAAGGACGTACAAATATGTATAGAAATTCCTCACAAAAGAACCGTTGTTCTCAGATCAGGAGAAGACGAATCCAATGTCTTCCACCCACCGAGCGAAGGCACACCACAAGGCACCATGATCTCACCTACGCTTTTCAGCATAGCCATGATTGGTCTAGCCGAAACACTCGAAGATATTCCCGACATCCAACACTCCTTCTAGGTGGATGACATCACTTTATGGACAACGAAGGGTAGCTTGGCAGAAAAAGAAGAGTGGCTTCAACTCGCAGCTAAAACCAACGAAGAGTACTCTAAAGAAAGGGGACTTCAGTGCTCAGCAGACAAATCAGAACTCATTCGGTTCTCCAAGAGTAAAAAACAGAGGACAGACCCAAGCCTCCGCCTTGAGGTCAAGCTAGACGGCAATATCATTCCAGAGAAAATTACTGTTGGAATCTTGGGGATGTGGTTACAGTTTAACCAGCGATGTCTCTACACACTGATT
This sequence comes from Rhipicephalus annulatus, assembly GCA_013436015.1. NCBI lineage: Eukaryota > Metazoa > Arthropoda > Arachnida > Ixodida > Ixodidae > Rhipicephalus > Rhipicephalus annulatus. Next base: position 889,621 of record WOVY01009849.1, read on the forward strand.
ATGATTAAACGAACATGCGTCTCAAGAAAGATTAACAATATAAATGCCTCAGTTTTGTCTTTCTTTGGTGCTGTGACTGTGAAAGCAGTGACACCGCCTGTTTTTCTCCGCGCTAATTTTCACACACTGCCCATAAGAATAGGTGAAAAAAGTATTAGGCCCAGCTCAGAGTAAAACAGAACACTATTTGAACTGGGGATAAAAAGCTCATATGATTGGAGTATTTGAGTGGATCAACCGTTCGTCGGGCGAGGTGCAACTGTGGGAATGAATTGTTTCTCTGCAAAATATAAATTTTGAGACTAGCGGTTGCCAGACAAGGTGTAAATGTGAGTACTGAATCTTAGTCTTTTGAGGTGATTTGTAGAACTAACTGTTACCCGCTTAGTTGTGAATTGGAGGAGTAAATGTTAGTCCCTTGAGCTCGTCTGTACGAACTGTTAGACCTGGTGCCGTTAGCCCCAAAAGAAAATAATGGTTGTGGCAGCCCCATTAGTCCCCAAATAAAAACACCACACACACTTTTAACACCCTTTTGCGTTACAGTGCAGGCTTCGCCGTCGGAAGGAAGCCTCCAGGGGACAGACAAAACGAGGAGATAAAAGCAAAACGAGCCAACGGCTTGAGAAGCGAAGCCCGCACAGAGAACCAAGCTACAGAACAATTGGCATATTCCATTCAATCTGTCAGCCACTTTCTATTCTTTTTATTTTTCCAATGACGCTTCAACTGTGATTTGTGCATGATGCCTCCCAGTGCGCGTATACACATGTATTACTGAAACATCAGGGGGGATATGTCCTGACTCCCTTGGCTACACCAGTCACGTACAGGGAGAGTGAAAGGCAGTTTGCGAGCACAAAACGCGTTTGCCTCCAAACGACTGAGATTCACTGTTTTCGCAGGTCAACATCGTACCATTTTTAAGGGTCATAGAAAATACACCTTTGGCCTCTTGACTGTCGTGTTTTTGCAGCTGTTAGGACACCCCAATACACAATAGCGGATCAAGTTCGACTGCTTTTTAGCCGCAAAGGTACACTTGCACATTTAGAGGACCTTGTCAACCTGTTGCAGCCAGGCACGCATACAGTGAGAGAACAAGCACATTTTCCCACAGTCGCCGTAGTGACGCTGCGTGTCTGATTGGAAACAGCAGCGCACCAAGCCTAGTGGACATGCACATGAGCGCAGCTACAGGTTTTCACCGGTTCAAATAACTTAGTTTACGTTTTATTTATTTCGTCGGTAATTTCTAGTGGGATATTTTGTAACGGTGTCAATACCTGCTACAACGAGTGATATTACGAATGAACAGATTTTCTTTGTAAGCTTTGCAACCAGCTCCACTCTGCCAAGCAGCTAGTGAATCTACCACTAATGATTAACTGATAAATTGTTTTGGCCGTTTCGCTCTCGTGGTGTCAATCCTGAATGAATGGCTTGTGGCCTTGGGTATTCTAGTTTACTTTGACTTCGTTTTTTCTTATATTTCACTGAGTGTGGCGAGAGAACTTTTGACTTTATATCTAATTCTTTTTTATCTGGCTACCTAGTGCTCACTCTTCTTCGTTCCATTTCCTTCTCTTCTGTAATTCTGTCTACTTCTTTCTGTCTTGTAAGCGTTTTCTGTAGTTATGATTGTTTTTTCTATTTATCTTACTCATTTTTTATATATATATTCTGTATCTTTCAGTCATTCTTCTATGCTTCTCCTCTGCTCGGCTATGTGACTCGTTCATTCGCCTGTCGAGTCATTTCACCAGAAAAATTGGTGCAAGTCGTATGATGCCGAAGAAAGCGCTTGCTATAACGTATATGTTGATAAGAGCTCTTGCGCGTGAGTGTGATGTATATGATTGATTGAGCTACACTTGCTTCGCTGTAAAAAATGCCTAATCTAATATGGTGAGCTTTTGGTCTCACCAGGCGATTTGTATAAAGGTGCAGCAAGGACGCGCTCAGTTCATTTATCCCATACGCAGGAAGGTGGCGTACATCATGAACGCCTTGGTGTGCCTCGTGTTTGTCTTCTTTCTGGTGATTATGGGTGTCCGCTCCAGTAGCCGATCCCTGGTGGTGCAGACACGTGAGGGAGACATCGAGGGACTTCACCTTCCTGCAGTGCACAAGGTCAGCACCACCGTACTTTAGTTCTAGATGGAGTTTCCTTGGCCCAATCAAAGACAGCCTAGTTTAATTTACACCGTAGACAACTTCCATCGCGGTGACAACTAGAGTTGTAAATAACGCGTTGCAACTAATCGACTTCTTGTAATCAAGTACAATTTCTTGTAACTTGATAATAAACCCGAATATTGATTCGGAACAGATGTTCTGGGTTATCTAATAACATTTTCTTGTAAATGATTACCGGTAATCAGTTACTCTTTTCCACAATAAAGTTATTACCAGTATGCGACGTCAGTAGTCATATCAAAAAATATATGACCGCTACACGTTTCGCTTGAAGCACTAATATCGAAACACAGCAGCTATGAACTGCTGCGCAAGATCTTCCTACGTCATATTAACACCGTTCTCTCCAGCGCGTGCAATGCTAGTATCCATTGTGGCCTCCTCTTTGCCGTTGCGTTCCTCATCCAGCGCGTGCGCTGGGCTCGTGCATCTGGAGCACTGCAAATCATCGTCAATCGACACCACAGTAGAGGTAGAGCTGCCACCAGGCATTTTTTTGGAGTAAGGCATGCGTGCGTGTTCTCTTCATGACGTACCTTTACAACGCTTTCCCATCGCGTCGCACTATCGCACGTCACTGAGAACCTCAGTGACTGCCAGTGACATCCCTCTCTCTCATTTGCTTGCTTCCTACCAATGCTCACTCACTGCGCTAGATGTTCAGGCCTACACGAGAGGTGCAAGCTCTGCTTTATCTGGCGGATTTTCGTCCGTGCGTTCGGATGACCGCAGCGTCTGACAGCGATAGTGCGTGGTCGGTCTTGCAGCGTTTCTCTGCCGGCCCGCAAGCCCGTAAATGTCGTACCATGCTGTATCTTTGGTTAACGAACCCGTGTTTGATGACGGACTGCCTCGAGTGGTTTGTGATTTGAGGACTTCAAGCGAGGCACTGCCTTTATCATAACCACGGAATCGGTTTCTGAGAGAAACCAGCGTTCTTTGTTTTTGCCTTGCTTTGCTTTTTTGTTTGAAAGAGGCACAGAAATGCGTGTTTGTGTTTGGCTAGCCTGATTTAGCTCACACAGAGTGAATGACGGCTAGACTGAAAGCTGTAACAGGGCAGTTGTCATTTGCCACCTTTAGTGTGTACTGGCTGAGTGTACATACCCTCCACTAATGAACTTGGGACATCCACAACCGTAAATACTTGTCCGACTGTAGGACCCATTGCCTCATGTCAGAGCGTTACAAGCAACTTAGACTTTAAGTCGCAACACGCCTATTAAACAAGAAAATTCAGTGATTAATTCATCGATATGTGATACTCACGCGTCTTGCGTATCAGCATTGGTACCTTAATTGTGCATCTGCAACCTATTGTTCGCCACAAGTTCAATGACAGACTGAATAATCCGTTCTTCAAAATACTGTTCAAACTCTTATTTTTGTATAGGTTTAGCACTTGCTGTCATGGTGAGTAGCACGTAACTCCCACGTTCCGTACCGAAGGCATACGAAAAAAGATAAAGCTGAATACAGAACAGAAAAAAGCCAATAGTTCTTAAGAGGACACAGACGCGTTCCCTTCCCTCAGAGGTATTGTATTGCGCGTGTATTCGCGAGGCTAGCTGGACCAAAAATACAGCACTTGTATTTGGATGAAATGTTGGGACCCGTGAACACTGCACTTATGTGGCGCGTTATGCAACAAAATTAGCAAAAATGCTCCACTGAGTGATGGTTTTATATGCTCAGTGAAAAAAAGTTCAAGTCAGTGAATAAATTCGAAGTGAATCTTTAACACCATAAGTTGTTTTGTACTGGTTATTGTTAGGTAAGCGTTAATGTCACCCGCCAGTCACGGGGCTTTACAAGTGCTCCCTTTTAAGCTGAATACAAGCTGGATGCGTTTCAGAAATTTTAGCAGCTGGTACTCCGTGGTAGTAAAAATTCACGTATTTGCCTACAACAATCGCGTTCCTTAGCGCCTTCAAGCGGCCTTTCTTCGTTAAGATATTGCTCTCTGAAATCCTTTTGAACTTTGTGATTTTCTAAGCACCCGGTGCAAATATTCGTGATTGTCCAAGTTTATGGACATTATAGAGAGTGAAGCGGACGTTTTCGGACGCATGCGCAACATTTGTCTTCCACTTTAGGGCTGTCAGGTGAGCACAACTAACGCTTTTCATATCTCAGCGCTTATTGAGTCATTCCCCCTCGTTAGATAATCAATTGCGTAAGAACAGGCGATGACTTTTTGTATGTAAACAAAGGTAGGGAATTTCTGTGCATACTGCTTTTTTTCAAGTTTTCCGCGTCCACGAAAAAATTAACCATGGCTGGATAGTGTCATCGCGGGCTCTTGCTGCTGAAGCCTCTGCATTTGCGATGTATATTCATAAAAGAGAGTCATATAGAAAGAATGAAACACAGAGTAACTTTAAAAACAGTGGCGCTACCCTGGTCGAGATAATCTAAATGCATTTGCGCTCTTTCTACTTCCAAAAACTCATCAAGCAGATAAGTCGACGCAGAATTCATTGTGGGTTCGCCAGAGATATCTCAATAGTTTCGAAGATCCCTCAGGCGATTGAAAAAAAAATGAAGAAGGTTCTGAAAATTTTCAGATCCCCGAGCCTCGTTACAACTACGTTCTTGCCGAGGAAGTCAAGTGTCAGAGCTCGTATCATCTTCGCTTCCCGTGATATGCGGACTTGAATGAAACATTGTTTCGAACGGTATCACATGTTCCCTTTGATTTTTTTTTCGACCATTCGTCATCATATGAAAGGGTTCGATAAAAGGTGGACCCGTGACATCTAAAGCATATCGGATGTTGGATACACTTGGCGATAAATTTTCACAAAATCGGTACTTATTATGGTGTACTTTTTGCGCCTCACTGGAAGTCTGCTTTTTATGGCCTTTAAAGAGAGGCTACCATTGAATACACAGAAACAAGTATTCAAAAAGAAGGCGGGACGCACAGACAATCAGCGTACATTACGCTTTGCTTTATTAAAAGGTATATTTGACAAAAGCTATCTCCTAGGCACCCTGCAATCTTTTTCTGCGACTCATGACACTTCAAATTATTTTTCTCCTCAGAAAGGACACTTTTTGACACCACAGACAAGAAGGTATCACTGACACAGACATCTTTATGATTTTTCATGCGAAATGCTTCCAAATTCTTCCGCTCAAATCTGGTCGTCCCCATAGCTGAAATGCTTGTGCTATCGAGCGTAGGCTTAGGAGATTTGCATTTCATACAGCTGCGGCAATGAACGGCCAAATAGCTTTCTCCCCGGTCAAAGAAGTATTATGTTGTTGCAGCCATTTCAAGCGGCCTGACTCTTGTCATCCTCGCATGCGCGTCTCCACAAGCAGGCGTTTAGCGTTTAGTGCCGCCGCGGACCCGAGCGAACGGGGGAGGGGGGGGGGTTCGACTCTCTCTAACACCTAACGTGTATGGCCGAGCGGAGCCGTGTTCGGGTATAAGCGGACACTGGGAGTCGAGCCGAAGCTGGTTGATTGGATCTTTAAGGCCCGCCAGCCGACGCAACACACTCCTTAGGGCCCGTCTTCACGTAGACAACCCCGCTGAGCTGACCCACCCAGGGGGAATTGGCAGCCACCTTTCTCTCTCTTTCTCTGCCTTTGTCTTTATCTCTTAATTGTTTTCTGTCGTGTTATCTTCTCTCTTCTACTTACTTCCCAATTTTATGGTGGCGTAGTTGTCTGCGTAGTTGCCCCACCTTGGCTAGTTTTATTTGGTTAGAGTGGCGTTGCCTAGCTGACGTCTTCAAGAGCTTACTGCTCAACCTTGTAGCGTCCCCTTGTGGACTCAGAGGTGGCTGGTCACTATCAACGCCAAACTTTAGGCAATCTGCATAACCAACTTCTCAACCCCTCTCCCCGATCACCCACTGAAAATGTGGCGCACTGAAGAACCGTTGCTATTTTGAAAATCCAAGCAAACATCAAATTCAATGTCGTGTATAACCAGAAAGAAAAGAAAACACTCCCAAGCAATCTGGTCTTTTCTCGTTTAGAAAACACACCCTGGGCCGACTGCTTTGGTGAATCATGTAACCAAGTTGGGAAGCTGTGACCTCTTTTCGGAAGTTCACGACAAGCTCTTATACGACAACTTATCGAAACTGGGTAGCGTTTGGAGATGTTGACAACGTGTCTGTTGACAACTTTCTTGAATTATTATAGAGTAAATGATTGGATGACTGGCGAGACCAGGATGTATTGAAGGTCTAAAGAGTAGTGATATGACAAGAAAAACAAAGAAACACCAACGAAAAATATAATTATAACCGTTGGTATCAGTGACCTTCCCTATTCTATCGAAACCGGTTACTGCAAGTTTCGTGTCAGGCCCTACTTACCGAATCCTCGTAGGTGTTTGAAATGTCAGTGCTTTGGCTAAGGGCCAGAAAGCTGCAGATGACGCTTTACTTGCCCAAAGGGGAGCTGCAACGAACACTTATCAGACAATTGCACTGGTGTAGCCCACTGCGCGAATTGCGATTAAGACAAACCCGCCTACTCGTGATTGGGCCCTTGCTGGCACAAAGGAAAAACAAATCGCTGAGTTTGATTGATTGATTGATTTGTGGGGTTTAACGTCCCAAAACTACCATATGATTATGAGAGACGCCGTAGTGGAGGGCTCCGGAAATTTTGACCACCTGGGGTTCTTTAACGTGCACCCAAATCTGAGTAAATCGCTGAGTTTAAAGTAAAATTCGACCTGTCTTAACAAAACGCATGCAAGCGCTTCTCCCTTTATGACCAGCGCTCTCCTTCTTATTCAGATGTGATTCACCAGGGCGCTGCGCCACATCTTTACGCGCTCGCGAATGTCACACGCCATGCGACCACGACCGCGCCATTTGCGCGCAAGGCTTGATTATCCTGTGCTGCTCTAGTTATCGCCAAACAGGTTCAGCAAATTTCAGAGGTGGCTGGACCCTGTAACCACTTCACGCACTATTAAGTCCGAAACGTCTGTGAACGAGCCTCGTCATCAGGCCCTATCCGTTACGTCGCAAGAGGTGATGGATACAAGGCCCACACTCCGGCGCCTCGTACGCTGAAGGATAGACGCCCCTCTTCGGAGCGCGCCCGAAAAATTGAACGTCAAATTACGGGTCCCCAAAAGGCCCTGTCACCGAAGGTAACACACTTTTTGTACACACAGCACCACACAATTTTAAAATGACTCATATATTAAAGTGGAACCTCAGAAGACTACTGAGGAACCTCGAGTACATCCAAGAACTTTTCCAAACACACACGAATTATGCTGTCTATGAACAGTTCCTGTTGCTTTATGGTTCGTGTCTCCTCATTCAAAAAGAGGCAACATACTATAGCCTGGCTAATAATACCTACTGGTCGATACGCCTCACCATTTTCCCTCCGTCGCTCCTACCTATGCTCCCAAGGAAAGTCATACATAAATCCTTACAGAAGTGACTAGTCTCCTTTATTACTGAGTAGAATTACATCATATGAAGGGCCTGCACATGTTCACAAGAGGCTGATAAAAAAGCCAAATAGGAACGGCTTTATAAGTTTGCTAGCTTAAGTTGGACTGACATACGCTCTCCATACAGAGATGCACCTCTGGAGTACTTTACTGATTTTTTTTTCTTGAAGCTGCAGCTAAGTGCATTCCTCAAGCATCTGAACTACCCTGAAAACGGCACGTCCCCTGGTAGAACAGTGACTGTTTCAATGAGCGCAAAAAAAACAAATCAAGGAGGTGTCTTCGACAGTCAGCGACCACCAGGAACTTTGCAAATTTTAAAACATCATCTCTCAATGCAGGAGAAAGCGTCGACAGGTCAGAGGTATAGCTGGCAAATGTTTCTATCTGGCATCAACTTATATACACATTAGGCAACAGTGTGGAGCATGGTCAGTAGGGTAGTAGGACGAGAAGCACATACTTTTTCTATAGTAATAACACAAGGCAATGGTTTAGAAAAGCAAGTGAACTTCCTCGGTGCACATTTCGCACAGGTCTCCAGCTCCTTTCATTACAATCCGGTGTTGTTACGTTACAAAATGAATATAAAATCACAGATATTAAAACACAAGTCTACAAACAATGACGCATGCAATGAACCTTTCATCTTAGCAGAGCTACCAGCATCGCTGAACTTTTTTAACGAAACCGTGCCAGACTCCGACCATATAGTATACGAAATTCTGAAATGTCTGCCTCTGAAACCACACGAGGTGAGAGTGTGTAGCATGGTCGGTAGGACGAGAAGCACACCCTCTTCCTCCTATCGAAACCGTGCCAGACTCCGACCATATAGTATACGAAATTCTGAAATGTCTGCCTCTGAAACCACACGAGGTGAGAGTGTGTAGCATGGTCGGTAGGACGAGAAGCACACCCTCTTCCTCCTATAAGAACACAAGGCAATGATTTCAAAGATCAAGTGAACTCGCTAGGTGCCCATTTTGAACATGTCTCCAGCTCCTTCCATTAAAATCCAGCATTCCAAGGTTAGAAAAAGAAAATATAACAACAAAGATTCGAACGCGAGTCCACAAACAATGACGCATACAATGAACGTTTCAGCTTAGCAGAACTAGAGGCATGAATAAACTACTATAGCTAAGGTGTGCCAGGCTCCAACCGTATAGTATACGAAATTCTGATGAAACGTCTGCCCCCCGAACCCCCCCCCCCCCCAAAACACCATTTTATTGTATAATACCGTTTGTTTTTTTAGGAGAGATGCCTATCGCCTAAAAAGAAGCCATGTTATTCTGCTCCCTAAACAGGGTAAGGACCCATCTCTAGCGTCAAGGTACTGGCCCTTAGCGTTATGAGTTGCCTTTGCAAGCTCTTTGACAAAATGATGCACAGGCGACTGGTTTACTTCCATGAATCAAGTAACCTACTTGACGTATACCAGTGTTTGTTTCGAGGGGTTAAATTCACTACTGACCACGTCGTTCGTATAAAGGCACTGATTCATCATGGTTTAATTAAAAACAATTTTTTTTCTTTCTGTGTTCCTCAATATGAAGAAGGCCTATGACACAACTTGGCGGTTTGGCATACCCCGAAACCTTACACGTTTAGGCGTGCGTGGCAAAATGTTTGCATTAATCGAAAGCTACCTGTATAAATAGATATTCCAAGTTCGAGAAGGCATTATGTTGTCCCGTACATTTGTTTAAGTAACAGGAGTGCTGCAAAAAGGTGCATTAGGTTGTACACCTTTTATAGTCATAATGAACTTCTTGCCCCTAGCTATCACATTATGATTTACTGCACGCATGTTGACAATGTAGAGGGTGGTTTTAAGTCGTGTATTCTGTCAATGTGAGAACACCAGGTACAACTAGGTTTGAAAGAGGTCTCTCAGTGAACAGAAGAAAATGCTTTAAACTAAACGCGCAAAAAACTACCTGCATTTCGTTCTACCGGAGAAGGGGCGTTCATCACGATCGCGATATTGACGTGCATGGTCGACGTCTCTCCGTAAAATCTGAGCATAAGTTTCTGGGCCTAATATTGGACTTGAAACTGACGTTCATACTATATACCAAGTATTCTAAAAAACAGGTGCTTAAAGAAATGAATTTTCTGAAATGGTAGTTACGCAGTACAAGACGTAGTGACAGGAAATCCCTGATAACTTTGCATAGAAGCCTCGTAATCACGCGCCTAGATTACTATGCTATAAACTACAAGTCTGCGACACTATCAGCCTTAAGGATGCTCGACCTTGTCCACTATCAAGGTATTCGCCTTTCTATGGCTGCGTTCCGAACTAGCCCCGTAGAAAGCATACGTAGAATAAAATGAACGGTCGCTCGATCTGGCTTGATGTTACACGTCCTTCACATACTATTCAAAGGTTAATGCAGCGGAGGAACATCCTACTCACTGCATCATATTGATGAGTTTATTGCTGCCTTTTTCAACAACCGTTCTTCGCTCAGACAGTCCTACTCACTCCGTGTAAAGAGCCTTACTGAGAAAACAGGCGTACATCTTCTAGAACACCGTTTTGTGGCTCCCGCAGCATATCTGCCACCATGCTAATGACAGGTTGTGGACTACGACGTACGTTTTGTTGAATTTACTAAACACGCCATTCCTACACACATCCGGGCGCACTTCATCGAACTTATACGTAAGTACACTTGCCAAGAGTTTTTTACAAATGCATGAAAGCCTCATACTGGTGTGTATTTTGCAGCTTTTGGCTCGTCCTTTTCAAAATACGGTAATCTACACCCGCAATCAAGCATCTTCACCGCAGAAGCCATTGCGATATCTCTGGCTGTCAAGCATGTAAAGGAATTACAACTGCAACATACCGTTGTATACAAAGATTCTCCGAGCGTCACAACAGCTTTGAAACTTCTGCAAAAATATAAAACTCCTCTCCTTTTATCGCTTTACTTATTTAGGCACGATTTACGCCACGAAACGACTGGTTGTGGTGTGCTGAGTGCCAAAACTTCGCGATATTGCTGGAAATACGGTGGCGGTCCAGTTGGCTGAGTCTGCTCACCACCACGCCCCCATCAGCACATCAATGGCCGTCGCTGCACTTGACATAAAACCTTCCCTACGACGGAAGCTTAGGGTGCGCTGGTAGTGCCTATTGATATGCAAACAGAAAACAAAGTACCAACAAGTATCAAACAGATACTTGGAACTTGGCTACCAGTATCCAGATCACGCTACACACAAATAACACTTCAAAAGCTACAGATAGGGCACAGAAACTCTACAAATTAATAAGGTTTCTCTCGTGGTAACCAACCCATCTGTGAGAGGTGTGGGGCACCACTTACGGTTCTCTACATCTGTAATACTGTAAGGACAACACATTTTATTGCCATTCGCCCCGCCGTAGTGTTCTAGTGGCTAAGGTAGTCGGCTGCTGACCCGCAGGTCACGGGATTGAATCCCGGCTGCGGCGGCTGCATTTCCGATGGAGGCGGAAACGCTGTAAGCCCGTGTGCTCAGATTTGGGTGCACGTTAGACCCCCACGGTGATTAAACTTTCCGGAGCCCTCTATACAGCGTCTCTCATAATCAGATCGTGGTTTTGGGACGTTAAACCTCCCAAATCAATCAATCATCACTTGCTATATGGACAGCTGCTGCCACTATACCCTGTGATGCCCATTGATAGGAACCCTCTTTTTAAACTACAATCACTTTTCACGATTTTATAGACGTATATAATTTTCACCAACTATTTTGAGGTGATCCATAGCTCTGCCATACAGAGATCGCTGCTGCGACGGCCCTCACGACCACCATTGTCATTTGATAAAGCTCCTCGCATTTGACGACGCCGCCATGATTTTAAATTCTTTAAGTTTTAAACCGCCTCCAGGTGCGGAACTTTAGGCCCCTTTAAGGCCGCACAGCACTATCATTCTTCATATTCTGTTCACATCGCTTCAAGAAGGTACCATTGCTTTTCGATCACCCTCATTAATGGTGATCATTCGCCATCCCAAGGTCTTTGCGTTAATAAATGCTATATATATCGTCATCTGACTCTTGCATCATATCCCCGCAGGGGCGTCTGCGCAAGCAGGCGATTGGTGTGTAGCGACACCCAGGACCTGAGCTAACAGGGCGGTTTCGAGTTCCTCCCGCGCTGAGCTATGCGTGGCTTTGCCGGGTCTTGGGAAAAGAACCCCGGGGGCGTTGAGCTGACGCCGGGTGATCGGACCTCTATGGCCCCCCCGGCAAAGGCAACACACTCTTTTGGCCTCGGCTTCATGTAGACGTTAGCCCTGGGCTTATCCTACCCCGGAGAAATTGGCAGTCGCCTATTCCTATCTCTCTGTCTACCTACATCATCGTCTTTTCCTCTCACTTTTTGTGTGTCATGTCTTCTCCTCTCTTCTAATCGCTTCTATTTTTCCTGGCAGCAAGAGACAACCGTGTGTGGTCATCCAACCTTGGTATACCATTGTTTAAGGTAAACAGCGCGAAAAACAAAGACAGAGAATTAGGGAGACACAGGACAAGTGCTTGTTCTGTATTTTTCTCCTTTTCTGTCTTCGTTTTCGTGGTGCTTACCTTAGAAATGAATCATTACCAACTTGCTCTATTATCAATACTACTTGGTATACCATATTAGGTTATAGCGGCAGCGTATGACTGGCGTCATGCAGACTCCTTTAAGAAGCTCTGCCGCGTCCCCTTGTAGGGATCCATGGTGTGTGGTTGGCGCTGTTGCCAAACTTTCACACTGCCTAATGGCGGGAGCGCTCCCTCAACTCCCTGGTCGACCTCTAAAAAGAAGTCGCACCGAAGTTTTATCTCAATTCACTCACCAAACTGACGAAAATAACTTTCCTCGCTTTCATGTTTTGCATAGCGAAGGAAGTGCAACTCTGAGCAAACTGTCCCCGTTGATGGTGGCGAAATCTCTAGCCTAAGCGATAGAAAACGTATACAAAGCAAAAAAATGAACACCGCAGACCTCCTTGTGGAAATAAAAAAGAAAAGAACAAGTAACAAAACTTTGTGACATAGACAGTCTCAGAAACATGGATATCACAATCACAGCTCACTGATCTATAAACGCTTGTAGGGATGTTATTTCGGAAGAATATTCTCTGAACCTGAGTGACGAGGAGCTCCTTGAGGGTTCCTAAAATCAAAATGTAGTAAAGGTTCAACAAATAATAATAACACTAAAAACGAACAATTCCCGACAAAACACATAGTCCAAACTTTTGGCACAAGAATACTTCCTAGCTCCTTCGAAGCAGGATACTTGAAAATTAATGTTAGACCATACATATCGAACCCGAGGCGCTCATTCAAGTGCGAAGAGTTCAGCCATGCTTCACAATCTTGTAGAGGTAAAGAAACCTGTTCCAACTTCAGCGTCAACGACCACAAGTCTGAAAAATGTCAGGAATCGCCCCGCTGCGTAAACTGCAAAGGCGATCACCCAGCGTATTTCAGATCATGTTCTTGCTGAAAAAAAGAGAAATGGTTGCTCTAACAGTCAAAGAAAAAAATAGCTGTTTTTAAAGCAAGGAAGAGGCTCGGATTTTTACCTCAGAGAAGCTATGCCAGTGCATTGTGGCAGGAGGCAACACCGCAACGGCTTCAGGAGCCTACGGGGAACAGGGCCAGTGGTCTCGCAGCAGCTCCCCCTGCCTCCTAGGTGGCAGCGGCCAGTACTGCTCCACCATCAACAGCCAAGGCGGCCCTACCTGCTTCGGTAGCGCAGGGCCCGCGACTCAATCGCATAATAAAGCCTGAGAAGTGCGTCTCATGGCCTGGCCCTCAATCCTCCAGCGCCTCTGACGTGGCGATGGAGGTCGACCCTAAAATCTAGGTGTCCTCGACATCGAAGGACCAGCGTTTCCCAAGCGCTCCAAAGAAGACAAGGTACCAATAACCATAATAAGTAAGCAAAAACTATATTGATTAGCTGATGTGCCTCTATTACCCGTTCATAATACTGTCATCTATCATCTTTCAATTCACCCAAATCATTCCTACTTTTATGTTTGCTTAATTTTTCTCTATGATGGCTTTGGTCGTAGACTTGAACTGTAGAGGATTAATACACAATTTGGGTGACATCAAGGACATTATTACCGATTTCTCATCAGTGGCTTTCTGCCTCCAGGAGACAAACTTGAAAGTTTAGGTGTTATAATTTTCTCAACGGCTTTAAAGTTGTCCGTAAGTACCGTGGATTTTGTAGCCGTTTCTCGGAAGGTGTACATATTGTTGTCCCGGGCGCACTCCGGCCCTTTGTGTCCAACGGAACACATCTTTCGAAGCAGTGGTAGTCACCATAGAATGTTTTAAAACCATCGTCCTTTTTCCACTTTACATCCCACCTCACACCCATTGTAGTTTTAAAAGCCTAGAAAATTTAGTACTACAACTACCAAAGCCATTTATTCCAGTTGAGGATTTCAATGCTCATTCTACCCTTTGGGGTAGTGACACAACTGACCAATGAGGGCAGATAGTCGAATATTTTGTTCTGTCCGATGACATCTGCCTTTTAAATTCAGGTGTTTCTACTGACTTTTCAGCAACATCACGTATTTTCAGCTGTTTTAATATCTGGCTCTGTGTTTGCCATGCCTGTATAGCGACCTTAATTGGTAGGTACCCAACACATCATACGGTATTGACATCAACCCTGCATAATCAGACCTACACAATCCTATCTAACTTTCTCTAGCAAGCCACGCCAGCGAAAACTGCAGCTCGAGAACTGGCCGCTTTTTACGGAAAACACAAAACTTGAAGTGAGTTTTCTCACCAGAGCTTTCTGTAGAGGAACTAAACAAGAAGTTCGTTGAAGTTATGATTTTAGCGGCAGAAAAGGCAACACCGCAGTCATCTGGTATTTTACGCAAGAGACTGAATCCCTGGTGGAAAAGCGAGCGTACTGATGACAAAAAAAACCCAACAAACAAAGTAAGACATAAGGCATTCTGCGAAGATACACCACGTACACCGATTTGATCAATTTCAAACAAGCAAAAGACAGAGCCCCGTTTATCCGAAGGCAGGCACAGAAGGTGTCGTGGCAGAAATATGTATCATCAGTAACACCTCAGCCACATCTGGACACATCTGGAACCAAGTGAGGAAATTTAAAGGAGAATACACATCTCACACAATACCACTCGATGCAAGTCCAAACACACAAACAACATTACAAGACAAGGCTAACGTTTTAGGCGAACACTTTTATAATGTTTCCGATGATGGGGCAAATGCCTTAGGCCCGTGTGCTTAGAGTTAGAGGAACGTTGAAGAATCCCGAATCCCAGGTGGTCAAAATTTCCAGAACCCTCTGCTGTGGCATGTCTTATAATCATATGGCGCTATTAGTACTTTAAACGACAACAATCATAATTATTATCAATTTTCCTATAACAAACCTTTTTTTCAGGCCGTACCTGATCGCCTTCTGAAAAGGTGGTAGGCTGAAGAACTGTTAACATTTGTCAAGCTAAACCGTTTGTCCCCAAGAATCCCGTCATCCACAGCCAACATGAAACAAATGTTCGAACAATTTTACCATTCCTGTATCTAAGTCTCACCGAGAAGCCATCAGTCCAAGTTATAGGGTAACAGAGTTGAGAAGTGGCATTGTTCTGCTCAAAGTTTGTGACAAGAGCCAGTACGACAAGCTCTAAAAAATGGAGGTTTTTCCCAATATCGCCGTATTAGTACGCCCACAAAGGTGGATGAACAGAGTGCAGAGGGTAATCTCTGATGATGAGGTACTCGATGTATTTGAAGGCGAAGTGCTTGAAAGCTGGTAAGATCTGATTGTAATAAAGGGTCCCTGCAACACTTTTTGAGCATGTTTTAAAAAGGCTGCCGATCGGTAGTAAAGGCCCCTGACAACACACGAGCCAAGTATTATAGCGCAGCACGCAGCCTGTAATTCACAATAAATTATCTAAGTCCGCTGAAAATTGCTTTCTTTTCTCTCGACAAATGACGTAAAGCGCTCGAAAACCACTCCTTGAAAGCCCATGCGTCAGCCATTGGCCGACTTAAACATGCCGTTCTTGGTCGTTACAGAGATCACCGCTGGAGACCACGACTGTCCACGTCTGCATCCGCGATCAAACAAAGCCGCACATTCAAATAGAAGAAAAAGTTGTTGAGATCACGAGACGCGCCTGACGTATTTGCCTTGCGCTTGTCGTAATGCAATTTCAGCATGCAACAAAGATTTGTCTCTCCACTCACACAGGACCGATGGAATGGAATGAAAAAACGTTATTTCAGTCCTACAGGACGCGCTTAACGCGTAGCGGGGGTCTCCTACGTAGGGACCGACAGGGAGTACCTGGCGGCCGCTTCGTGGGCCTGCTGGACGGCCCATTGCTGGTCGGCGAGAAGTGAACTCCTGAGGGACCACTGCCACTTGCTTAAGGTAGAGTCGGGAGGAATTGTTCTACACTCTCAGAGCATGTGTGTGTGTGTCGCTGTGTGTCCATATGATGGGCATGTGTCGCTGGGGTATGCATCGGGATAATAAACGTGAATAGTGGCAAGGTTTGGGTACGTGTGTGTCTGTAATAGGCGTCGAATTAATGCCTGCGGTCGGTTAATTTTCGGATGTAGGGGTGGAAAATGCGGCATTCCAGGTAAAAGAGCTTCGTAATTTCATTGTACGTAATTGGTGCATCCCGTTTGGTATCTAACTCAGCAAGATGGGGTTGCCCTGTGCCAGTGCGGTCGTAAAGTGAGCGCCCTGCATCATGGGCGATCTCATTGAGGTTGGATAGGGCACCCAGCACCTGACCGAGATGGGCAAGAACCAAATAACAGTGTGGGGCTTCAGGGCACTCGAGTCCGCTTTGCGCAGGATACGTAACGCCTGGTCGGAGATTACTACGCGTTCGAAGGCTTTGTCAGCTGGCCTGGAGTCGCTGTAGATGAATTCCCGTTTGCTGTCGAGCATAGCTATAGCTATAGCTACTTGCTCCGCTGCTTCGGGGTTTCGGGTGAGGATTTTGGCAGACTTAAGAGTCTGCTGCGCGGATGATACCGCGACCGCGGCGAAGGCTTGGTTGTTGCAATAGACAGCGGCGTCCACGAACGAGACGTTGTCCGCTTCCATGTCTATGCGCTTGAGAATGGCGGTCGCCCGCGAAAGGCGTCTGCCTCTGTTGTATTCGGGGTGTATATCTTGTGGAATGAGAGCGATCGTGATAAGGTCGCGTATTTAACGAGAAATTAGAGTCAACTCTGTGGGGTCCCTGGCCCTTGAGGAGAAGAAGCCGACCTCGTGCAGAATATGGCGGCCCGCCTTGGTGGTGGTGAGTCGGGTCAATTGCACGTGTTCCTGAGCTTCGGCGATCTCTTCTAGCGTGTTATGTACGCCAAGATCGATGAGTTTGTACGTTGTAGTGGTGGTATGGAGGCCAAGGGCTTGTTTGACCACCTTGCGAATAAGCGCATTCAGTTGATCACGCTCAGCACGTAGCCATTTCCGTATAGCGGCAACGTAGGTAAAATGGCACAAAACAAACGCGTGTACGAGACGCAGCAGGTTATCTTCTTTGAGGCCATGGTGCCTGTTGGCTACTCAACGTTCGAGGCGTATGGCATTCTTAGTCTTTCTCGTGAGCTTGTGTACTGTTTGGGTGTTGGTTCCGCGGCACTCGATGATCATGCCGAGGACATTGATGGTGTCTACGCTGGGTACAGTACGACCATCTCTGGTGTGGAGGGTGATATTGTGTTACGCCGGAGGTTTCCATCCTTTGGGCTTGGCACCCCGGCGTTTGGGCAAATATATCAACAGCTATGTCTTCGCAGGTGAGCACCTGAGACTGGTGTGGTCGAGATAAGACATGGCGGTATCAATAGCCTCTTGCAGGGCGGACTCAATGAAGCCATGCAACCCTGTGGAGCACCATATGGTTATATCATCCGCATAGATAGTGTACTTTAGCCCGTCGATTTTCGAAAGTCGTTCGAAAAGCCCGATCATCACGAGGTTGAAGAGCGTGGGCGAGAGGACGGATCCTTGAGGAGTGCCCTGCTGTCCGAGCTCCACTTCTTCTGACACTAGGTCTCCTACGTGGAGGGCGCCTCTTCTTCGAGTGAGAAAAGAGCAGATAAAGTAGTAAAATCGATGACATAGGCCGAGGGCTGCGATCGCTTTCAGGATTGACAAATGCGTTATTGTATCGAAGGCCTTTTCTAATTCAAGACCGAGTATTGCATGAGTGTCCCGAGTGTTTCCGCCATCTAGAATTTGATGCTTTATGAGTAACATGGCTCTTGAATGGACAACCCTGGTCGGAAGCGAATAATGTGGTGCGGGATGCAGTCGTTATCTTTGAGGTATCGACCAACCCTGTTGAGGACGACGTGCTCAGCCACTTTGCCCACGCACGACGTGAGAGATATGGGGCGTAGTTTATCTAGGCTTGGCACCTTTCCCGGTTTTGGTATGAGAAACGTGTAAGCTAGTTACCAGGCATCAGATATCTCACCCTTTTTTCATATTTAGTTGATAGTGTCGGTGAGGTAAGTGACGGAGGAATAGCCAGGTTGCGTAGGAGCTTGTTGGTGATTTCATCGGGGCCAGGGGCTGAGCGGCCATTGAGCTCAAGGAGAGCTCGGCGCCCATCTTCAATGGAAAAGTTTGCGTCTAAGTTAGTGTTTTCGCTGCCAGAGTAATCAATGTGAGGGGTCAAAGGGCCCGTGGGAGCGGGAGGTATTTTTCCACGAGGTTCTTGGCATCTTCCGGTGACACTGTCCGTTTAGCCTGATGTATCTTCACGATCGAATGACGCTGATTTGTGCGGGTGTTGGTTTCATTGAGGAGGTGTTTGAGTAAGTTCCACGTTTTGCCATTTCAAACCTGACCATCAATCGAGTTACAAATTTCGTCCCACTGCTGTTTTGAAAGGATGCGGCAGTGATCCATCATGGTCTTGTTCAGCTGAGATATGCGTTTGCGTAACTCTGATTAGGGCGCTGGCCCTTCCACCGGGCCAATAGAGACTGTTTGGCCTCATGTAGGTGGGCGAGACGACTGTCCATCTTTTCGGTTGGAAGGTCTGTGCTGATAGTTTTGGTTGTCTTGTTTACATCAGCTTTGAGCTGGGTCGTCCACGTCTCGAGGCTCGATGGGGTATTGGGAGGAGGTCGTTCTGCGCGGGTCTTACAAAGGAGCTCCCAGTCGACCCACGTGTACCACTTGGTCTTCCTGCCTACTGTGGGGAGGTGTACAGCCAATATGAAGTGGTCGCTACCGAGATCTACCGCGAGGTTAGACCAGCGGGCGTTGGAGATATTCTTGACGAAGCATAGATTCGGCGTTGTATCTCTTGCGTGGACGTATCAGTGCGAGTGGAGGAGGCCTTGTCTGTAATGAGAATAAGGCCCATGTCATTCGCATTTTTCCAAAGCTCTTTACCTTCGGGTATGTCGGACGTGTAGCCCCAGGCGCTATGCCCGGCGTTAAAACCGCCGGCAATCACTAGCTGGTTAGGCCCCGCGAGACAGACAGCTTTCTAGAACAAACGTGTGAATCTTTGTCTATAGTGGCTGGGACTACTGTATACATTGAGCATGTACACGCTTTGTTGTGATATGTTGCCAGGGAGATTTTTGACTATAACGTGTTCAATTTCGGGCACATTAGACTGTGCGCTGTGCAGGTAATTTTGTTAGCGACCAGGGTGGCGATACCACGTCCTCCCGAGAGGCCGGGCAACCACTGGTATCCGGAAATTGTGGCGGTTGGTACTACAGTCTCTTGTAATAGCATGATGTGAGGTTTGGGTTCGTGGCTACGGAGGTATTGCTGCAGGAAAGCTTTCTTGTGGGTGAAGCTCCTGCAGTTCTGTTGCCAGATTCGCAACTTGTCAATTATCTTGGCCATCTTGAAGCATTTAAGAGTCGGCCTGAGCACCCGGCGGATGCATAAAGGCCGAGTGATGAGGTGGACTGGGCATGGCTGTATGTTGCGACAACGGCGTACCCGCAGAAACGGCAGGGGCGACGACGTGATCAAGATATTGCTCCACTTGGCCCAAACGATTACCGTAGGCCGCGAGGGTAGACTGCATGAGAGCCATACACAGGACCGTTCCTCAAAACTTTCACAGCGTTAAATTTGTGAGGCAATAAGCTCTTGCAGCGAAATCATCGCATGGTTACTCGAAAAGTGTTCTACGGCTCTTTAACGTTCCAAGAATCATAATATAGCCAGACAATAAAAGACCTCAACTAAAACACCATCATTACTTTCTGAACCAACAACCTACCTGAATACACCGAAACCGGCTATAGCTTTCGTCGTGACAAACCATATATTCCCAATGTTTGTCGTTAATTCAAGTGTCAACACTTTATACATTGGTCGCAACGCTGAACAGCGCACGCTAAATGTGCGTCCAAAAGACACTTGACTGAAAACTGCATCTCTGAAGTCCCTTGTGCGACCTGTGAAAAGGACCACTATGCCTTCTCACGATAAGCGCCCTCGTGAAAAAAAAGACAAGGGAGTCATAGAACTGAAAATAAAAATTTAACTTGTCTTTCGAGACGCACGCAAACGATTTTCACTGCACAATTCGTTTTATACCTTGTTCGTCGATGTGCCGCCCCACACCACACGATTCCGCTTCACGAGTGTCACGCAAAGACTGACCGCGGTCTTGTCATCAGCGAACTCGGCTGGACCTCAGACGCCGAAAGATAGGCACAACTTTTTAGAGCATAACGCAAAAGTTATAGGGCCCCCAAAGGCCTTGTAACCAAAGGCAACACTTTTTTCATACACAGAACAAACCCATAATAAAATGTAGACAAAAATACTACAGCAGAACGTCAGAACATTCTTCAGAAACCTCAACTATATCCGAGAACTCACCAAAATTTGTTTCTACGAGAAACACAATCCAATCACACCAACTACCTAGGCAGTTAAAATATTGTCACGGGGTCGTGACGTGGCCGAAGACAGGAGACTTCGTGCTGGGATTTAACTGTTTATTTTGGCGAACCTGTGCCCAGCAAACGGAAAGTCCAAATACAGCAGTAGTCTTGCACAGATAGCAGTCTCGGACTGATAGCGGCGAACGGAGCGTCGGCCTTCGATCAACAACTGACAAGCGGCGAAGCGCGTCGGCATTTATACTCTTGCTGTCGAATGTTTTAGCGTTGTCGCTGGCGGTGGCGTAGGTTCCAGAACAATCTGTACCATTCGCACAGTGGGCATGATCTTCACGAAATGATCTACTACAGTCCGGAACCTTCTCGAAAACTGCAGGCGCGGTTCACGCTGAGAATAGTGTGGTGTTTTAGGACGATAACGAAAAATGGGAAATGGAACGTGGCATTGCCCCCCTCTGAAAAAAGGCATCGTCCTGATGCTTTAACTAAAGATGATGGTACAATAATAATGCAAGAAAGTACAATGAATAAATAACGATACCACTATAATACAAAAAAACACTGTTTCAGTTTGTTAACGCGCATGAAACCGCTTGAGGCGCGTGACATGTACGACTTCAGGTCGCGATCGCCGCCGTTGAGAGTTCGTGATGCCGTCGGGGACAAGCTCGTAATCAAGTGGGCCGAGACGTCGAACCACCCTGTACGGTCCGAAGTACCGTCGCAGAAGCTTTTCACTTAGTCCACGTCGGCGTATCGGCGTCCACACCCAAACACGTTCACCGGGCTGGCATTCCACGAAGCGTCGTCGAAGGTTGTAACGGTGGCTGTCGGTCCTCTGTTGATTTTTGATATGGAGACGCGCAAGTTGTCGGGCTTCTTCGGCGCGTTTAAGGTACTCGCTCACATCGAAGTTTTCTTCGTCGGTGACGTTGGGTAACATGGCATCGAGCGTCTGTCCGGGCTCCTTCTGTAGACCAATTTGTATGGAGATATCTGCGTCGTCTGCTGCACCACCGTGTTGTATGCGAAGGTCACATACGGAAGAATGGCGTCCCACGTCTTGTGTTCGACATCGACGTACATTGACAGCATGTCGGCGATCGTCTTGTTAAGCCGCTCGGTGAGGCTGTTGGTCTGTGGGTGGTACGCTGTCGTCCGGCGGTGGTTTGTTTGGCTGTATGCCAAGAACGCTTAAGTTAAGTCGGCAGTGAATGCCGTTCCTCTGTCGGTGATAAGGACCTCCGGGGCGCCGTGATGTAGGACGATATTTTCGACGAAGAACTTAGCTACCTCGGATGCACTGCCTTTTGGCAGGGCTTTTGTCTCGGCGTAGCGAGTGAGGTAGGCGGTAGCTACCACGATCCACTTGTTTCCGAAAGCCGACTTCGGGAACGGCCCCAGTAGGTCCATACCAATCTGCTGGAAAGGTCGGCAAGGTGGATAGATTGGCTGAAGAAGTCCCGCTGGCCTTGTCGGCGGTGTCTTGCGTCGCTGACAGTCCTGGCATGTCCTCACATAACGAGCGACGTCGGTGGTAAGACGTGGCCAGTAGTACCTTTCTTGTGTCCTCGCGAGCGTGCGAAAAACACCGAGGTGCCCTGCCGTCGGATCGTCGTGCAGGGCCTGCAGGAGTTCTGGTCGCAAAGCTGAAGGCGCCACAAGGAGGTACTTAGCTCGAAGCGGTGAAAAGTTTTTCTTTTGTAGAAGACCGTTTCGTAGAAAGAACGACGCAAGTGCGCGCTTGAATACCTTCGGGCCTTCGGCGGTCCTGCCTTCGAGGTATTCTATTAGGGCCTTAGGTTCCGGGTCGGGCCGCTGTCGTTCAGGGAAGTCGTCGCTAGTTATCGTTCCCAAGAAGTACTCGTCATCCGGGTCGTCGGGTAGCGGTTGGTCGACAGGCGCACGAGAGAGACAGTCGGCGTCGGAGTGTTTTTTGCCGGACTTGTAAATGACAGTAATGTCATACTCTTGAAGTCTCAGGCTCCATTGTGCGAGGCGACCTGAAGGGTCCTTCAAGGTGGCTAGCGAACACAAGGCGTGGTGGTCGCTCACAACTTTGAAGGGCCTGCCGTAGAGGTAGGGGCGAAATTTCGACGTAGCCCAGATGATGGCCAGGCACTCCTTTTCTTTTGTGGAATAATTTGCTTCTGCTTTGGATAGCGATCGGCTGGCGTAACAAATAACCCTTTCAAGTCCGTCAGCCCTCTGCACAAGAACAGCGCAAAGACCTACGCTGCTTGCGTCAGTATGTATTTCTGTCTCGGCGAATTCGTCGAAATGGGCAAGTAACTGAGGCGTCCGGAGGCGATGTTTAAGCTCCTGGAAAGCGTGTTCCTGGGGCGTTTCCCACTTGAGAGGATCGGCGATGCGGGCGAAATTTTTCACAAACCACCTATAATAGGCCCACAGGTCCAGAAATCGGCGCACGGCCTTCTTGTCAGTGGGCGACGGGAAGTCGGCGATGGCGGCTGTTTTCCGTAGATCGGGACGAACTCCAGACTTGCTGATAACGTGTCCCAGAAACAAGAGCTCCTCATACGCAAATCTGCACTTTTCTGGCTTCAGTGTGAGTCCGGACGTCTTGATGGCTTGAACCACAGCTTCAAGGCGCCGAAGATGCTTGTCGAAACTCGAGGAAAACACGACGACGTCGTCCAAGTACACAAGGCAAGTGTGCCACTTCAATCCTGCCAGTACTGTATCCATAACACGTTATAAAGTTGCAGGCGCTGGGCAAAGGCCGAAGGGCGTCACCTTAAACTCGAAGAGGCCGTCCGGTGTTATAAACGCCGTCTTCTCTCGGTCTCTTTCGTCGACTTCAATTTGCCAATAGCCAGTCTTGAGGTCCATTGACGAAAAGTACTTGGCGTTATGGATCCGATCAAGTGCGTCGTCTATTCGTGGGAGAGGACACACATCCTTTCTTGTGATTTTGTTCAGGCGGCGATAATCGACGCAGAAACGTAGGGTCCCATCCTTTTTCTTCACTAACACCACGGGGGATGCCCATGGACTATTGGACGGCTGGATAATGTCATCCCGCAGCATTTCATCAACTTGTCCCTTCACGGCCTCACATTCTCGCGTCGAAACCCTGTACGGACTCTGACGGAGTGGTCTGGAATTTTCTTCGGTTATGATGCAATGTTTCGTGATTGGGGTCTGCCGAATTTTCGATGATGACGAAAAGCAATCTTCGTATTGCAGGAGCAGGGCCTTGAGCTGTTCTTGCTTATCGTTCGGAAGTCTGGGGTTGACGTCGAAAGCTATGGAGGGGCTTGGTTCCTCTGAGCAAGTTCCGCAGAATCGGCGAGGGCGAAAGCACTGCTGGCTTCGACAATTTCTTCGATGTATGCGACCGTTGTTCCTTTGTTCACATGTTTGTACTCATTGCTGAAATTCGTGATCATAACCGTGACTTTGCCTCCCCACAGCTCTGCAATTCCTCTTGCGACGCAAATATATCGGGTGACCAACAGATGCTGACTGCCTTCAACGTCGCCTTCCAAGTCAGGTGATTTAGGAGCACCGACTGAAATAATGACGCTTGAGCGAGGCGGATTGGTGACTTGTTCTTCCAGCACATTCAAATCATGGTGTCCTGACGGCGTGCGCGGTGGTAGTGCTTCTTCTGTGGATAACGTTATCGACTTTGTTTTTAGGTTGATGACAGCACCATGGAGGCATAAGAAGTCCATGCCAAGGATGACATCTCTCGAGCAACGCTGTAGGACTACGAAGTGTGTAGGATAAATACGGCCGTTAATGGTGACTCTCGCTGTGCAGATTCCTGCAGGCGTTACGAGATGACCTCCGGCTGTGCGGATTTCAGGGCCTTTCCAAGCTGTCCTAACTTTCTTTAACTTCGCGGCAAACGACCCACTGATCACAGAATAGTCGGCTCCAGTATCGACGAGAGCGGTCACACTGTGGCCGTCGATAAGAACGTCGATGTCGCTAGTTCGCCGTCTCGCATTACAGTTAGGGCGTGGCGTCGGGTCACGGCTGCGTCGGCTTGTTCCGCTGCCTCCATGTTGCGTCGTCAGGCCACCTCCGGTAAGTGAGCTTTCGCCGTCAGAGCTTTGCCTGGTTGGCATTTTGTTCGGAAAGCTCCGTCGCGGCGTCGTCGTCGTCGGAGGATCTTCGGCAGTTCGTCGCACAGCAACCACACCTCCACCAGTTGCTGCCCTTAGTTTCCCGGATACGGGCTAGGAGACCGGCCCCGCGTTGGGCCGGAGTACTGCCGGGGGTGCGGTGACATGCGGCGGCTGGGCGACGGCGAACGGGAAAGACTTCGGGGTGTCCATTGAGTTCCTGTCAGGTAGTCAGCGATGTCACGTGGCCGTTACTCTGGCTGCGGACGTGGTGCATCGACGGCGAAGCCACGCAGTCCCATCTGTCGGTACTGGCAACGGCGGTAAGTGTGCCTGCCTCGCCGCAGTGGTAGCACAATGGGCGGTGGTCAGGGGTGCGCCAAACGTCTGTTTTCCTCGGCGCACTGCGCTGGCCCACTGGTGAACGGTAGGTCGTCAGTGGGGGTGGTGGCGGCGGTGGTGTCTGGCGACGGAAGTGCGACGGGGCGGCGTTTTGGCGTGGACAAGGAGGAGCGTTGTGGCGCACTGCAGCGGCGTAGCTCATAGTTTATGGCTCGAGCAGCAGTGTTTGGGGAATTCGAAGTGATTGCCGAACTTCTTCTCGCACGAAGTCAGCGATCGAATTCACTTGAGGGTGCGCCGAAGGCAACAGTTTGCGCAGCTCTTCCCGCACGATCGCTCTGATCGTTCCACGCAGGTTTTCGGAGTCACTGGTTTGAGCAGCAGCGCATTCTGGAGTCAGGCGACGATTATACTGTCTGGTGCGCATGTCAAGGGTTTTTTCGATGGTGGTCGCCTCGGATACAAATTCTTGGACGGTGTTCGTTGAATTCCTCATTAGTCCCGCGAAGAGCTCCTGTTTGTCCCCTCCAGGTGGTCAAAATTTCCGGAGCCCTCCACTACGGCGTCTCTCATAATCAAATCGTGGTTTTGGGCCGTTAAACCCCACAAATCAATCAATCAATCATGTTTGTCCCCTCGCATGAGGAAACGAACTTTCTTCTCCTCAGGCATGTCTGGGTCAGCGTGACGAAATAGGCTGGTCATCTCCTCTGTGAAAATTTCAACCCTCTCTATTGGTAGCTGAACCCGGGTCTCTAGTAGAGCAGCGGCCCTCTCTTTGCGAGCGACGCTTGCGAACGTTTGCAGAAATTCACCGCAGAAGACATCCCACGTTCCGAGCGTGGACTCACGATTCTCTAGCCAGGTCCTTGCGGTGTCTTCCAGGTAGAAGTACACACGACGGAGCTTTTCTTCGTTGTCCCAGTGGTTGAGGGCGGCCACACGATCGTATGTTTTTAGCAAGGTTTCCGGGTCTTCAAACGATGACCCATGAAACGTTGGTGGTTCCCTGGGTTGATGAATGACGATCGCAGGCTGGGACGCTCCGGTTGTCATTGTCGCTGCAGTAGAGGTCATTGCCTTGGCCTTCCACGCCTTGTCTTGTAGAAGCCCGTACTCCGGTGGGAAACCTTGCTGTCGGCGGCTTGTTTGCTGCTCTTGGTTGGCGTCGGTGTCTTCTCTGCGACGTGGGCTGGGTTCACGGCTTGACTGGGGCGTCCGGTACATGAACGAAGCAGCACCTCCACCAGATGTCACGGGATCGTGACGTGGCCGAAGACAGGAGACTTCGTGTTGGGATTTAACTGTTTATTTGGGCGAATCTGTGCCCGGTAAACGGAAAGACCAATTACAGCAGTAGTCTTGCACAGATAACAGTCTCGGAATGATAGCGGCGAACGGAGCGTCGGCCTTCGATCAACAACTGACAAGCGGCGAAGCGCGTCGGCATTTATACTCTTGCTATCGAATGTTCTAGCGTTGTCGCTGGCGGTGGCGTAAGTTTCAGAACAATCTGTACCGTTCGCACAGTGGGCGTAATCTTATCGAAATGATCTACTACAGTCCGGAACCTTCTGGAAAAGTGCAGGCGCGGTTCGCGCTGAGAATCGTGTGGTGTTTTGGGACGATAACAAAAACTTGGGAAATGGAACGTGGCAATATTATTTGACAAGGCCTACACGACGTAGTCACGTAATAAGGTGGTGGTGCCAGGGTAGTTATTTCAGAAACTTCCTGTCCGCATTTACCGTTTCTGACACCCTTTGAGGCAGTAGCCATACGACCTGCCCTCTTGAACGAACTGCTTGCAATTGGTTCTACTTATATACATCCACAGGAGAAAACTCAATAAACAGAAATTCTAGTCATTATTAGAAGAACTTGCAGAATTGTACTTCCTCTGTGGACACTTGAACGCGCCAAGCAGTTCATGGGTAACTTCCACTGCGATGAACGATGTCATCTAATATAGCAGTTGCTTTTCACCTCAGTGCTTGCCTACTTAATCGGAAAGAGCGAACATATTGTGGGCATTCGTCATGCGCTTCTTTTCATATATGCATTATCTTGATCATCATCATCCGCCTGGGTCTCTGTCCACATCTTCACTGGGTGTCACTACAATCATTATCGTGTGGTGCACGCTTGGTCTTAGTCTGCCCCTTCGCTGCTGAGCTCTTGGGCTGAATAAACGCTGTCTCAAACCAGACTTCATATGTGGTGGAGGTGGATTTTTGGTCCTTGGTCCTCTCCCTTTTCGCTTGACTTCCTGTAGCAGTGTTCAGACCGCCGATCGCCCCACTGTCTGACAGAATGTCACAGAACAAGCCTACCAGCGCTGCTGCCATCGCTGCTGCCATCTCTGCCCCGCCGTCTTCAGCCGCGCCTCATGTTTACTTACACTGCCACCAGCGTGATCCCCCTCTTTTCTTCAGTATTCGCGGGGAAGATGTGGAGGACTGGCTCGATGACTACAGCCGCGTGAGTGTTGCTAATCACTGGGACGATAGCGTCAAGCTCCATTACATCTCTTTCAACTTGACTGGTGTTGCAAAGACGTGGTATTTCAACCACGTCATTGACTTACCCGACTAGGCGACCTTCGAGCACCAATTGTGATGTTTTGGGACACCGGCGATTCGTTCTGCCGTCGCGAAGAGGACCCCCGATACTTGCAGACATCCCGGCGAATATTACACTTCCTACATTGAGGATGTTCTTTCACTGTGCCGGCGTGTCAATTCATCTATGCCAGAATTGGACAAAATACGCCACGCCGTGCAAGGCATTGTACATGTTGCTTTTATTGCCCTCACTGTGCAAAACGTAGCTACCATCGCGGACGTCGTAGCTACCATCGCGGAGTCCAGCGCCTTGATTCGCTGGACTCCGGTCATCTCCAAACGGACATCGGCGACCACCACTCCACGTCCCGTGGCCATCTAAGCAGTCTATGGGCTTCTCATCTCCTTCACCGCGTTCAACACAGTCTTCGGGAGTTCCTTTGCGTGACCTCATTAGAGATGAACTTACATCTCTGACCGGCCCGGATCTTGTACAACCACATGTTTCTCGCACCTTATCAACCCTCGCTGAAAACGTTGCCGTGCGTCCGAGCAACGTACACGCGACATTGACGCCACCATCCTGCGCGTCGGTTGCTGACGCTCCCCCGATAAACTACTGTTAGATGCCACCGGACCCTCCTTTGGTCCACCTGAGCGTGCTATCTATAGGGTGCCCCCAACGCCCTCTACTCCCCACCCTGGCACTCGTGCTACCCTGTCTGCTATTACTGTGGGTATCGCGGCCATATTTCTCGTTTCTTCCGCAAGCGCCACGGTTACGACATGCGTGAACGAGATGTGTACTACCAAGGTAGACGCTCTTCATCACCTCCACACCGGTTTCCCTTTCCACCCGCCTTGAGTGCACCTCGGAAAAGACGGAACACCAGGCGCCGTTCACCATCACCCTTTCGCCGCTCCTCCTCCCCACTTCAGCCTGCCTCATTCGTCACTCCCAGTCATTTAGACAACTAAGTGATGCAGTTTCTGGGGGAAAAACTGCATTCCGAATTAGGAATGAATTAGGACTGATATTCCTCAACCAGGCCCGTGAAACATGATTTTGGTGGTAGTGGAAGGAGTGTACATGGATGCTCTGGTGTACACGGGTGCAGCACTTTCTGTTATCCGTGTTGATTTATGCCAACGTCTGAAAAACGTGATGACCCATTATGATGGACCCACAATGGTTGCTGCCCAGGGGTATATCATTCGCCCTACCGATTTCTGTACAGCCCGCATTTTTCTTGATGGTATCCCACACCACATTCACTTCACCGTCCTGACTAACTGCTCTCATCAGTTAATTTTAGGTTAGGATTTTCTTTCTTGTGCATCCGCAGCTATTTTCTGGGAACAACGCGTCGTCCCCCTCAACGACACGTACTGCACGCTCAACGACGACTTCCAGAGGCCACTTCGTTTGAGAGATGCGAAAGATACTGAATTACTACAAGGTCAAGAGCGAATACAACGATTACCTCTAACGACATCGACCATGGTGAGGTCTTGGTCTCAGCATCATTTAGTTGCGTCGGTAAAGGCATCATTATCACTTCTGGTGTATCTCGGTTTCTCAATGGTTCCACACACCTCGCCGCTGTGAATACAACACCCGAGAAAAATTCTACTGCCTCAGAACACCACGGTGGCCTGCGTGACGGATCTTGAGCCTGCGTTCATCGTGCCACTTCATGTCGTCGCCTCCAACGACAGCCCTAGTGGTGAGCCGGCTTCTTTCGCCTTAAGTGCAGTCATTAGCAATGACTTGACACCTTTACAGACGCCTCAGCTGCTTGCTTTGTTGAGGGAGAAAACGCAACATCCTTCGATGTTCACTCCTCGACGTTGGGCCACGCTACTACTACAACGCATCGAATCCAAACAGTCGGAACATCTGTTGTACGCCACCAGCCCTACCGCGTATCTCCTGCTGAGAGAAAACTTATCGAAGAAAACGTAGCTGACATGCTCAAACGAGAGGTAATTCGCCCTTCATCTAGCCCTTGGTCGTCGACTGTGGTTCTGGTTCGTAAGAAGGATGGCTCCGTGTGCTTTTGCGTCGATTACAGGGCGTTCAACAAAATCACTCGCAAAGATCTGTACCAAATGCCTAGCATTGATGACGCCCTGGATTCTCTACAAGGCGCAAAATACTTTTCCAGCCTCGACCTGCAGAGTGGATACTGGCAAATTCCTATGCACGAAGAGGACAAAGAGAAAACGGCATTAGGATCCCCCGACGGGCTAAACGAATTCAACATTATGCTTTCGGGCTGTGCAACGCGCCCGCTACATTTGAGCGCATGGTCAATACAGTGCTGCGCGGGCTCAAATGGAAGACCTGCCTCTGCTATTCAGACAACATCGTCATTTTTTCGTCAACGTTTCTTCAGCACCTTCAACGTTTAGATGACGTTCTGACGTGGCTTGCCGCCACTGGTCTCCAACTTAACACAAAATTGCCGTTTCGCCACAAAATTTATCAAGGTTTTGGGCCACGTCGTGACCAAAGACGAAACTCGACCGAGTCCGCAACAAATTGCAGTGGTCCTTCGCTTTTCGCGCCCCGAAAGGCCGAAGGAGTTGTGAAGTTTTCTTGGTCTCGCCTCCTATTTTCGCCGTTTTACACGCAACTTCGCATCAATAGTGGCCCCACTGCACCAGCTTCTTGTTTCCGACGTGCCCTTCCTGTGGTCGCAAGAATGTCAAACAGCAATCGACCTTTTAAAATGTGCCCTCACGTCCAAACCTGTACTCCGCCACTTTGATGTGGCTGCACCGACCATACGGACGCTAGCGGCCGTGGTATAGGTACTGTTCTGCTCTAACGTGATACCTCTTCATAAGAGAGAGTAATCGCATATGCCAGTAGAGTTCTAGCTGCAACTGAAAAGAACTATACCGTAACTGAGCAGGAGTTCTCGACTGTGGTCTGGTCAGTGCAAATGTTCCGTCCCTATTTCCACGGCCGTCATTTTACTGTCGTTACGGACCATCACGCTCTATGCTGGCTTTCCACGCTGAAAAACTTGTCTAGACGCTTGGTTCAATGCATTCTACGTTTACAGGAGTATGACTTCGTTATCACTTACAAGTCAGGTAGAAAACACCAATACGCCGACGCCCTTTCGCGCTGCCCGCAACCAAATACACAGCTCAGCATCGGTCAGAGCTCGGCTATCACTTCTACTGCAGCGCCCCTGCTCGCCTCAGTAGACCAGCTATTCTCGGATGACAAGCGCACATTTCACTCCTGCTAGTTGTCAGATCCATAATGTAGGCGTAATATGGACCAGCTCTCAGGAGCTTGCCAACCACCCAACGCACGACATCGTCGTCAACTCTTGCGATTTAGGCTGGAAAAGGGAGTTCTGTACCATCACATCTACCATCCATATGCTCAACGCTAGGTTTCCAAGCTACCACGCTGTCTTTAAGCCTGCCACGATGACTTGACTGACAGACATCTTGGTATTCAAAAACTCACGACCGCTTCGAAGTTGCTTCTACTGACCTGGTATTTCTACTAGCATCGCATGCTACGTAAGTTCCTGTGTCCCGTGTCAGCGACGTAAAATCTAGACAGCTGCACCGGCTGGGCCTCTGCGGCCAATTCCCTGCACCACAACGCCATTTTAAGTTGTAGATATTGACCTTTACGGCCCTCTTCTCGTCAAATCTACTGGATAGTGAACGACGGATAGTGATCGAAGTAGACCACTTGACACGCTACGCGGAGACAACGTCTGTATCAACTGCCTCTGCTTCGGAATTTGCCGACTTCATTCTGCACGCCATCATTCTGCGCCATGGCGCACCTCGTATATTGCTAAGTGACCGTGGAAGGATGCTCCTGGCAGAAGTGCTAATTGAAGTATTGCGCGCCTCTGGAATAACACACAAGACAACTTCAAGCTACCACCCTCCAATTAACGGTCTCACCGAGAGGTTTCACCACCCCATTGTAAAAACCAGTGCCACTGGGTACCAGCGTTCAGCACCATGCTTGATTATGGGCCCAGTATGACGCTAGTACCAGCGCCTCTCAGCGCAGGTACTGGGACACTGGAGCGGCAGCGTCCCAGCACTCTGCACAAAGTGGCTTCACAGGAATAAAAAAGAGGGGGGGGGCTCATTCTCCATCTACAAATAGGTATAAGAGTAAACTAACGCGTATTCACAGCAAAAAATAAAAAAGTAAAATTTGAAAAAAAAATAAAACACCACTAGACGGGATATGAACTCGGTACCTCGTGATCTCTAACCGAGTACGCTACCCACTACGCCTCGCCAAAACGTGCTTGCAGGAGTGTAAAACGACTATTCAATCGAAGAACGCGCCGTTCAACTTCATTTTCACAAGTTGCGCAGTCAAGACTGACACGATATTCCTTTCAAATAACAATTGCGTCTTGGTTCTACAGTGACAAACAGCTTCCGGGCACCGAATGACCTGTAGATATTAGCAAGAGCACCAAGCTTTTTAAAGCATCTACATCTTAACTCTGAAAAATCTCAAATTGACTGGAGGAGCAGCCACAGATTGTCAGTTGTTGCTGCCAATAGTTTTTTTCTCCTTTGATAGTCGGTTCTAGCACTTGCTACTGGTCGACAAGTACAGATGATCTACATGTTTTGTTTGGAAGATATCCAAATACACAAGTGAATATTGAGTACTTTTTTTGCGGAAGCGACGATGTAGCAGTACACATCAGGCATGCCAGATTACATATTTGCAGTCATATCGATACCTGAGACTAAAAACCACGGAAGAAATGACTAATGCAATCGGTTGATAAAGTATGCCAGTATGTTTGTTGACTAACGCGTACCAAATTGCCAACTAAAAACTGCGTGTTCTTACGTACGAGTCAGAGAAGTACCGGCTCCTGCGCTCAGAAGGCAGCTTTCGGTGACAGCCTACGTTGCTGAAAGCATGACCCATCGATTGTCGCCTCTCTTTGTGTCGGCACCACACACGCAGATAAATGGTCGATTTAGGCTCAGGGATCTTTAAACTGTGCTTTACAGTCATTCTTGCACTTTAGAATTGTGCCTACTTAAAGTAAAAAGCGCCGACAGCACGTACACCAACGTGGGCGGCACGATAGGCCTCGCTGGGACGGAGCACTGGGTAAGGCTGCTTTCGAAGCAGCATAGTTGCTATGCTTGAAGTTTCCGTATTTGAGCTTCGCAATATTTCTAACTGTTACCTAAACTGTAGCTAGAGTGAGTGGAATGTCAATCAATGCCAGAAATGCATTTACGGAGTGGCGATGGCGAGCGACAGCCGTTTTTCCGGCCTCCGCTGGCAGTATACAGCAGGCGTGCCAGTGTACAGATATATGCAGTTATAACAATACCAACAAATAAAAAAAAACACCCGTAGAAATGCCAATGCAATTCGCTGAAAACGTTCGCCAGGGAGTAAGTTCACGAAGGCGTACCAAATTACCAACTAAATATTGCTGTTGTTACATATTAGACAGAGAAGTACCAGCTAAGTGTGGCCGGCAGCTTTCAGTGACAGCCTGCATAGGTGAAAGCGCGACGTATGATCGTAAGCGCTCTTTGTGCGAACATCGACACAAGACAAAATAGTTAATTTTGGCTCATGAATTTCTAAACTATACTTTACAGTTATTCTCATACTTTAAAGTTACGTGTACACGAAGCAAGAAGCGCCGGTACCATATATACCAACGCGGCCTGCACGACAAGCTTAATGTTCGCTGGGCCGGGCAGTGGCTAAGACCGCTCTCGACGCGGTGAGTTAATGGGGATGGTTGAGGACTCTGCACTTGAGCTTCGCAACATTTCTAACTCTTACTTGAAGTAAGTAGAAGGATAAGCATGGCCAGACATTCATCTATGCGGTATGGCGGAATCGAACGACAGCTTCTTCTCGCGCCTCCGCTGGGAAACCTTGCAAAGCGATCGAGAGAGCTCATTTACGTTTGCTCAACTTTGCGGCAAAAACAATTTCCTGTTTCTGTTAGGAGTTGCATGCAGCTCCAGGCTTACAAACACTGCAACTTGGAATCGTTAAAGCAATACACGGACGATGCGTATATGGCCGGTTCACGCGGGGGCATATGCGAAAAAGGTGCATTATAGTTGTTGCGATACATACGTGCGCCGCAAAAGTTATGTATGCTCGGTATCTGTTAGGGTAGCATCTCTCCCTGCCATCAAATCAAGCGTTTCATATTAAACGACACCGAAACAAACCACGGCACACGCTAGAATAACATGCACGCTGCAGCTGCACTAGTAGAAAGAGTGCATACTCCAGTATTCACCAGTGCTTGCCAGTAAATATTCCACCGCTTCCAGCGCTTCGCAGTGCGCACCAGCATTACAGCGGTTGAACCAGCGCCCTACCATTGCGACACAGTTTTTTCCAGTGCACCCAACGCAGTTCTAGTGATTAAAATCGTGTATCCGTATCTCCAGCATATAACAGTGCCAAAAACGTACTGGCATCGCAGTGTTTTTGCAATAGGGCGTACTCTTGCTTATATGATAGCCGTCTACATCAGTCCAGACCACAAATACTGGAATACTAATCTGCCATTCCTCACCGTTGCCTACAACACGAGCGTACAGCGCACCACCAGATATTCGCCGTTCTACCTCGTTTATGGACGTTCCCCTACTTTCTTTCTTTACGTTCCCTTTTCAACAGTGACGTCAACTCGTCTCCGTCTTCCAGCGAGGAATACATTTCAAGACTATCCCGGTGTCGATATCGTGCTCGCATCAATACGGAGGCGCGACAGCAAGATAGAAAAGTCATTTATGACGCATCTCATCGCCTTGTATAATTCCGACAAGGTGACGAGGTGCTCCTATTCACACTTATTGGTACACCTGGTCTGTGTGACAAGATTCAGCCACACTCCTTTGGGCCTTACATAGTTATCGAGCAGACTTTGCCCCCTTAATGATCGTGTGACCCCACTTGTCCCAACAGACCACCGTCACTGTACCACAGAGATCGTGTACGTGTCTTGCATGAAGCCTTTCTGGCGACGTCCTCTGTCACATTGACCTTTTACGGCCAGATTGGCCGCTTCGATGTGGGGGGAATCAGGGTGGGCATTTGTCATGCGCTTCTTTTCATATATGCATTATTATAATCATCATCATCCGCCTGGGTCTATGTCTTTATCTTCACTGGGTGTCACCACAATCATCATCGTGTGTGTGCACGCTCGGTCTGAAGCTGCCCGTTCGCTTCTGAGTCCTTGGGCTGAATAAACGCTGTCTCAACCCAGACGTCATAATATTATGGTATAGCTCACAAAACCTACTCGTTCATAGATCTCAGCATTACATGTGCATTAATTCTACCGCCGCCTAAATAAATTGTCATCAATAATTCTTACGGAAGGGACCACTTTACAATAATTCTGAGCATAATCATACACTTTAAATCTGCAGTTATTTTCTGAATGGTGAATTCCTTCATCAGCAACCAATGTTTAGGTATCTGGGCATAATCTTTACGACCGACTGTTCTTGGAATGCGCATGTGCATGCTGTGGTTGCGAAAGCCCCAAATCACTAAATTTTATTTAGTGTAACCTGAGATCTTCACCTGCTGCTTTAAAAATACTGCGTATATTTCATTTGTCGACCCAATTTTCAAATATACTTGTTGTGTGTTGGATCCACTAAAAAGTCTTTCGTTGTTCTCATTGAGAGACTACGAAACCGAATGGCAAATTCGTTCTAAGGCGGTATAAACGATGCGACATGATTGATTGATATGTGAGGTTGAACGTCCCAAAGCCAACATATGATTACGAGACACGCCGTAGTGGAGGGCTCTGGAAATTTTGACCAGCCGGGGTTCTTTACCGTGCACCCAAATCTAAGCACACGGGCCTACAACATCTCCGCCCCCATCGGAAATGCAGACGCCGCTGCCGGGATTCGATCGCGTGACCTGCGGGTCAGCAGCCGACTACGTTAGCCACTAGACCACCGCGGTGAGGCGTAAACGAGGCGACAGCTGTACTGAAATGAAAGTCGTGCTGGGATGGGAAGCGCTGTCTTCTCGCAGGAGGAAATTTGTGCGTGAAAATGGAATTTCAGATATACCACGAAAAAGTGGCATTAACAAAGAGATGTACCTCAAGCCACTGCATCACCTGTTCAAAAAATGAGATCATCCCTTTAAAATTCAAGAATACTGGACTACAACAAATCTATAGGGTAATTCTTTTTTGTTCACACTGCAGTAGAGTGGAATCATTTGTTTTCTGAACAATTGTGCTGCAATAAGGAAGATTGGTTTTTTTTTTCATAGCTATAGTTCCCCTGCTTACACGCGTTCAGGCGCAGCAGGGTATTTCTCAATAAATAAATAAATAATGAAGGTCTCCAGCTGGTTCCCAGATAAATTATAGGCAAGGGTCATTAGGAACAGTTTAAAAAGCTAATTACATTAGTTGATGTCAGATGTGTGTACTAAGCATAGATGCAGCTGTAGACTACTTTGCAGCTCTTCTAGCTGATGCTGCAACAAAATGTCTCTAGCAGTTTGATCGGACGACCAAACGACGTGTCCCTTGGTTGAATTTCGGGTGTGAAAAGACGCGTAAACGGCTGAACGAAGCGTGGAGTTGCTTCGAGACTCATTGACAGCCTAAAATCTCGATAGCTGTAGGGCAAATAAGTCTCAAGGAAAAATGATGCGCTGACATGCTAGTAGGCAGAGCTAGCACAAATTATTTACACACAACTATTTGTATACATATGCGCTAAAGTTTAGAGCATGGTTAGGAGGGTTGCAGGATGATTAGCACATGCACTCTAACTTCCAAACATACAGGGCGCCAGCTTGGAAAACCAGGCAAATTCTATCGCCACATACTTTGAGGTGGTCCAGCTCATAGCACTATAGTGAAGGGTTTTAACTATACAATGCCTGAATAGAAAACGAGATACTATAGGGCGAACCCACCACCGAGGAGGCATACAACGAACCTTTCTGTTGTGCTGAGCTACAAGCCTCAATAAATTTAAACAACTTCAGAGGGCAGTTTAAACAACTGTGCTTTGAAACCCTTCCCTCTGAAACCCAAATGTTGAAACACCTGCCCTCTGAAACCTAAAATAATGCTAAAACACCTGCCCTCTGAGTGCGGTACAGATTTTGGTCATCCCAGGAAAGGCCCATACTAACCCAGGAAAGGCCCATACTTATTCCGATCCTAAAACAAGGCCAGGACCTGTCCTCCGTTTTGAGCTACACGCCAGTAGCGTTGACTAGTGGTTGAAAAGTCTTTAAGAAATTGGTTAACTAGAATTTGATCCACTTCTTGAAATGGCCCTGCTTGACCTATACAGGTACAGTTCTCTAACAGTTGAAGTCAGCGCTGACCACCCTACCCGTATCGAGGTAAAAATTCGTGATGGTTTCGCTCATAACCATTTTTTCCCTTTGGTCCTCAATGAAGAACACCTATAATACCACATCGTGCTTTTGGATACTCAGAGACCATTTACACTTCACTATGCGTGGTAGAATGATGACCATAATAGATAGCTACTTGACTACTCGGACATGGCATGTTAAATTCGGCGTTGTTTGTTTGCGAACGTTTCTCCAAGATACAGAGTGCCGCAGCGAGGTGCTCTAGTGGCTGAGATACTCCGCTACCAATCCACAGGTGCAGCGATCGAATACCGGCGGAAGCGGCTGCATTTTCGATGGTGACGAAAATACTGTAGGCTTGTGTGCCCATATGTTGGTGCACGTTACAACCCCAGGTATATGAAATTTCCCGAGCCCTCAACTTCGGTGTCTCTCGCAATTATATGGTAGTTT
The DNA here is from genome assembly GCA_013436015.1 of Rhipicephalus annulatus. Taxonomy (NCBI): domain Eukaryota; kingdom Metazoa; phylum Arthropoda; class Arachnida; order Ixodida; family Ixodidae; genus Rhipicephalus; species Rhipicephalus annulatus. Next base: position 927,061 of record WOVY01009849.1, read on the forward strand.
TTGGACGTTAAATCTCCCATATTATTCATCAACGAGGTGTATTCAGCTGGCACTCTTCATATTGAACATGAATTCCTTGCTCCTATCTCTCCCAAGCAATATAGTTTACTTCACAGACGTTGAACATGTACAGGTTTGTTTCAAATCGTGCAAGCTGTCAATATGCGAAAGACTGGTTCAATTATGTTTGAATGAGTTTTCTCAATGCGCACAAGAGAGTGGCTTTAAACTGAAAAGACAACGCAGTGCCTGTGTGTTGTGCTCTCTAAAGAGGGCCCTCCATCCCGACCCCGACTTTGACCTACATGGTCAACGCCTGTCTGTAATGAGTGAGAGTAAATTTTTCGACCTAATTTTGAACACAACACTAACCTTCATACCACACACGAAGTATTTAGAGAACAAGTGCTTTAAATCATAAATAAAACCACGAATATTTTGTGCCTAGAGCCACAAATATATATATATATAGTGTTGTCATGCACTACGTGGAATAGCGACAGGAAATGCCCGATGAAGTTGTATAAAAGCGTCATATGCATGCGCCTAGATTACCGTGCTATCACCTATCAGTCTGCGACATCAGCCTTAAAGGTTCGGGATCGTGTCCACCATCTTGGCATTCACGTTTCAACTGATGCTTTTTGACCAGCCCTATACGAAGCTTCTTCGCAGAAATAAGTGAAGGGTCGCTCCTGCTGTACAGATGTTACATGTTCTATACATTCTCGATCAAGGTGAACGCAGACGAGAAACATCCCGCTCACTCCACAATTATTGTTTTGTAGAATTGTATCTTGCGCAATAACTTACCCTCGTTGAGACAGCTCTACTCATTCCTTGTGAAGAACCTCGCTGAAAAAGCAGGCGTGCCAGTTATAAAACACCCTTTCATGGCTCCTGAAGTATACCCGCCACCGTAGGAATGCCAAGTCGTAGACTGCGATCTATCATTAGTAGAAGTCACTGAACACACACCTACTGTACATGTCCGCACGCACTTTCACGAAATCCAGCTCAAGTACCCTTGGCCAGAGTTTTTCAAAGATGCCGTAAGCTCACACACTCATGTGTCCTATGCAGCTGTTGGCCTATTTTTTACTCTAGGTATTCTGCAATGCGATGCAAGCATCTGCACCGCAGAGGTTCATAAAATATCTGTGGCCGTCAAGCATAATAAAGAACTGGAACTTCAACGCGCAATAACACACAAAGATTTGCTGATCTTAAAAACTACATTAAAAACTCTAAAAAACATGAAAATCATGTCCTTGCGTCCCTTTACACTCTTTAATGCATGATGTACGCTCTCAAATCACATGTTGGAGTGTGCTGGGTACCAGGGCTTTGTGATATCAGGGGAAAAGTGTTGGCAGATCAGGTCGCTGCATGCGCTCAAAACAACTCTGTCGTCAATACATGCGTAGCTGTCCCAGCACTTGACCTCAAGCCTTTTCTACGACGGGAGCTCAACGCGTAGTGGCAGCGCCTATAGGATAAGTAAAGGCACAACAAATCACATTTATTCAAACCGAAACTGGGAAATTGGTGAACAGTGTCCAAAACACCCTATACACAACTCACATTTTCCAAACTAAAAATAGGACACACACACACACAGCACACATGCACATTCAATGTATAGTGGTGACGAACCCATTTGTGAAAGATGTGGAGAATCGATTACGGTTCTCCACATCCTCTTGGAGAACCGGAAGATGCTTTCAGGGAAAAGCACGTTTTATTGTCTTACCAAGAGCAGACCCCCTATTACATCCTGTCGTGCTCATTGGTAGGAATTAGCGCTCTCAACTTCAAACGCTGTGCGTGGTGTATAAGATATATATAATTTGACTCGATATACTGAGGTGATCTGTAGCACGACCACTGGACAGAGACCAGGGCTGTGGTGATCAGAATAAAGACAGCAGCTTCCTCGTGGTTTTGGTGATCCAAATCATGGATCGATGAGGCATTCGCGTTATTCTGAGATCTGCTCACTCTAGTTTTATTATGATGAACACTGCCCTTTATTCCTGATACACGCATTTCACGTCGCCTTTATAATTTTAATACTAGTACGTTTTAAGCCGAATGGGCGTGAAATTTTAGGCTTTTCTGCATCCCCTCAAAGGGGGGTCGACGCAACCAGGCATTTGGTGTGCAGTGATACAACGAAGCCGAGCTAACGGAGGGTCTCGTCTCCCTCTCACGCCTAACCGTGCGTGGCTAAGCCGTGTCTGGAGAAAATTGCACTCGGGGTTTGAGCCAACTTCGGGTGACTGGACCTCTCAGGCCCCGGGCAGGAGCAATACACCCCTTTGGCTCCAGCTGCACACAGACCTCACCAATGGGCTAATTCACCCAGAGGAAATATTAAAACGCGACTGCCAATTATCGGCAGTCACCTTTGCTCGTCTCTCTCTTTTTACATATTTTAGTATTTTTGTCCTCTCTAAATCTATCCTGTCTTCTCATTTTTACTTACTTCATTGTTTCCGGGCGGCTAGGGTTAACCTTGTGTGGCTATTCTACCTAGCGTAAACCATATTTTGTTATAGCAATGGCGTACTGTTGGCGTACTGCAGACTTGTTCACATATTCTGCCGCATGCCCTTGTTGGGCTCCGTGGCTGGTAGTACGTGCCCCTTACGAAAAGCAGCTTTTTCGTGGGACCTTCAAACCCCATCTTTACACTATCGTGCTCTCAAAACGGTACGCACCGATGCATCCGCTCTCCTTTTCTCCCAATGCATTCAAACCTTACCAAAGTAGCATGTTCTTCACTGCTAACAATCCTCCACCAAAGCCAGAGTGATTTCACGTTTCGTCGTGACCAATTGCTTATAAGACATCATAGACATCGGCTATAAGGCCACAAATACGGCAAGTGCACGTGACATTGCCCCGCAGGAGTGTCTACGCAAGTAGGCGTTAGGTGTGAGGCGACAACACGGACCCGAGATAACGAGTGGGGGGAAAGGGGGGTTCGGCTTCTTCACACGCATAACCGTGTGTGGCTTTGCCATGTCCGGGGAAAAGGAGATCCTGGAGGTTGACCCGACAGCAAGTGATTGCCGGCAGAGGCAACACATCCCAGTGGCCTCGGCTTCGCGTAGACCGCACCCTTTGGCTGACACACCCAGAGGAAATCGGCAGTCTCTTTTCCTGTCTCTCTCTTCCTCCTCAATTCTGTTTATTCCATCTTCCAGGCGACAAGGTTTAGCCTAATGTATGTACCCTCTCTTGGTCTCATAACATTGGGCGATGGTGGCTTTGGACAGGTGGCGCAGGCGTGCCTTTTTGTAATTGTGCTGCCACGTCCCCGCGATGGGCTCGGTGGTGGGATGCTGGCATGGCTGTTGAATTTCAAAAGACTTGAGGGCTTCTTTTTCATTTCTTAAACTTTCTTATCACCCCCCTCCTCATCAGAGGGGGCACACCGAAGCAACAGTCAATGTTATCAACAAGCCAAAACAAATTTTCCCGCGCTTCCTTGTGATTCACTGTAAAACACAATAAAGAACGCAAGAACGACTTCTCTGACATTTCCATATGCCTCTCCAGTACCTTTGTTCCAGGTTATGAGGTAACACGTATGTCAAGTGGCACTTGACTACTTCATGAACTTCTTCATGAAGTTCAAAGCAAGGCTCAGTATGAAAACTTTACAAAACTCACCTCTTTTTGAACCACACCTGTATCTATCGCACAGCAACGTTCCCTAAACAGTTCCCGAGGTGTAGTATCGGGTCAAGACCTGATTAACCTGACAGAGAGCGAGCTCCGTGAGGGCTAAAATGAAGAGCACGTAACACTTGTACAGAGAATTAGGATCAAGCGTGACAACAAAAAACTTTGACAAGCCACATCATTCCTACGTTTTTCACAAGTACACTTCCAGAATATATCGAAACAGGCTACCTGAAGTTAATGGTCAAACCCTACATCCCCGACCACCGACGTTGTTTTGAGTGCCAGCGTTACGGTCATGGCTCTCAGAGCTGCCACGGCCATCAAACCTGTGAAAAGTGCAGCTCGCACGAACACCCTGCAGAGAACTGTGAAGAAGCTCCCCATTGCACAAACTGTGAAGGTGGACCCCCCGCTTACTCCCGCACATGTCCTACATGGAGACATGAAAAGGAAATACGTACACTCGAAGGAAATGAAGGCATCTAGTTTAAGGAGGGTCCTTTAATAATGGATGTGACACGAAAGGGGGCAGTGCCGTGAAATTCCGCCGCGCCGGCACAAACCACACATTGTGGATGGGTGGTAGCGCCACCCACCCCCTCAGAATAAGCAAAACATGCTCTTCCGCCACCAAAGAGCTTGCAGGCCTCCATACCTGCAGCCCCAGGGCCTTGTGCTCTCACGGAGAGCCCTAAGATTCCCCTGTGCGTACGCGTGAGCCACAAGCGGGAATCCAGCCCCTCGTCCGAGGTAATGCACACAACATCAAGTCCAGCGGTGTTTCCAGCGCCAAAAGACAAGCGCGGTTCATTAGAGCGCGCCATATAGTGTAAAACCATCACGAAGCCTGACAAGGGCTCTCTATTCACACCTATGATGGATACACAACTTATACAATGGAACATCAGAGGAATGCTTAGGAACCTCGACGATATTTAAGAACTATTACACAAGCATTCATCAAAAGCGCTCCGTGTACACGAGACTCACTTAAAGTCCAAAAAAAACAATTTCTTATGTTGTTATGTAATAATCAGAAAGGATTGCGATGACGCTGTAGCGTCATTTGGTGGGGTGGCTATTATAGTTGAACAGGGTGTTGCATGTCCGCAACTATCATTGTAAACATCCCTTGAGCGAGTGGCTGTTCGAGAAGTTCTTTTAAACAAACTCATCACCATCTCCTCCCTTTACACACCTCCGCTGTACCGCCTTGAAAAACGTGAATTTTTGTCTTTGATGGATAAACTACCTGAGCCTTATCTGGTTCTTGGAGACTTCAATGCACATAGTAGTTTATGGGGCATTTCTCGCTGCGGTGCACGAGGTTGTCTAATTGAACAGTTACTTTTCTACTCCACCTGTTGTCTTTTGATTCAGAAGCAACCAACACATTACGCAGTCTTGCCAACAATACCTAAAGTCCATAGATCTCAGAATTACATCCCATCCACTTTTACCTTATTCAATAGAAAGTCAAACATAATACCTACGAAGCGATCCCTTTTTAATAATCCTGAGCGCAGCAACAGATAATGCATCTTATCTACAGAATCCCAGTTGGCAGATTGACAAGGCCGACTGGGCAAAGTTTTGAAAGGTTACTCACCGATGTTTGTCCGACGTGCGTGACTTAAGCGTAGGTGCAGCCGTTTACATTTTTACCACTTTTCTATTTGATGTTGAACAAACTGTATTCCACAAACAAGACTGCACAAAACGACGGGCTGCTTGGTGCAATCGGGAGTGTCGAAATGCACGCAAAAAATAAAATAAAGCGTGGAGGCTGCTTCGGTACTCACTGACAACCGAGAATATTGACAGTTTTAAGAATATTAGCTTGCAAAAAAGAAGAGTGCGTTGGCAAGCTAGAAGAAAGGTTTGGCAGAACGTTTTACCGGATATTCATTGATATACAGATAAGGCGAAAGCCTGGAACATGGTTGGTAAAGCAGCAGGAAGAAAAGCACACTGACGTACACTAATGAACACACAAGGCGACAGCTTGGAGGACCAAGCAAGCTCCATGGGTCGCACTTTAGACAGGTCTAGAGCTCGTTGCATTATGCTCAAGTGTTTCTGTGACCGAAAGCTAAAATAGAAAAATGAAAATAGAGTGAAAATCTGCGAAACAAGAGACATACAATAAATCTTTTTTCTCTAGCTGAACAACAAACTCCGACCGAGTGGTATAAGAGTTGCTAAAACATATGCAATCCGAAACTCAAAAAGGCCATCTCTCCCTGTATACTACTCCATGGTTTTTTGGTGACGCTCCCTCAGCTTGGAAAGAAGCCGTTATTCCTATCCAAAAACAGCGCAAGGACCCATCCTGTGTGTCGAGCTACAGGCCCACCACCCTAACTAACTCCATTTGCAAGGTTTTTGAAAAGGTGATCAACAGACGACTCATGCACTTCCTAGAGACTAATAATCTACTTTACCCACATCAGTTCAGGTTTAGAGAGGGCAAATTGACTACTGACCACCTTGTCTGTATTGAGGTACGAATTTGGGATGCTTGCGTCCATAACTAATTTGTTCTCTCTGTGTTCCTCAATATAAAAAAGGCCTATGACACTTCGGGGCACTTTGGCATCATCCGAGACTTGTCAAAATTAGTTGTGGGAGCAACAATGCCGACGATAATAGGAAGTTACCTGTTCAATCGTACATACCGTGTTCGAGTAGGCGCTGTATTATCCCGAACGTTTGTCCAAGATACAGGAGTGCCATAAAGTGGTGTACTCAGTTGCTTGCTTTTTATTGTGAAAAATGGATTCCTTGCGCTTATACATCCCCCGCAATATGTTTTATAGTACATATTTCGACGACTTAGAGGTCGTTCTTGAGTCATGAAACCTTTCCACGTGTGAACGACAAATACAGCTAAGTTTAAGCAAGTTATCAGAATGAAAAGACGAAAGTGGTTTTAAATTGAACCCACAGAAGAGCATTTGCTTCCTATTCTCCAGAAATAGGTACGTTCATGCAGATCCAGAGATAGATCTTTATGGTCAGCTTCTATCACTAATGACCGAGCAGAAATTCTTTCGCCTTATACTACACGCAAAAATAAGTTTCATACCCCACATCAAATAAACAAAAATAACTGTTTAAAAACCACGAATGTTCCGAAAGCTTTGTCATGCATCACGTGAAGTAGTGACAGGAAGTGTCATCTTTATCTGTATGAAAGCCTCATTCGCACTTGCCTAGGCTACGGAGCCGTTGTCTATCAGTCCGCCACAGCAACTGCCCTGAAGATGCTAGACGCCGTTTACCATCTCGGAATTTGTCTTTCTACGGGTACTTTTCGCATGATCCCTGTAGAAAGCCTCAGCGCTTGACTAAACGAGTGGTCGCCTTGCCTGCAGAATTCTTTTTTGACTTTTGTGTATTTTGTGAAAAGAAACTCTGGCAAGGAACCTTCTGCACACTCTACAAGTAACGATCTCTCCAGTTGAGCCTTGTTTGACAACCATCCTTTCTTGAGGCAGCAATACTCACTTTGTGTAAGGAGCCTAGCTCAGGAAATGTGCATGCCACTTCTCGAACACCATCTGGCAGCCGCCGCTGCAAATCTCCCACTGTGGCAGTGGCAACTCAACATTGCGATGCTTACTTCATGGAGGTTACTAAACATGCACCTACTGCACATATTCGTACACACATCCTTGAACTACAGCACAAATACACTTTGTCAGAATTCCTTACCGATGCCTTCAAATGTCATACTTCTTTGTCCTATGCTGCCGTTGTTCCATCTCTTTTAGATGTAGGTATTTTGCCCCTCAATACGAGCTTCTTTAGTGCAGAGGCATACGCGATATTATCGGCCATAAAACACCAAAGAAATGAAGTTGGCAGACGTTGTGATATTTACTAATTCTCGAAGCATGGTAACAACGCTGACAACCTTAAAATACACACAAAGCACGTCCTTGGCTCCGTTTAGTCACTTTGTGCATAATCCACGCACAGAAACAATACGCCGCAGTCTGCTGGGTGCCAAGACACGGCGAGATTCAAGGAAACGTATTTGCGGATTGACTAGCTGCTTCCGCCCACGAGAAGGTCATTGTCAATACATCTATAACGGTCACTGCACTTTACCTCAAACCCTATCTTAAACGAAAGCTGAGGAATCATTGGAAGCAGCTGTGGGACACACAGACACAAAACAATTTTCGCCTCATTAAGCCACGTCTCCTGAATTGGCCGCCAGTTTCAAGATCACGCCACAGAGTGGTCATACGCGCCAGATTAAGGATAGGACACACACATAGCAATCACTCACACCTTTTGTCCGGTGGTGATTTACATCTATACGATAAGTGCGGTGAACCACGCACAGTACTTCATGTTTTAGTAAAGTGAACAGACTTGGAAAAACTTCAAAAAAACACTTCCGGTTATTCTCCCGCCATCCAATGCCGCTGCACCCATCGATGTTTATAGGTAGAGAACCGCTATTAAGTTATCAATCACTCTTCGCGTTTTAAAGAATGTCAATAGTTTTAACGTCATACTTCCTGGCATCCGCATAGCACGACCTCTCAGAGAAGAGGTTGCTGCTGCGCTGAAACGTTAAATTTGCAGCTGCCTCGTGACCCTTAGACACAAGGCTTATCGGTGAGTCATTCGGGCTAATGTCATACACCTCATTGAAACTTCACGACCAGGGTATTTGATCTGTGTTAGAAGCATTTCTTGCCACCACCTGAAGAGTGCAATTTCAAGCCCCTATACAGCCACATAACTGCCTCATTAGTCGCATCTTTAACATGTCACCGCAAACCAGACATCAATGATTTCAATGAAATGTTTCCTGGCGCTCCTTGGCCAAGTATGGCCCTTGCGCCAATAAGAAGCCACATTTCAATATCAATTGGGGATATTCATTATTATTTATATATGTATTTAACGTCGAAAACCACCTTATGAATATGAGAGACGCCGTAGTGGAGGGCTCCGGAAATTTTGACCACCTGATAATTGGGGCGTTCAAGCCCATATATCAATCGTAAGCGCTCATCGCACCGTGAACCCAGTGAAGGGTAGAATATTCGATAAAGAATTGATGGCGCTCACCAAAGATGAACTCTTTGATGGATGGAAGGAGCAAGACATAACACATGTGCAGTGCACAAAAAGTGAGACGCAACACTCGAATTGCAACAAAGCACCTCATACTTACTTTGAACTCAATCATTCTACCCCAGACACTCGGAACCGACTACGTCAATATTCCTTTGCGTCCGTACAATTCTAACCTGAGTCGTCATTTTAAACGCCAGCGATCTGTACATGGAACTCACACCTGCTGAGGTCAGGGGACTTACAGTAAATGCGACACAACTGGTCATGACACTGATGAATGCGAACACGATGAGGTTCACTGTGCAAACTGCAACTGCAGCCGCATCACATACTCCAGAGCGTGGCCAGCCTGGAGAAGAGAAAAAAAATTGTCGCCACAAATGTTAACAAAAATATATCATTTCGTGAAGTACGACTACAAGTCTCAACTTCTTTCTCCTTAAAAATATCCTTCGCTGAAATGCTGCAAACAGGTGTGGCTCCACAATGGCCCTTTGCGGATACTTGACCCACGCCTAGCGTGCCCAGGTAAAAGTCACTTGCCTCTTCGGTGGCATCGGCCAGCGCTGCCTTGTCCACAACCAACTGGTCCACACGGGTGGGCTTTTAAGCCCTGGCAGCAGCCAGAGCAGTGAAGAGGCTAAGGAAGTCCCAGAACCTCCAGGCCGGAAGGGGGCAGTGACTTCTTCAACTGAGGCGGAGTCTAAGCGACACACAGATCACTCTGTAGAGCGGCTGTCCAGTGCCTCGCAGGAGGCTATGGACACCACCTATAGCCAAAGGACACCGGTAGCGTCATAGGAGCAGCGACTTCTTTCGGACCGCTTCAAGAAAGACAAAACACCAAACACCAAATACAGGGCCTCACAAAGGCCCGTTAAAATGAACCACTCTAAGTATTGTATGCACAAAGTACTTTTTTCCAGTTCATTATGAGTAAAAATATTCAGTGAATTGTTAGAGGGCTACTCAAAAATCTAGATGATGTCCAAGAATTTCTTAGTAAGTTTAACCCACAGTGCGGTGTGGCAAGAAACACACCTAACTTCTACATACAGAAACTTTTTCCACCATTACTTTCCAAAAGAACCATGAAGGTGCTGTCATATTACAGGCGAAGTAGCGATTATTGCTGATCAAAATGTGGTATGCCAGCAGATGAAGCACCAGGCAGTCCTTGAGACAGTGGCCATTCGAGCTGTACTTTTTAACAAACTCATTGCCTTATGTTCTCTTTAATACCACCACACCATAAGCTTAACAAACACGATTTGAAATCATTCTAGATGAACTACCTAAACTCTTTTTATTTTAGTGATTTTAATGCAGGCAATGTCCTGTGGCGCGATTCTAGTTGTTATGCTCTAGGACCTCTCATTGAACAGCTTCTTTATTCGTCTAGCTTATGACTCTTGAATACAAAGGAGGCTACGTACTTTATCCTTGCGAACAATTTGTACTCCTCAAGAGATCTTGGCGTTTCATCAACGCCTCTATTTGCTGATTTTAAATAAAATGTCTTCAAAAATCCTAATGGGAGTTACCACTTCCCAATCATCCTGAGCACGCCGAACAAAGGCCAACTACCTCCGCGTGTTCCGAGTTGGAAGCTCGACTCAGCTTATTGATAACAGTGTCAGACTCTTACCCACATGACATGCAATGACATGTTTGCTCTGATCAGAGATGACGCAGTCGCGCATTTTTTATTTTAATTCTTTATTTATTTTGGCATTTTCATAAATTGGCCGGAAAGAGGGCAAAAGGAGAGAGTGTCTCCTGACTTGGCCCACTCTTCGTGAGGCATCTCGGGCAGGCACAGCAAAACAGTACATAGAAACATTCAAGAATATTCATACAACTTGTAAACAAACGAGGAAGACTGCAACAGTTAGAAAAATATTGGTTAAATATTCAAACAAACTCTTACTGTTAAGGTACTCGGCTGCTACTGTTAAGGTACTCGGCTGCTAACCCGCAGGTCGCGGGGTCGAGACCCAGATGCAGCGGCTGTATTTCCGATGAAGGCGGAATTGTTGTAGGCCCGTGTGCTCAGACTTGGGTGCACGTTAAAAACCCCAGGTTGTCAAAATTGCTGGAGCCCTGCACTACGGCGTCTCTCAGAATCATATGGTAGTTTTGCCACGTTAAACCCCACATAATAATCAAAGCACATGCACCCTATAGGTGAGTTTGGATTATTAAATTCCTAATTTGCTTCTTAAGTTTTGTAATGTTTTCGCCTCCCAAGCCCAATCAGTTACTTCAGGTATCTTGTTAACAGTAAAAAAATTTGGTTATCAATTGACGATATGTCATTGTTAGTCTGACACATCGCTTCACCAACGCAAAAGTACTCAGATTGTATGTAAGACCTCTGCTTAAGCATGTGTCTGGTAAATTTTGATAGTTATTTTTATAGAATAACATGGCTAGTTGTGCCTTGTTGCACTCTGGGAATAGTAGAACGTTGTACACAAAAAGGACGTATTTATGGGAACCGGGGTAGTTAGCAGACGTAATGCACGTTTTCGGAGAAGAATGCTTTCAATGTAGTTTTGTTACACGTGCCCCAGACTAGAATACAAGATGTGATTTGCGAGTGGATAAAATAAGAGTTTTACTACCGTTTTACTCTCCCTGGAAGTAGATGCTGGAAGCATTGAATTAAACCAATAGATCTTCATATCTTGAATAGAAGCTTATTCACATGTTCGGACCCACTAAGGTCGCTTTGAAAACGTAGCCCAGGAAATGAAGTTTGTGTCTACCTAAGAACTACTCTCACCATTGAAAATTATAGAAATATGTGTTCTGCAAGTCCATTTTTCTGCCTGAAGTGCATAAATTTTGTCTAATTCATCTAACTTTGAAGAAGATGAGGGCGTTCCAGTTTAAGTGAGCCCACTTATGTCAATGAATACAGTGCATGGTGTTGTCTCTGATGACAAACTTTTTGTACTGTGCGAAAAAGAATTATTGAAATGCTCACAAGACCAGAATGCAGTCAAGTTCCAAAGGATAGTTATACGACGAGGCAAAAGCGAAACACACAAAAATACATTATCATCATCTTTATTATTAGTGACTTACCTGCTTCAATTGCAACTGGCTACGGCAAGCTCCGTGTCAGACTTTATACGCCAAATCTTCGCACGTTTTTGAAGCGCCAGCGGTTTGGACATGGGTCACACAGCTGCAGAGGGCGCTCTTCTTGCGCAAACTGTGCATTCGACGAGCACTCATCAAATACGTATTTGTCGAAACATCAAGCGGTGCGAACTCTTAAGGAGATTATCCTGCCTATTTGAGATCGTTCAAATACTTGAGGTTAAAGAGAAATTAAATTTGCCTTTTCAAGAATGACGTCTACGGTTGTCCCTCCATCAGTCCTGCCCCTCTTCGTTGACGTGACGCGTCGGGGTGCTACGCCGACTCTTTCCGTGCCCGCAAAAGTCGCACACATTGTGACTGGGGCTGCACCATAAGCGCCCCCGGCTCGAGCAGTCAGTACTGTTCCACCACCCAACAAACAGGGCCACCAGACTCCCCAGTCTGCCTGATACTGGGACACTCTGCACGTGCAGTGAGGCCCAAACCACCGTGAATGTGTCTGTGGAGCAGGCATCATCCGCCACCTCACAAGAAGTGATGGATGCAAGTCCCACTCCTCCAGTGCCCAAGATGCCGGAGAGGTGCTCCTCTTCATAGTGCACTAAAAATTCTACGCATTACAGGGCCTCTTAAGGACCCTGTAACCTAAAACAATCCTTCTTGTTCAAACAGCACCACACAACTTCATATTGACTCAAACATTATAGTGCGATATCAGAGGACTGCTGAAAATTCTCGACGATATTCATGAAACTTTACAAAAACATACACCAAAAATGCTGTGTGTACAGGAGAGACCGAAACACACAAACGTTTTACGTCATTACGTTATATTTCGAAAGGATGGGAATGATGCAGTCGCGTCATGTGGTGGTGTTGCTATTGCTGTGATCGAGGAGCTGCTTGTGCATATTCACCACTTGGCACGCCTCTTCAGGCAGTGGTTGTCTAAGGCGTTACATTAACAAAAACTGGTCACAATTTGCTCTATTTCTAAACTTCTTAGTGCCAACTTAGTGAACAAGAATTCTAAGCATTAACTGATGAACTTCCAGAACCATATCTTCTCCTTGGAGATCTCAACGCACATAGCAGTCTGTGGGGTGACTCCCACTGCGATGCGCGAGATTGTGGAATTGAACGATTCCTTTTCTCCTCTAGCGCTCGTTTCCTGAATAAGAAAGAGGACACATAACATAGCCTTGCTAACGAAACCTACTCGTCAATCGACCTAAGCATTGTATCTTCATCGCTTCTTACCCTACTCCACTGGAAAGCCATCAGTTATTCTTTGACAAGTGCCGACTATCCTGTAGTTCTGAGCCCAGCAGAAGCGAATGAATGCCCTTCACAAGTTTCGAAATGACTGATAGAAAAAGCCGATTGGGAACAGTTTACAAGATTGCTAGCTTAAGTGGGAGTGACTTTTGCGGTTATAGCTTAGATGCGGCTGTACAATACTTTACTAATTTTTTTAATGAAGCATCAGCTAGGTGCATTCTGCACGCGTCTGAACTGGCCGGAAAACGACGCGTTTCTAGTAGAAAAGTGATTGGCGCATTGCTCGCAAACAATAGGACAAAGTATAAAAGCCGATTTAAGACTCATCGACTGCCAAAAATCTTGTGAATTTTAAACACTTCATATTTCAAAGCAGGAGAACGCATCGACAAACCAGAAGGGAGAACTGGCAGAATTTTTACCTGGAATCATCTTATATACACATGAAGGATGGGTCTGGAACATCGTCAGTAGGGTCGTAGGGTGAGAAGCACAATCTGTTCCTCTGGTAAACACAAAAGGCAATGGTTTGGAAGAACAAACGAACTCCCGTGGTGCACACTTTGAACACGTCTCCAGCTCATTCTATTACACTCCATCGTTTCAACGATACAAAGCATGAAGTGAAAAACAGAAAATAGAGCGAAAATCCACAAACAATGAGATACAATGTACTTTTCGTCTTAGCTGAGTCACAAGCATCGTTAAAGTGCTGCGAAGGAACAGCCCCAGGCTCCGACCGTATAACAAACGAAATGCGCAGACATCTGCCTCCTTTTTTGTGTTTGTGTAATAATGCCGTTTGGGTATCCGGTGAGATCCCTTCCACCTGGAAAAAAGTAGTCAATTTTCCGAATATTATACAGGCCTAGCACCCATCTTCACCATCAAGCTACAGGCCCATAGCGTTGACAAGTTGCCTTTGCAAGATTTTTTTTGAAGATTAACCGACAACTGATGCATTTCTCTAAAACAAACAGCCTGCTTGACTCATGCCAGTGCAGGTTTCCAGAGGCTAATTCCAGTACTGACTACAATGTACGCACTGAGGAAGAAATTCGTGTTGCTTTTATACACAAACATTTTTTAATTTTAGTGATCCTCGATATCGAGAAGGGCTAGGAGACCACGTGCCGCTTTGGCATACTCCGAGACTTGTCACATTTAGGTGTGAGGGGCAGAATGTTCGCAGTATTCGAAAGCTACCTGTCCAACAGACCGGATATTTCGTGTCCGAGTTGGCACTGTCTTATCCTGAATACTTATCAAAGAAACTGGAGTACCACAAGGCGGTGCTTTGAGTTGCTCACTTTTTATATTCAAAGTGAATTCCTTGCGCTTGTCTTTCCCACGCAATGTTTTTTACTGCACATATGTTGATGAAGTGCAGGTTGGTTTCAAATCGTTCAACCTTTCAATGTGTGAACGTCACGTTCAAGTAGAAGAGAAAAAGGTTTCTAAATGGGCAGATCAGAATGGTTTTAAACTAAATGCGCAAAAGAGCACTTTCGTCTCGTTCTGCCGACAAAAGGGCCTCCAGCATCACCCCATCATTAACATGCATGATAAAGGTCTGTCTGTGAAGACCTTCAAAACTTCTGAACCTGATGTTAGACACGAAACTAACCTTCATTTCATACATCAAGTATTTTAAAGTATTTTAACTACCATTGTTTAAAAATCACAAATATTTATTATTTTGAAAGTGTCGCCACACATTAGGGGGGGTGTTGACAGGATGTGTTGGATGAATTTATGTAAAAGTCTTGCAGGCACGCGTCTAGATTACGGTGCTAGAATATATTAGTTTGTGAAATCATCAGACCTAAATATTCTCGACCTTGTCCACCATCTAGGAGTTCGCCTTTCTACGGGTGCTTTTCGAACTGCCCCGTAGAGAGTCTGTACGTAGAATCAAATCTACAGAGATCTTACAGGTCGTTTATAGGCTACATCAACGTTAACGCAGACGAGACACATCACATTGACACCACAATACTGATCTCTCCGATTCTACCTCGTTCAAAAATTATCATTCGATGATACAGCTCTACTCACTCCGTGTCAGGAGGCTCGCTGAGAAAACAGCTGTGCCACTTTTAGAACAATGTTTGATGGCTCCAGCAGTATTTCCGCTACCAGAAAAATGGCAAGTTATCTATCTTTCGCTAAGTCACTAAACACGCACCTACTGCACATATTCACATGAACTTTTTCGAACTCCAACACAAGTACACTTGCCCAGAATTTTTCACAGAAGCTTCAAAGTCTCACACTAGTGAGATCAATGCAGCTGTTGGCCTATGCTACTCAATCTCCGGTATTCTGCACTCCGAAACAAGCATCTTCAAGGCAGAGGTTCACGCGGTACCTGTGGCTGTAAAGCATATGCAGCAACTGTTCTACAGTGCCTGGTAATAAACATGGATTCGCTGAGCGTAGTAATGGCTTTGAAAACTTTGCGAAAACAAAGAAATTTTGTCGTTGTGTTACTATGCTCTTTGTTATGCATGATCTATGCTCTCAAACGAAATGCTGTAGTGTGCTGGGTGCCAGGGCACCGCGAGATCACTAGAAACGTGTTGGCAGATCCACTAGCCGCATCTGCTCAAGACAACGTTGCTGCCAACACATCCGCAGCTTCACTGTACTTGATCTAAAACCTTTTCTACGACAAGTTTTCAGGGCCTTCTGGCAGCGCTTTTGGGATAGGCAAACAGAAAACAAACTGCATGTAAGAAACCGAGAATTTAAATTTGACTAACAGTATTCAGATCACGCTACACAGAAACCTCACTTACAAGGCTACATACTGGACACACACACTCGACAAATATATTTTGTCTGGTTGTGATGCACCATTGTGTGAGAGATGTGAGAAGCGCTCATAATTTTCTACATCCTCGTCCAGTGCAGTGATTAAGTGCTCTCAGAAAAAAAAGCACTTTTCCTTTCCCTACCGACAACAGATGCCTTTGCGCCTATCAATGTTCATCGGTAGAGAACCCCTTTTTTCACACACAAATCATTGCTGGCAATTTTAACACACAACGTAGTTTTAACGTCATATACTTAAGCGCTCTGTAGCACAGTTATAAAGAGTGGTTGCGGCCGCAGTGGCTACTCCTCCATCATTGCCTGACTATCACGTTTGCCCATTCACTCTCACTGCAGATACTTCACGTCAATATCATGGCTTTAATGCTTCTATACATTTACCCCTGTTGCCGCGAGAAATTTTAAGGCCTTTCTTAGCCACCTATCATAATCATTGTTCGCATCACTTTCCTATTGAACCTGGCGCTCTTTGGTCATCAAATGGCTCTTGCTCCATAAAACACCACTCATCATCATTATTGTCAAAACGCCTATTTTAATCGGTAGATGTGACTTTGATGTTCATTGTTTTTTAATGCGAAAAATTTCATAGCGAACTTGGGGACTTTGGTCGTATCTATCTATCTATCTATCTATTTATCTATCTATCTATTTACCTACCTACCTACCTACCTACCTATCTATCTATCTATCTATTTATCTATATATATCTATTTATCTATCTATCTATTTACCTACCTACCTACCTACCTACCCACCTACCTACCTACCTACCCACCTATCTATCTATCTATCTATCTATCTATCTATCTATCTATCTATCTATCTATCTATCTATCTATCTGTCTATCTATCTATCTATCTATCTATCTATCTATCTATCTATCTATCTATCTATCTATCTATCTATCTATCTATCTATCTAGACGCCCATATTCTTTAGCTTTTTTGGTTGTTACGATAATCAGACCTACCCCAAAATGGGCATGACATAACATGACTGTATGACGAGCATAAATGACTAGTCATAACATGAATATCATGACGTGTATGCCTTGAATGTCATGCTTTACAATTCATGATCTTCCTGCTATTGTGGTGGTTTTGTTTGCATGACATTTTGTGAAACTCGTATGGTATGACATTACTGCCTGGCGAACTTAAGTGACAGACCATAACGTGGAAATAGTGACATGCATGGTATGCAATTCGTTACTACAGGCAACGCTCATAGTGTGCTCGTGGTCATTTCACTAGCTTCACATACAAAAAATTGGTTTTACGTGACGTGATTAGGCGAATGTAATTAACACTTGCAAACATGTTTATCATTACATGTTTGTTATGTAAAACATAGCTACATGACACGCTCATGATGTGCTGGCGACCGTTTCGCTTGCTTTACATATACCAATTTTGGTAATACACGACGCGAACGAACGATGAGGGGTAAATGACTCGTCCAAAATGATAATCAGGACAAGCGTGCCATGTAAAACATCACTATACGCAGCGCTCTAAGTATTCTCACGGCCGTTCTGCTAGCTTCACATATACAAAGTTTGCTTTTACGTGATGTTAATGGATCATAAAGGTATATGACTAGAGCGAATTTGATAATCATGACATGCGTGTCTTGTAAGAACATGAATACATACCACGCTAATGATACGTTCATGGCACTAACTTGATAATCACAAAATGGAAGTCATGTAAGGCATGATATACAAGCCTACCACTGCTGCTGCTGGCATTGCGAACGTTAGTAGTGTCGTCGTTACGCGAGTCTACACAACATATTTGAATCTTATCTAGATACGTGAGTGTGCATAACATTTCTAATTCTGTTCTGTGAGCTACAAATGTCCCCCTCGTAACACTGTGTTGATGTCAAAGTTACATATCAACGCGCACCAATTGTGGTTTTCAGATATTGCTTTATTGTGTTGCCGAATGCACTAAATGAATCGGAAATAATTGTGAAAAGTTTTTGTACGCTCTCTAGTACTCCTATTCAAATAGGCTTTATTAGTTTGTTGTAATATTTTAGGTTTGTGTACTTCTTTTTTTCGGTGTACAGCATGTGAGTTTCCGGTTTGTATAGGTTGATTGATTGATTTATTTG
Source organism: Rhipicephalus annulatus (assembly GCA_013436015.1). Classification (NCBI taxonomy): domain Eukaryota; kingdom Metazoa; phylum Arthropoda; class Arachnida; order Ixodida; family Ixodidae; genus Rhipicephalus; species Rhipicephalus annulatus. The sequence continues at coordinate 945,218 of WOVY01009849.1, forward strand.
TTAAGTTTAATGTCCCAAAACCAGCATATGATTAGGAGAGACGCGTTAGTGGAGGACTCCGGAAATTTCAACCAGCTGGGGTTTTTTAACACGCACCCAAATCTGAGCACACAGACCTAAAACGTTTCCGCCTCCATCGAAAATGCAGCCGCCACAGCCGGCATTCAATCCCGCGACCTGCGTGTCAGCAGTTGAGTACCTTAGCCTCTACACCACCGCGGTGGGGCTGGTTTGTATAGGTTGTATAATTTTTGTTCCAATGCAAAGCGTGTGCATTGCTGGTTGAAACTGTCCTCTATTTATATTTTTTACCGTTTTGTTCCCAAAGTTACCATGAGGATATGGGGTTTTGGCAAGCTGTTTTTACACAGCTTTTCCCCCTGTCCTAGCCACTTACTGTACAGCTATACGTGGTAAATAAACTAAACTCTAAACGTTCCTCATCATGCTTGGCATACTATTGATTCCCACAGTACGTGGGTTATGTCGAATATTTTGTCTTCGTTTGGCTTTTGATTATACGCAACAATTTGCGCATTCATTCAGCTTGAAAATGCCGGAATCTCATAGTAGCTTTTTTATCAATGTTGTTACCTGTAATAAAGAATCCAGATTTGGGTGCACGTTAAAGAACCCCAGGTGGTCAAAATTTCCGGAGCCCTCCACTACGGCGTCTCTCATAATCATATGGTGGTTTTGGGACGTTAAACCCCACATATCAATCATGTAATAAAGGATCGGTTGCGAGTGAAGCGTTGTGTTTCCTGTGCCTTCTTTTCATGTCTGTGTATGGTTGCACGGCTGTTTATTTATTAGGAAAGTGAGGATCTTGAACCTTAATATAGCCCATCTTGCTGAAATTATATTCGCGAAATCACGTAGACTCAAGTGGATGATGATATATCGCTGTGTGGCACAGGTTCGCGGTGACGTGTACGCCTTCTACGGAGTACCTTACGGCCGCAACACTGGGGGACGTCGGCGTTTCTCACCGCCAGAACCAGCTTTTCAGCGCAACGAGGTGATGCGAGCTGACACCCGGAAGCCCGCCTGCCCACAGGTAACGTCGCTGTGTATGTCCTTGATTGAACAGGTGTCCCTGAAGCGTTCCCTACAATGCACAGTTATTTGCGGGAATGTAGTCAGCTGTCACATAAACATCCTTTAAGCTGTGTTTTCTAAGCGATAGTTTTGCGAGAATGGCCTATTCCTCTTCACTGAATATCCATCTTTTTACTTGAAAACCTGAACGATTCCACACTTAACCTCTATGAATGAACAAATTACGACTGCGGTTCTGTGATGATTATTTAAAGCAAAATGCAAACCAACGCCTAGTAATTTTCACTCTGTTATCACTTTGCAGAATGTTTCCCTAAATTAGTATAAAGTTTCCACTTTGCTAGGGAAATACCATGTGCGACAACGTCGTACTCCGCTGAAAAAAGCTCTCGGTGCCGTTTTGAAGGTTATAGACGTCAGATTCTGCTCAGGTGGCGTTGTGGTGAATAATCCGACCACCAGTGCTCTCATAACCTCTCTATTCATAACTTATTGATTGATTGATATCTGAGGTTTAACGTCCCACATCCACCATATGATTATGAAACACGCCGTACTGGAGCGCTCCGGAAATTTCGACCACCTGGGGTTTTTAATGTGCACCCAAATATGAGCACACGGGCTTACAACATTTCCGCCTCCATCGTAAATGCAGCCACTGCAGCCGGGATTCGATCTCGCGACCTGCGGGTCAGCAGCCGAGTACCTTAGCCACTAGACCACCGTGGTGGAGCCCTAGCCATAACTGGTTAGTGCAAAGCGAGTCATCCGCAAGTGACTGTGCATGGGTTACTGTAAAACGTCTCTCTTTCATTGCTGTTGAGCCACAGCCACAGTTTAGGTAAAATAAAAGCCCTGAAAAGATTCTTCCGTCAATGCAACCTTGCTTCAGATACGTGGTAAGCTTATATTTGCGAGCACATTGCACATAAGCTTATCATAGCGAGCACATGGCACATAAGCTTATCATAGCGAGCACTGCGGGCACATTGCGTCCTGCACCTCGCAAGCGCAAGCCAGCATCACATAACATCGAGTTCGAGGCAAGCACTCTGACACGCGTATCTGTAATGCTAAAATGTCTTAAAGTTAGGCGTACAAACAATATCAAAGTGATTATGTACATACAAGATCAATATATCTTACGCCCAGTGGAACGAAGCTCGTTTATCAGGCATGAGTAGTTTATCAGGCACGAGGAAGTTTTGCCTTGAGAGTTGCACTCAACATCCATCTCTCGCTTCCTATGCTTTGACAAGCGTCTTCAATAGTTCTTTTGTATATTGACGTCATTTTTTAGTGTGTTGCAACTGGGAATAAATGCGCGTCCACTTTATTAGTGTACATCGATACAAGATCAAAATATACCTTGACTGTCGATGCTTCCGTGGTAATTTTCAGCAAGTTTTTGTTTTCTTATTGCCGGACGGACCCTTCCGCGACGACCTATATATGTTCAAGAACGACAGGAGCCCCATTCATACGGCCAAGTAGAAGGACGAACTGCAGCAGTGTTTAAAACGCTGTATTCGTGCAGTAGCTCAGCTCTGATGGGATTACAGAGAATATTAGATGTAGCCAAGTGATATGTCGCAACTGCAGCTGTGTACTGTATCACCTTTGTTCATTTGTTATCATTTGTCGACTGCGCTGGCAGCATCTTTTGATCATGTCAGTCACGATGTGATGTCATCCAGCTTGGTTTATTTTTTAGGTCAGTGGGATGGACGCAAAAAGAGTGACACAGGTGTTGCACAATATACAGATCCTTTATTTCACACGCATAAACACGTACACTAAATATACGTCCAAATATGCCCGTAGCGTTGATGTAGTGACTAAGGAACTCGGCTGCTGACCCGCAGGTCGCGGAATCGAGACCCGGAGGCGGCGGCTGCATTTCCGATGGAGGCGATAATGTTGTAGGCCCGTGTGCTCAGATTTGGGTACACGTTAAAAAACCCCAGGTGGTAGAATCTTCCGGAGCCCTCTACTACGGCGTCTCTCATAATCATATGGAGGTTTTGGGACGTTAAACCCCATAATCAATCAAAATACACATATTGTTGAAATATTTTCTGCCATGTCACGTGTGACTGTTGGTAACATCTGAACACAAACGTCTACGTAGAGGACAGATGCAATGCCACCTATAAATAATTTTTTTCAGACCTGCTCACTGTCGCCATGACGTCATTCGTTCTGCCCGAGTGAGCGGGCGTACGGGATGCTGTGAAGATTTGGGTGCGTGTCAAAGAACCTCAGGTGGTCGAAATTTCAGGAGCCCTCCACTACAGCGTCTCTCGGAATTATATGGTGATTTTGGGACGTTAAACCCCATATATCACCAAGACGTCGAAAATTCCCACCCAGGGGAACTCTCAGTCGCCTTTTCCTATCTCTTTCCCCTTCATCTTCATTCTTATCTCTCACTTTTCAATCTTTCCTGTCTACTTCTCCCTTCTGTTTATTTCCAGTTTTTCATAGCTGCAAGTGTAGTTACTCAACCTTTAGTAGTTATATCTGGTCATAGTGGCAATGTATGGCTGGCGTCTGCAGCCTTATACTCTTAAATGCTTCAGCGTCCCCTGGTTGGACACCATTGTGGGTGGTCACCATTGCTGCCGAAAAAAAGTACACTACTATGGGATTGCCTGCATTTCGCCGTCTTCTAGATTGTCTACCGCTTAAGAGGGGACTGCACCGTTGAATTATCAGTTTTCAGGCAACCCAGATGATGCTTTCTAAAGTTACAAGCTGTGCACAGGGAAAATCCAACAAAACAAGCCAGAGCTATATCTCGATTTCTTTTGCCAAATCTCTGACTGAAGTCTTTGGTCCAGAATACAGGGTTACAAAGATGGCTAGCGGAGACCTTCTTGAGCTACCTGAAAAACACCACTATGAAAACCTTGGCAGTCTCGTAGCATTTGGTAATATTCCAGTATCTCTTTCACCTCATCAATCAATGAACACCTCACGCGAAGTTGTTTCAGAGGCAGACCTTCTTGAATTGTCTGAGCAGGAACTGCTTGAAGGGTGGAAAGAGCAAAATGTCACGGTTGTGAAACGAATTGTCATCAGACGCGACAACAAAGAAGTACCTACCAAACAATTAATACTCACTTTTACATCTAGCACATTGCCTTCATCTATTGACACAGGCTACATAAAACTCTCTGTCCGTCTCTACATTCCGAATCCAAGACGGTGTTATAAATGTCAACGATTTGTTCATGGCTCTCAGAACTGCCATGGTCAGAAAACTTGTGCAAAATGTGGCAGCAATGGGCCACCCACCTGATAACTGTGTTTCTATGCCTCACTGCGTGAACTGTGATGAGGAACACGTCGTGTATTCGTTTTCGTGTCCCAACTGGAAGAAAGAAAAAGAAATAATCACTCTTGAAATCAAAAAAAGTATATCATTCAAGGAAGCCCGCAAGGGGGTCTCTTCTTTCTACAACACATTTTACGCTGATGCGGCGCGTCGGGGGGCAGCGTCACAGCAGCTATCGTCTCCTGCACAGACCGCACACAGTGAGCTGTTGCTTGGGGCAACTGCCCCCGGGGTTGCGGTAGTCAAGTCTGCTGCACCCAAGCTGCACAAAAGTCTGTTTTTCCAGGTTTGCCGGCTATAATCCAGTCATTGATGGCAACCTGCGCTATGCACAGCGAAAGGGAAGGGTTGTCCAAAATCACCGTGGTGGCTGCAGTCCAGACTGCCCCATTCATTACAGCTCCTGCTAGTGCTGTAAACAGCCGGCAGAGTCTGGACTCTAAGAAAGCGCCATTCGCCCACGAGCCAAAGGGCGCAAAAGTCTCGTCTTCTGAGGCGATACTTTCACAAACATTGTGTCGCTCGCAAGATCGTGGGTCCGGCACCTTAGAAGATGCAATGGCCACTTTATTTATCTCGACAGCGCATGATCTTTTAGACCGCTCCAGAAAGGACAATTTGCGCGTTACGAAGCCTGGCAATATCCCTGAGTGAATGCCGTTTTTTGTGCACACAGCACTAGTTTTTTTCAATACAAGTACTAAAATGATGCAATGAAACCTAAGGGGCCTTTTTAGGAACCTTGATGACGTGCAAGAGCTTCTTCACAAATACACACCAAAAGTGCTGTGTGTAAAGGAAACACGCTTATCCCACAATATGTCATCTTCCGCAAACACCGCGAAGGTGCTCTCGCATACTCTGGTGGCGTTGCTATCATATCAGACAAAGCCATACTTTGTCAGTCTCTGCAGCTGCAAACGCCCCTGGAGGCAGTGGCTGTCCGAGCCGTCCGCTTAAACAAGCTCATAACCATCTGTTCACTTTACATACCCCTCTACCAGTTAAAACCAAATTTCCGTAATTTTTTGATGAGTTGCCAGAGCCATACCTTCTCCGTGGCAATTTCAATGCACACAGCAGCCTGTGGGGAGATCGTCGCTTTGATGCCCGAGGCCGTCAGATTGAGCATTTTCGGTTTTCTGCTGGTGCATGTCTGCTCAATAAGGAGCCAATATTTGTTAGCCTTGCTAACAATAGTTGTTCATCAATAGATCTCAGCACTGTTTCACCCACCCCGTTACCCTACTTAAATGCCCCTGATTGATTGATTAGTGGGGTTTACCGTCCCAAAACCACCATATGATTATGAGAGACGCCGTAGTGGAGGGCTCCGGAAATTTCAACCACCTGGGGTTGTTTAACTGCACCCAAATCTCAGTACACGGGCCTACAACAATTCCGCCTCCATCGGAAATGTAGCCGCCACAGTCGGAATTTGATCTCACGACCTGTGGTTCAGCAGCCGAGTACCTTAGCCACTAGACCACCGTGGAGGGGCTCTATAAAATGCCCCTATGGTAGCGACCACTTCCCCATAATGTTAACTACAACAATATAAAATGATTCTCCACCGTTTGCTCTCAAGTGCAAAATCAAAGCAGCAGATTCGGAGCAACTAAGAACTCTAACAAGTCTCTCGGGGGATGAGATGTCGTTCTTAAAAATTTATGCTGCTGTTCAGTTTTTTCACCGCTTGTACTACTGACGCTGCTTCGAAACGTATCACTTAGTCAAGTGGTATTGCTGCCAAACGTCGTGTGCCGTGGTGGTATGAAGATTGTCAGAAAGCTCAGAAAAAACTAAACAAATAGTGGGGACTACTGTGCCACTTTCCACTGCTGAGAATCTTATTAACTTTAAACAGATTATGTCCCAAGGTCGTCGAATACGCGGACAGGCAATAAGGGACAGCTGGCGCAATTTTTTGAACCAGCTGTCCTATACAGATAAGGTAAGGCCTGGAACAAGATAAATAGAATGCGAGGCCAAACAACACACTCACTTCTTTTAGTAAACACTGACGGCAACAGTCTGGAAGATGAAGCAATTTTTCTGGTTGGACATTTTCAACGTATTTTCAGCTCTTTGTACTACTCCGATACGTTTCAACGTTACAAAGCAACTATAAGAAGCAAGAAATTACCCCACAGGGGCGTCTGCGCAAGCAGGTGTTTGGCGTGTAGCGACACCAGGGACCCGAGCTACCGGGGGGTTTCAACCGCTCCCACGATAGCCGAGCTTGGCTGAGCTGTGTCCGAGGGAAAGGGGATCGTGGGGGTTTTGCCGACGCCGATTGATTGAACCTTCAGGCCCCCAGTCAGAGGCAACACATCCCTTTGGCCCTAGTTTCACGTAAACGGCACGTCTGGGCTGACCCACCAAGGAGATACCGGCAGTCGCCATTCCCTATTTCTCTATCTCCCCACATTTTCGTCTTTCTACTCTATTTTACTCTTTCCTGTCATCTCTTCTCTCCAGTTACGTCTGATTTTTCTGGCGGCAAGAGTTAACCTGGTGTCAGTATCCAACCTAGGGTATGCTATATTGCGTTTCAGTAACTTTGTACAGCTGGCGTATGCGATACCTTCGGGTTTCTGCAGCGTCCCCGTGTTGGGCTCAATGATGGGTTGCTCGCTTCGCTGCCAAGTTCAAACAATTTTGATGGGTTCAACCTCTTTCCCACAATTTTCTAATAGCCATCTCTTCAAAAGAGGGTGCACCGAAGTAAGCTTCTAGTTTCTTGCAAATAACACTGAAAATTTCCCACATTTAGACATCACGCGCACCGGTTGTTCTGACACAACAGCGCAATCATTGTACCTTCCTTAGTCTCAAAGCGTCTTACAGACACCTTCTGACCTGATTACAAAGCCACAAGAAGGGCTAGTGGAGACATTCTTCTAAAACTAAAGCACAAGGCCCAATATGACAAGTTGAAATATTCGTCTTTTGGCACTACTCCTATATTTGTAACAGCCCACCGGTCTTTGAACACAGACCACGCTGTGATATCTGACAGGGACCTCTTATACCTCACAGAGGCTTAACTTCTTGATGAAGTGAAAGATAAGAGTGTCATCCAAGGGTAAATAACCAAAATAAGGCGCAATGACCAGGAAGTACCAACAAAGCCCTTATTTCTCACCTTTCATACTGCCACACTCTCAGAAAATATCCAAGCAGGGTATATAAAAAAATGCGCGTCCGGCCATACATTCGTAATCCTCGCAGATGCTTCTAGTGTCAGAAGTTTGGCCACAGCTCAAAGAGCTGTCATTGCCACACGTCATGTGCAAAATGTGGGTGTCAAGAACATAAAGTGGAGATGTGTACCTCTGGTCCACACTGTTCCAACTGTGAGGGAGATCACCCTGCTCACTCTCGCTCTTACCCTGCATGAAAGGGAAAAAAGGAACTCATAAGACTGAATGTCAACAAAACATCGCATACAAAGAAGCACGAAACAGACTTTCATATATCCCACTTTCTTATGCGGATGTGGTGCGCACGGGGGTGGCAATGCAAAGGCCTTCTGCCTCTGCGCGGTTGACGCACAGTGGTCCGCGAACAACCTCTACCCCCGCAACGCCAACCACACCTACAGCAGAAGCCGTCCATGCTGCTCCACCACGAACGAACATGCAGGCCTCTGGGTCTGCAGCTCCCGGGCCAAATCTCCAAGACAGAGAGCCCTCAGTCTTTCACACCCGCACGCTGAAACCGTGAGTGGGCGTCCAGCGTCTCTGCCAGGACGATGGACACAACGCAAACTCTATCGGCACCTCAGACGCGGAAACATTGGCGTGGCTCTTAGGAGCCTGCCAAAAAAGAAAAGCCATGAATTCAGGGTCCTGAAATGGCCTTTAGGGCTAAGGTTGTCTACTTTGATGCACAGCACAAAAACTCACTCAAAATGGCTACACAAATAGTGCACTATAATGCTAGGGGTCTTCTCCACAATCTCAATGACGTTACAGAACTTTTACACAAACCCAATCGCAAGGTGTTGTGCTTCGAAGAGACACATCTGAAGCCATCACAAACAAACTTTTTGTGACAATATGCTATGTTCTGCAAGGACCGGGATGAGGCAACTGCTTCGTACAGTAGTGTACCTATATTATTAGAAAACTCTGTGCCTTGCCAACCTCCTAATCTCCAGATGGTACTCGAAGCATTGTCAGTTGGCATAACTCAATTTGACAAACTGGTCACTGTGTGCTCACCATACTACCGAACTATAAACTTAACCACCTACACTTACATCACTTCATTGATCAGATGCCGGTACCCTACATTGTGATTGGTGATTTCAATACTCACAACACTTTGTGGGGGGACACCCGCTGTGATGCCAGAGGCTGAATGATAGAGCAATTCCTCATGGGTTCCGGAGCATGCTTCTTCAATAAAAATGGCCTACCTATTACAACATTCATCACAGCTCATATTCATTGATGGACTTGGCGCTTGGTTCTCCCTCTCGCTTCACCGAATTAGAATAGAACGTGGTTAAGAATCCGCACGGCAGTGACAACTTTCCTGCTATGTTAACTGGACAAGATCACATGACTCTTCTCCTCATATACCTAATTGAAAATAGCAGCTGCTGACTGGGAGAAGCTTAAGGAATCAACACTATTACCTCGTGACTTAATCACAAATCGTGACATTGATTTCGCAGTAGCATTATTTCGTGCGTTTATTCTTGATGTTCCTAGAAGTTTATCCGAAAAACAAATGGTTCCTCGTGTTAACGACGTGTTCCCTGGTGGATCGAGGACTGTAAATATGAGCGCAAAAAACAAAATAAAGCCTGGGACATCCTACACCTATATCCTAACTCAAACAACCTCGTCGAATTTGAAAAAAAAGTGAAATCACTGGGTAGGCGAATACGACTTCCGGCAAGAAGGGAGAGTGGGGCCAAGCTTTTCTTCAGCATTAATTCCTACACACATGAAACAAAGTCTGGCGTAGCTCAGAAGTCTTGAGGAGCAGCAAGCACATGCTCTGCCACTGGTGCGTCAAGGATACACTCTGGAGGAACAGGCCAACATTCTTCGCAAACACTTTGAGCGCATCTCTAGTTGCGCGCACGACTCAAAATTTTTCTTAAATTATAAACAAAGGAGAGAATGCACAACATTTGAGTTGAAGTCTAAAACAAACGAAAATTGTAAAAGTTCATTTATTATTGCCGAATGAAAGGCGGCCTTCAATACCTGCCACAGCACAGCCCCGGGACCAGACAGAATATTGTATGACATGCTCAAACACCTTCACGACGGCGGCCAAATCCTTTAACATGCCCTGTATTACACTATCTGGGCTGCGGTGTACCTGCCCTCCACGTGGAGGGAGGCAATTGTTGTGCCCATTTTAAAGAAAGGCAAGGACCCATCTGAAATTACAAGTTTCCGTACAATAGCACTTACAAGCAGCTTGTGCAAGTTGTTCGAGAAAATGATAAACAAAAGACATGCATTTTCTAGAAACCAACAAACTGCTTGACACTTTTCAATGTGGTTTTAAAGAGCGCCGGTATACTGTGAACCATCTCGTACGTATTAAAGGATACATCCCCGATCGGTTTATCCACAAACACAAATGTCTGTGTGTGTTTCTAGACATGGATAAAGCATATGACACCATAAGCCACTACAGATTCCTCGGAGATTTGTGAGACATTGATATTCATGACAATATGTTGAATATCATAACGGGTTGCTTCTCCGAGCGAACATTTCGTGCTCGTATTGCGAATTTCTTGTCCAGACCAGTTATTCAAGGAACAGGAGTACCACAGGGTGGTCTCCTGAGCTGCGCCCTCTTTATAATAAAAAGGAACTCATTACGACTCTGCATTCCACATAACACTTTCTATTCTACATATGTGTATGATATCCCGGTAGGCTTTAGGTCATGCAATCTTGCAATCTGTGAGCGGCATGTCCAGCTCTATCTGAAGAAAGTGTCTAAGTGGGCTGACGAAATTGGATTGAAGTTAAGTCCAGAGACGAGCACCTATGTACTCTTTTCTAGAAAGAGAGGCGTCAATCCAAATCCCAAACAAAAAAGCATATTAAAACAAGTGCGTAAAAACAATGAACATTCTGAAAGTACTTTCACGCACATTGTGGGGGAGAGAGCAATATTGTCTGATATATCCCTATAAAACCTCATACGCAAGCTCCTGGATTATGGGGCAATAATATACCAGTCAGCCACCCAAGGTTCTCTGAAAATGCTTGACCCGGACCATCATTTGGGCATCCGTCTGTCTACGGGTGTTTTCGCACTATTACCGTGGAGAGTTTGTATGTTCAATCTAATGAGTGGTCATTGCACCTCCAAAGAACGTACGTTGATGATCCTTTGTTTACGATTTAAACTTAAATGCAGACAAAAAACTCCTTTCACACACGAGTATGACGGACTTGTCAAGTTGTATGCTTTGCGAGAACCGTCCTTCGTTTAAACAGCCCTACTCACTTCGTGTGAGGAGGCTCGCTGAAGAAACGGGTGTGCCACTTTTTGAACACAGTCTGACAGCTCTCATTTCACGTCTTCCGCCGTGGCATTGGCAGGCCATAGACTGTGATACATCCTTTGTAAAGTTACGAAGCATGCGCCTATAGCGCATTTACACACTCACTTTCTCGAACTGCAGCACAAATACAACTGTCCTGAATCTTTTATGGATGCTTCCAAGTCTGATATAGGCGTGTCCTATGCTGCCGCTGGTCCATTCTTTTCAGATTCTAGTATTCCCCACCATGATTGAAGCATATTCACAGCAGAAATGTATAAAATTGTTGTGGCCGCTAAACCCTTTATGTAATAAAATTACAACGTGCGGTAATATTCACTGACACTGAGCATCGTGGAAGCGTTGAAAACCGTCAAAAAACAAAAATCTTGTCTTTTTGATGCTTTAAATGACGAGATGGTATGCACCATCTCGTCATTTAAAAAAAACAAGTTGTATTGTGCTGGGTGCCAGGGCTGTCGCTGCATTAGAACTGAAACACCTCGTGAAACAGAAACTCAGGGCGTGTTGGGAGATTTCATAGGATAAGCAAACACGAAATAAATTACACGTTATCAAACCAAGCCTTGGAACTTGGTCACCGGTATCAAGGTCACGCCACACTCAAGTAACACTCACAAGGCTACAAATTGGACACACACACAGCACTCATCATCATCATCATTGTCATCATCATCATCATCAGCCTGACTACGTCCACTGCAGGACAATGGCTTCACCCATGTTCCGCCAGTTAACCCGGTCCTGTGCTTGCTGTTGCCAATTTATACCCGCAAACTTCTTAATCTCATCTGCCAACCTAACCTTCGGTCTCCCCCTAACCCGCTTGCCTTTTCTGGGAATCCAGTTAGTTACCCTTAACGACCAGCGGTTATCCTGTCTACGCGCTACATGCCCGGCCCATGTCCATTTCTTCTTCTTAATTTGAGCTATGATATCCTTAACCCCCGTTTGTTGCCTGATCCACTCTGCTCTCTTCTTGTCTCTTAAGGTTACACCTACCATTTTTCTTTCCATTGCTCGCTGCATCGTCCTCAATTTAAGCTGAACCCTCTTTGTAAGTCTCGAGGTTTCTGCTCCGTAGCTAAGTACCGGCAAAATACAGGTGTTTTATACCTTTCTCTTGAAGGATAGTGGCAATATACCTGTCATAATTTGAGAGTGTTTGCCAAATGTGCTCCACCCCATTCTTTTTCTTCTAATTGCGTCAATCTCGTGGTTTGGCTCCGCGGTTATTACCTGCCCTAAGTAGACATAGTCTTTTACAACTTGAAGTGCACTATAACCTATCTCGAAGCACTGCTCTTTTCCGAGGTTGTTGTACATTACTTTCGTTTTCTGCAGATTCATTTTAAGACCCACCTTTCTGCTCTACTTGTCTAACTCCATAATCATGAGTTGCAATTTCTCCCCTGAGGTACTCAGCAATGCAATGTCATCGGCGAAGCGCAGGTTACTAAGGTAATCTCCATTAACTCTTATCCCTAACTGTTCCCATTCTAGGCTTCTGAAAACATCCTGTAAGCACGCGGTAAACAGCATTGGGGAGATTGTGTTCTCCTGTCTTACACCCTTCTTGATTGGTATTCTCTTGCTTTCTTTATGAAGCACTATGGTAGCAGTGTATCCCCTGTAGATTTCGTCCAGGATGTTTATATATACTTCATCGACGTCATGATTCGCAGTGTCTGCATGACGGCTGATATTTTTAATAAATCAAACGCCTTCTCGTAATCTATGAAGGCTATGTATAGTGGTTGACTATATTCTGAGCATTTCTCTATTACCTGATTGATAGTATGAATATGGTTGGTTGTTGAATAGCCTGTTCTGAACCCTGCTTGTTCCTTTGGTTGATTAAATTCTAATTTTTCTTTACTCTGTTAGCACTCATTGAGTGCTAACAGTGTAATGAGTGCTGTGTTTACACACAGCACTCATTCATACCTTTTGTCCGGTGGTTATCCTCTCGCGTGTGACAGATGCGGTGACCACCTAAGCGTGCTTAATATTTTATTTGAATGCAAGAAATTGGATATTTTTAGACAAAAACACTGTCCCCTTCTCCACTGACATCAAATACCACTGCATCCGTGAATGTTTATAGGTAGAGATCCACTTTTTAGGTACCGATTATTGCTCGCATTTTTAAAAGACATCAATAGTTTTCACGTCATCTTTCCAGGCGATCCATTGCACGACCACCGAGTGGAGGTTGCTGCTGCGATAACTACATTAAAAAGCACCTGCCTGGTGGCCCTAGATACACGGGTTGTTGATAAGTCAGCCGTGCTGTTATCCTTCTATGCTTTTATTACTGCAATTTCTTTTCATTCATTCTCACTCCAAGCGTCACGTCATTCTCATTATTTTAGTATCTGTGCTTTACCCGCCTTGTGGCGCGGAATTTCAGGCCCCTATACAGCCTCGTAACATTATCATAGCCCACATCCCTACCTATCATCGTTATACACCGACAGTTGTTAAAATTTTGCGTTTTTTATGACACTCGTTGACCACACATGGCCCTTGCGCCAATGAAACCGACATAATACCACTCCTGCAAATATTCTCATCACGGGATTGAAAGTAATCTGAATAATAATAATAAGAAAGCATTCAGATGGAATATGCACCTAAAATGAGGCACTCAACAATCCATTCTACATGACAGAGCTGCAAAGAGAGCTATACTGCTGCATTGAATCTGCACAAGGTTCTGACCGTGTTATGTGCCGAATGCTGAAGAACTTGCCACATGGCACACTGAACACCCTCCTCGGCCTCTATAACGCTGTATGAACTACGGCCAAGATTTTGTCTGCGTGGAAAGAGGCTATTATAATCCCAATCTTGAAACCGGGAAAAAATCCATTCAGTGTATCTAGTTACAGACCCATCGAACTAACCAGTTGCCTATGTAAAGTCTCCGAAGTGATAAACTGCCATATCATACATTTACTTGAAAAAAAAAAACACTTTTCTAGAGCTGAACCAGTGCGGATTTCAAGAAGGCCGATTCACAACTGACCATCTAATTTGCATAGATTGACGGATTTGCGATGCATTTGTTCACCGACAATTTTCCCTATCGGTATTCGTAGATATAGGAAAAACTTATTGCACCACATGGTAGTTGGGAATATCAAGAGACCTGTCGCACTTAGGCCTACGAGGTCGGATGTTAAATATAGTTGAAAGTTATCTGACTAACCGCAGGTTCCGGGTTTGGGTTGAAAATGCCGTGTCTTGATAAGTTATACAGAAAACGGGGGTACCACGTGGTGGCGTACTTAGCTGCACGCTTTTCATCTTTAAAATGAACTCGCTGCATCTTTGAGTCCTACGAAATACGTTCTCTTACACATATGTGGGCGACATCCAGATGGGATTTCAATCTTGCAATTTAGCAATTTGTCCGCGGCAGGTCTCGCTTGGATTCAACAAGGTGGCTAAATAGGCAAATGATAACGGGTTCAGGATAAACCGCCAAAAGAGCATATGTGTTATTTTTTCTAGAAATAGAGGCCTCCACCTGAGTCCTGAAATTAAGCTCTATGGGCAACGAATACCTCTAGAGGCTAAGCATAATAGTCTACGTTTAATTTTTGACTCAAAGCTTACATTCAAAACCCACATTAGGTCCGTAAGTGCCTTCAAAGAATGAACATCCTCAAAGTGCTGTCACGCACAACATGGGGAAGTGACAGAAAGTACCTGATGAATATTTATAAAAGCCTTATACGCACATGCCTAGACTACGGAGTCATAGTCTACCAGTCTGCGACACCGAGCACATTGAATATTCTGGATCCTGTACATAATCTTGGCATTTGCCTTCCTACAGGTGGTTTTCGTACCAGCCCTGTAGAAAGTCTCTATGTAGAGTCCGATGAGTGGTCGCTCCACCTTCAGAGATCCTATATGTCATTTGGTATTATCTGAAAGTAACTCGGATGAGGAACAACCCATAAACACCACGAAATAGATTTGTTTATTTCTGTTCTTTTTGACAACCGTCCCTCAGTGAGACGACTCACTTCACGTCAGGGGTGTTACTGAAGAAACCGGTGTACCGCTTCTTGAAAACTGTGTAATGACTCCCGCAACATGTCCGCCACTGTGGCAGTGGCAGCTCATAGACTGTGATTTATCCTTTGTTGAAGTAACCAAACGAGTTCCTATTGCACACGTATGTGCATACTTCTCGAACTGCAGCTAAAATACTTGTGCCGTGAATATTTTACAGGTGCTTCAAAGTCTCGTATTGGTGTGTCCTATACTGCCGTTGGTGCATCTTGTGATTCTGGTGTTCTGCACCATAATACGAGAATCTTCACTGCAAAAGCTTATGCGATACTTATGACTGTTAAGCAGATTCAGGAATAAACAACAACGCACAGTTATATACGCGGATTCCTTGAGCGTCGTAAGAGTTTTAAATGTCTGCAAAAATATAAGGATCTTGTCCTTGTGTCACTTTAGAGTCTTTTGTGCACAATCTACACACTGAAACAACATGTAGTAGTGTGCTGGGTGCCCGGACACCGTGAGAAGAAGGGAAATGTCTTAGCGGATCAGCTTGATGCATCTGACCAAAACAACGCTGCTACCAATACATTCATAGCTATCTCTTCGAAGGGAGCTCAGGGCTTGTTGACAGTGGCAATAGGATAGACAAACTCAAAACAAATTAAATGTAATAAACCGAAACTTGGAAATTGGCCACCAGTATTCAGATCACGCTACACACAAGTAACGCTCACCAGATTACAATTGGGACACGCATACAGCACACATAAATATTTGTCGCCTGGTGGTGAAAAGCCCATCTGTGAGAGATGAGAAGAACTGCTTACGGTTTTTCATATACTTTTTCAGTGCAATATGCTAGACTCTCTAAGAAAAAGGCATTTTTACTACCCTGCCGACAGCAACTTCCATTACACCCAATCATGCTCATCGGTAGAGATCCTGTTTTGAAGGTTGAATTGTTGTTCATGTTTTTTAAAGATATCCATAGCTTTTACTTCATTTTCCAAGGTGATCCTTAGCACAACCTCTATACAAAGGTCGAGGCTGTGGTGGTTTCATTAAAGACGGCCCCTGCCTCGCTGCCCTTGGGCTCAATGGCATGCATTGACGAGGCATTCGTGCTAATCTCATCTCCTCAATCTAGTTTTATCACCACGAACACTGTGTTTTATTTCCGCTACACACATTTCTCGTCACTTCCATGATTTTATTACTTGTATGTTTTAACCCGCTTTAGGGCGCTGAATTCTAAGCCTCTTTACAGCCACAAAATAGTATCATAGTTCCTACCCTGTACGTTTTGCATCAAATCATGCCCAATTGACATTTTATCAACATTTTCTATGGCGCTCTTTGGCCATGTATGACCCTTGCGCCGTTAAAATTCATATATCATCATCATCATAAGCACCTTTCGGAGGTCAGTCAAGGGCACAAACAGCGTGCTTTTGAAGAAACATTTTCGCAGCTTTGGCCATGAGCACCGGGCTGAGGTCTTGATAGATAAAGTATTAGCCATCTTTAAATGGGCCGTCCAGAGTGTATTGTACCAGGTGGTAGGCCAGAATTTCATATTGGAGTTCAGCTATGACTTATGGGGACAGCCGGACTAGCAGACCAAGGCTGCAACTGTATGTCTCCATAGAAGGAAGAAAAATAGGAGGAAAAGAACGGCTGGGAGGTTAATCAGTCTATAGGCTGCCGGTTTGCTACCCTGTGCAAAAGAGGGGGATGAGGGAAATTAAAGATATAAAGAAGAGAGAGGGAGAAGAGAGATAAACACAACACATTAAGCAGCACGCACGCGCAAGATACGCAGCATTGTACGTATATAATGAGAAAAAATAAATATTGGTCTTTCTAGACGAAACATTTTTGCAAGCCCGAAGATTGCTTTTTGTCATCTTTGCCTGAAAAAAATACCTGCTGCTTTATGGTCTCTATAAATGGCGCTCTTGATCCAAGAACGGTGTAGTTATCATTTCGTACCAGAACATAACTTGATTCTGTTTTTCTATTGTCCTGCGATCACAGGCCTGGGGAAACTGCAGTCATTCGGCTTTTTTTCTAATCTGTCAGGTGTGGCGTTTGCGCCGCGACGAATTCACGAAGACCAGCTTCTCGCCTGCACCTTCTCACTACCTGCTCACTGGCTTACAGGATCAGCGCTGTCCTAATCTGGCCGGCGCTCTCAAAATGATCACCGACTGCTGCAGCAACATTTCAGAGGTCGCTTTCGTCGGACATGCATTTGTGTCTTAAGAATCCTGGTGCATCCGTCAGTCGACCTTCTTTGTCCATGTATGCTTCAAGAATGCGGTTGACTGCACTTATATACTTCTTTGAGAGGTGGCATATGTTGTACCGAGATTTGCCTTGCGCTGCAGCTGCGTACTCTTTTCCTTACTCCGATGGGCACTCTTTTTTGGATGCTGGCTTGATAGAAAAAAGGGAACTCCGTGTCACGGCCATGTTTCAATTATTTAGGTATCTCTATCAATCGGCCTTCTGATATGCTCGCGGTTGCATCTAATAAAAGCATCGTCCTTTGCGAGTGATGGTCGCCTATCGCAAATAATCTGATGAAACAATAAAAAATAGGACTTACAGTAGCAAAATATAAGAGTCATTGAAGCTGACGAACACCCACGCATAAAGGCATTTGTTCTATAGTGCAGCATGCGCACACATGGTTTGTCAAAGACCCCACCCACCAAGGCACCACCCCTTTTTTTCTCCTCGAAACGCTAAGCGGCACGTGGAGTGCCGTTTTGTAGCAACGCATCGTAAATCTAAGCGCACTAAGAAGCAACGTTTGCTTCCTAGGGAGACCACGTACGTACTGGCAAACCATGGTACTACTGTTATGCGCATATATTCCGCTAATGAGTTGCTGCGTGTCTGCCGTTCCAAATTATTCGGAGAGCACATCTTAATCTCGGTGTGTTCCGAGGCTATATAGAGATATGAAGCTGATGCAAGACTTCTTTTAAAATTTTTTATATGCCATGCTCTGATCTCGAGTTGTCAAGGTATGATACCTGGAAACGACGCCAGTTTTGTTGAATTGGGTTTGCAGCCCCACCACTGACAATGCGCAGTCATATTACATTGGTGAATGCTACGTAATGCTGCTATCGCGATCTACCAGTAATATACCTTCCTGTTTGATCAATGTATGCAGTGGTGCACAACACAGCAGTTGGGTGCATGACAATCGTGGCACACTGAGCTGTTTGAGATTCTTGCTTTCAACCCAGCATTCCTTTTTTTCATCAACGCTTTCTTTGCTTACACGTTCGCAATTACGTCGTCGCTGATTTGGTACTGAAAAAACAAGTTTAATGTCACACCTGCCATCAACGTATTTTCACTCCATGCAATACCTCGTGAACATTCTGTACAACCGTGAAACTTCTGGCTTTTGTAGCCAGAAACCTATGGTGGCCAAGGTTGCGCAGTTTCGCGTGGCTCACAGTCAGGAGTTCTTCGCAATGCGATAAACAACAGCGCACAGCTAGCTGGACAGAGGCCTCCTAAAGCCACGTGGCACTATTTTGCTGGCATTTGACTAGCGTGAGATTGCTCACTCAATAATCGGTTGGTGTGGCTGTTCATCTATAGCTCATTCCTCCGTTCGTCTGTGGTTCGTCCATGGTCTTTTTGTCCATTCGGCCATCCGTTCATCAATGGTTAATCCGTCTCTCCGTTCATCTATCCATGGTTCTTCCATGATTCGTTTGTTCGTCCGTTCATCCGTAGTTCGTTCGTTCATTCGTTTGTAGCTCCCGTAAAGTATGTCCCGGTACAGCCTAAATGAGCCACGTTTTATTTTTTGAAGAGATTATTCTAAAAAACCCCTCTCTAATAGCGACCCTGAAATCCATTTCTGATGCTTTGGTCTCCAGACAATCTGTTGAAAAAGCACGGGTTAAATAGTTATAAATGTTGCTTTTATTGCGTGTTTCAACGTGGGACATTTAGTTCAATTTCACAGAACGCCATGCGTAAATATACTGCTTTGAAGGCGCCTGTATTCTGTGCCTTTATCTTTTTAAAATTTGGGATGTGGAGGAAGGGAGAACCTGCGTTGTAGCCAATAGTGTTGCAGCAGTTTGCGATGAATAAAGGCACCACTTCAGTTTCTTATGGTGGTGTTCTGGTGTGCGAGGTGTCTGAAATTTTGTGTGCGGTCAAGTAATGTTGTTTTGTTTTATCTAGAAGGTATGTTTATTGGCAATGTGGCAGAGCGGAATTGTGGGCTACGTTGTTAATAATTACATTAACATGTATTAAAACGCTACCCGACACTTTTTAGAAAGCTACAACGGGACTAAAATATTTTGGCCAGCAAAAACTTTGCGATGCCAATTCCATGTTCTTGCTTTTGTGTCGTAATCGACAGCTCATAAATCTCTTTGTGCTCTTTATCTGACCTTGCAGTTTAATCAAGTTCCCGTTCTGGACGAATTAACTGCTGGTATGAGCGAGGACTGCTTGCATTTAAATGTGTGGACGCCGAGTATCTTGCGTTGTGCAAGTGGCTGCCAGCCAAAGCCCGTGATAATGTTTTTCTACGGGCGGGACTTCGAGCACGGTTTCAGCGACTACCATTTTTACGACGGCAGCACCCTTTCTGGATTCGCTGACGTCGTAGTAGTCGTTCCCAGCTACAGGCTGGGAGTCTTCGGGTTCCTTAATGCAAACACGAGCGACGCACCAGGAAACGTAGGTCTTCTCGACCAGCAACTTGCTCTCTCCTGGGTTTACGATAACATCGCAGCTTTCAACGGTGATCCGAACAATGTGAGTGTTGTTTCTTTTTTTTCGCTTTTCAGGGTACCATTTAGAAAAACGTGTACTTAGCGCTGAGGCGTAGGTTTCCCATTGGCCTAAACCAGTGAACGTAGCCACGCCAGCGTCAACTTGGTAGATTCGAGCCGGAGTTATTGTACATGGGGCTGACGTACACAAAATAATCTGAACTATGTGCGAGCTTCATTAATGCGCTATATTTCATGTCTAAAATTACAAACCAAATTACGGCAAAAGCTGCGGTATGTTCTGTGAGCTATACAATCAGAAGGTGCTGATGCAATCGTGGGGTGTAGCCCGTAAATGCCACCTATGACGTCGCGGCTGTTCTGCCACAGAAGAAAAATTTTCGTCTACACCACGTTATTTCACTGCGTCAGATTACACAGGAGGTACTTTTTGGTCACAAATGGGGGGAGGGGGGATAGTGCACGCGACTAAGCATATTACAGAGAATCTGTGTCAGACTGGCCGATCAGATTTCTTGGTGGTCACAGGTAGGCAGCTCCTGACACCCTCTAGAACGGCGTGAATGAACTAATGCGCAGAAAAGTTCAACTCGATGGCCCCCAGGACGCGCGCCTCGTGGCAACCATATGGTTAATGAAGTAGTAAACAAGGGGACTGAAGCAGTAATACTTCTTTGTGGAAAAAAAGGCCACACAAAAATTCAAAAACGTTACATTCCAGCAATGTAACTCACAAGAGTGGAAGCTTGGGCTAGTTCCGAAAATAATTTACACTGAGAAGTAAAGCACACTTTGAGGGTATCGTTGTAAACTCTTTAGTGTGCCCATTGTGTGCAACAGGGAAGGTTACTCTTGAAGAGCGGAGATTGCGGTGTTATTTGAACGAGCCTTGCTAAGGACGCCTCGATCAATGTGCACCTCAGTATCCGTTTTGTTGTCGATGAGCCATATTTAACCCTTGAAGCAAATTCTCAGCCTAACATTTGTAACTGACATCCCCGATGCCGACATTGCGTGATGTGCAAAATGGCTTTTCAGGTGATCCACGCTCGCATAGTAGGATGCCTCAAAATGCCATTCACAGAAAATGTGGGTGCATAGTTCTTCGATAGAAAACAGAAGCAAGGCACGCGCACTTATTTTTCTCGCTAGAAGGTGGCTCTATGGGTTCTTGTTTTTCACTGGCAAAACGCTTGCAAAAGCTCAGGTTCTGAACGCATTTTTTGCAATGAGAGCTTCAGATCTGCGTATTCTTTCCAAGCAATGTCAGGGACACCGAAGTGTTTGCATGCCTAATAAACTTGTTCACAGCATGCGTCATGGTGATGGCTGTTTTTGTTGCATATTGCTTAAGAATAAAATGACGCACTTTCATTTTTATGAATGAGGGACACGTTCAAGAGTGAATTCGCATCCTAAAACAAATAAGTCGTCCTTCAGGGCCTAGTCACCTCACGGTGCGATACTGCTTTAAAGACGTCATCAGTGCTCATCGTAGCACCGAAGAAATTATACTTGCGAATTTCACCCAGTACTGGAAACGGATAACATTTCAGCTTGAATGTATCAATGAGTGATTCAGAACAATCCGCGCAGTTTACCAGGTGCAATATCTTTACATATAGAGCGTGATATGACCTAATGAAGTCGTAAAAGAATGCCAGGTCTGTTGGGAAGGCGCAGCACATGTCGCAGCGAAAGCTAGAAGAGCACCTTTTCAGAGCCTTTTTTAATACCTGCTGCGAGCACACTTGCTTGATGCAAACAACGGCATTAATAATAAAACATTTTGCTAGTAGGCCAGCCTTCGCGGTGCTCTTTTTCTTCATTTCCTGAGAAACGTGATGTCAGCTAAACTATTGCGTGTGATTTTGTGCCAAACGTTCACGCAGTGGCTGACGACAATGAGAAATCATGCCAGTAGTGGGTATGCGCCACATTTATTAGCTGCACAAAAGCAAGCTTTTGTAAGGGGTTCGAGCAATGTACGACCCACTCGTTGCGCTATTCGCATTGTGCGACGGCTGCTTGTTCTTTCGCTGTTTTAAGACGCCTTAGAATTCGTATTGACGCGATTGCTTTCTTGATATTATGCCTGTCAAAGGCAAGTTTGCGAACAAGTTGCAAGCACCGGCGTAGCTTACTAGTAGAATACGTAGCGGACCCGGGTTTGAGCCTGACTGTGCCATTGGTACTTTTTTCTTTTTTAAATCCCGCGTAAAATGGCTACGGATACCGGCGGCAGCGGCGGACGACTACGGCGTTGCGTGAGACACGAGTTGTGATCTCATAACAGCTTTCGCTGAAATAGTTCTTCAAATCACAAAAATATATCTATCACGCTTGCTCACATTCATGAAAGCAAATACTTTGCGCGCAACCAACTGGGACGAATAATCGAGACGCATGAACTTGCGCGATTTAAAAACTCACTTAAAAAATATTTACCTAAAATTAACCGTGATCTGCCCGAATAAAGCGCAGAGCACACTATCCATGCATAACGCAATCACTCTAGACTAAAATGTCCCAGATCACCACGTCGGCAGCCACATACAAAGACAAAAAATGACATGCGAGGCACGCACAGCGTCCAGCATTTTTCATAGGAAGTTTTCAAATAGCGTACCGCAAGCCCTTGCGGTGCGGTCGCTGCCACTGAGCATGCGTCGTAGTGCGAGTCGGCTTTCGCGTTCGCGGCCTGCCCGCCAAAAACCCGAAATACTGGCGGTCTGTGCGGCCCACAAACGCTGGTTTCGAGGCTACGGGGTCGCTGCGATTGTGCGTTGCGGTCTGCAGAAGGGCAAACGGTATTCTAAAACTCATATGTCTCCCGCTATGCCGGCAACGCCCGCAGCGCCTGCAAACTCCCTAATATCGTGCGAGCGACAAACTCACGCAGCATCAGCGCCTTACCACGCCGAATAATTTGCGATACTGGCAGCACTACGCACATGCACACGAAGCAGCGCTTGCGCAAGAGTCATCTTCCAGTCTGTTACTTTTAGGATGAAACACGACCTTTGTTTCATTAATTGATATGTAGGGTTTAACGTCCCAAAACAACTATATGATTATAAGAAACGCCGCAGTGGAGGGCTCTAGAAATTTTGACCATCTAGGGTTCTTCAACGTGCACCCAAATCTGAGCACACGGCCCTACAGCATTTCCGCCTCCATCGCAAATGCAGCCGCCACAGACGGGACTCGATACAGTGACCTGCGGGTCAGCAGCCGAGTACTTTAGCCACCAGACCACCGTGGCGGGGCCAATTCTTTTCTTTGGTAAAGGTGCTCGTATTGCGCACAATCGCAGATAGAAACGTCACGAACGTTTTTATTTTTATATTTTGACGTTTGCGTTTAACAGCATGCTTGGGATAGGTGTGTGGCACACCTATCCCAAGCATCCGCGGAGGCAGTTCTCCAATTCTTTAACAAATTATCGGACTCAGGCATAATGCCTGAAGATTTGAAAAAAGTCATAGTTATACCGTTCTTTAAACCCGGTTAACCCCCGACAACCCCAAGTAGCTACAGGTCCATTGCATTAACAAACTGTCTAGCAAAAACTTACGAAAGCATCATAACTATAATACTTACCTTCACTCTGTAATCGGAGCACCTCATAGACGCACACCATTGAGGATAAAAAAAGGGCTGTTCCACCATTCATCACCATGAAAAGCTGGAACAATAAATAAAAAAAGCATTTCTACACAAACAGTTCTGTCTTTCGGTCTTCTTTGTCTTAGAGAAAGCATACGACACAACTTGGAGATATAGAATTCTCAGAGATCTAGCTAACTTAGGGATTCGCGGAAAATTCTAACTGCTTATACGATTTCCTATCAAATAAATCTTTTCAAGCACGTTTGGGTACGGTACTATCACGTATATTTGCCTAAGACAATGGTGTGCGTTTGAGCGCTACCCAGTTTATAGTCAAAATGAACTGCATCAGCAGGGCTATACCCCGTACAGTCATGCACTCCATCTATGTTGACGATCCCCAAATCGCATGCCGCGCATCCAGCCTATCTGCCTGCGAAAGGCAACTCCAAATTACAATGAATCGGCTTACGAAATGGGCCGTCCAAACTGGTTTCCGCTTTTCAACCCAAAAAACTACCGCTGTTCTTTTTACGCAAAAACGAGGATTCTTCCCTGAACCCGCGCTCAAACTATACAACATCAACATGCCGGTAAAACAAGAACACAAATTTCTAAGAATCACATTCGAGCGAAATATAAACTTTCTGGCACACATAAACGCACTGAAACTAAGGCAAACAGAGCACTAAACGTACTCAAAGTACTCTCCAATAAGCACTGGCGTTCCGATCCACTTTGCCTTATACGTATTTACTGATCTCTTGTACGCAGCATTTTAGACTACGGATCCGCAGTCTACGACTCAGCGAGAAACTCATACATCCGCCATCTCGACCCTATACACAACCTCGGTCTCCGTCTGTCCAGTGGTGCTTACAGAACTTCACCTGTGAAAAGTCTATACGTAGAATGCAATGAGCCCTCTCTATGTCATCGAAGAGCATGACTAACCTTGTCAAATGTTTTAAGAATAAAATCGTCACCTGAACATATCTGCTACAAACTTACCGCAAAGTGTGACTCACGCTTACACTACCTCAAAAAACCGAACCTAATCAAGCCACTTGTCCTACGTTTCGAGAAATACTGCCGCTTTTATACCATCCCTGATGGATCACTAGATGTGACTACGAAACCACCAAGACGGCTGCCATGGTTTGCCCTGTCGCAGCTATGCGAATTTCCAGTAGCCGTTTTAACAAAAAAAGCACCCCACCTGAACACATTATCCAAGAACTTTATACACTTCAGCACAAACATAGGCATGCCGAAGAATTTTGCACAGATTGCTCAAAAAACAGAAAACCACGTGGGTATTAGAATAGCGACGACTAAATGTGCAATTTCTGTGAAAGTACCTCGTAATTTTTCTATTTTTTCAGCTGAAGTTTATGCCTTGAGTGAAGCAGTTCAGAAAATCATCGCTGAAAATTACATGAAAGCAATCATATACACCGAGTCACACAGCACACTAAAAGCACTACATATAAAATGCGAATGTGAGCCAATAGTGAGCGATATTTTAAGCACGGTTTACTTAAAAAGCCAGGCCGCCTCCATCTGTTTCTGCTGAGTCCGAAGTCATGTTGGGATATTCGGAAACAAAAAAAGCAGATAAGTATGCTCCTCTGGCAGCCCACAAAACACTTACAAAAGCTAAACTTCCCCTTGAAGATATCCAGAGAATAGTTCGCCTGGCTCTACTAGCAAAATTGCAACAACAATGGGACACCTGCACAAACAATAGGCTCCCCCTGGTGAAACCCATACTCAGGTATTGGATGACTTGCCGTCACCAACAACGGTTTATCGAAGTTGTATTATGCCGACATCGCATTGGACACACACACTTGACACACAACTTCCTACTCGCAAAGGAAGAACAACCAACGTATGAAAAATGCTAAGCGTTAAGACCTTCGCACATCCTAATCACATGTCTCACCATTGAAACACACAGACAAAAACATTTCAGCAAGCTATACAAATAACACGTAATTTTACACCCTACTTTGTTCCTAGGAGATGACTCTATAGTACCTCTTCCTGACCTGCTAAACTTTCTGAAAGAATGGAATCTATTAGGTAAGCTTTAAAATATCAACTTCTCAGTGTCCATTTCTGAAAGTCTTGTGCCTGGCGCAGCATAGCCTTAGCTGCTTCTACGCCATGAAAACCAAATTAACCTAACCTAAGCTTTTGGCACCAGCCCCGTGAAAAGAATCTATGTTGAATCAAATGAGTGGTTGCTTTATCTGCAGATAGCTCACATGTCTTTTACAAACTTCCTTAAAGTAAAAGAAGCAAGAAGCAGTCCTTATACTCCACTATTAATGATTTCTCAATCTCCGTTATGTGTCAAACAGGCTTTCGATGAGGCAGACCTACTCAGTTCACCTGAAGAGTCTAGCTGAAAAAACTGGTGTGTCACTTGAACAGTTTAATGGCTCCTGCAGCATACCCACCTCCGTAGCAGCGGTAAACTATAGACTGCGATGCGTCTTTCCTAGAAGTTACAAAACACGCGCACATTGCCCATATCCGAACATACTTCCTTGATCCTAACTTCTTTGTGTTCTACGCTGCTGTCGGCCCATCCTTTATGAATGCTGGCCCTCTAAAAGCATACACAAGTATCTTCACAGCGCAAGTTTACGTGACACTTGTGGCGCCTAAACCTTTAAAACAATCTCAACTACAAAAAACAGTAATCTATACGGACTCCCTTAGTGTCGTAACAACTCTGCAAACTCTTAAAAAACAAAAGAACCACGTCCTCCTCTCACTTTATTTTATGATCGTTCTACACACTCAAACAACATTTCATAGTGTGCTGGCTGCCAGGGCACCATTAGATCCAAGGCAACATGATGGCGGATCAGCTTGCTGCATCCGTCCATGAAAGCACTGCCACTGCACCCTTATCGATTGCGGTCCTTGTCCTTGAACCATCTCTCAAACGAAAGCTCTGCGACTACTGGCAGAACAAGTGAGATAGACACACACAAAACAAACTACACGCTTTTAAACCACACCTTGGTCATTGGCCGCCAGCGTTGAAATCGCGTCGTACAGAGGTAACACTAAGAAGGCTCAGGATACGACAAACATACACTACACTCTCATATCTTTTGTCTGGTGGCGATCCAACATTGTGTGACAGATGTGGTGAAGCACTAACAGTTATTCACATTTTATTCAAGTGTAAAGGATTAGACGCTCTAAGAAGACAACACTTCCCAATATCCTTCCGACAACATATACCATTACATCCTGCAATGTTAGTCGGTAGGAAACCGCTTTTCCCTAATAAATCGTTGCTAGCTTCTTTATGAGAAGCCCACTTCTACCATGTAATATACCCACGCATTGCGTAGCGCGACCTCTCAAGAAAGGTTGCTGCTGCAGTGGCTACATTGTAAAGCGCTTGCCTTGTGGCCCTTGAACACAAGGGCGCTGATGAGGCACTTGTGCTAGTGCCAAATATATTTGCCCATGTTTTTATTATCTAGGCCTTTCGTCACCCATCTTTACTCTACATTCAAAGTCACTGGATTTTATTACTTCTAGGTTTTACTCATTTTAGCGCGAGAAATTTTAAGGTCTTTATACAGCCACCCGTCATATTCATTGTTCACATATCGTCTTATGACCTGGCGCTCTTCGGCCATCAAATGGCCCTTGCGCAACAAAACACCGCACATCATCATCAAGCTCACTCAGCCTTCTTTGTAGAGTCTCGGACGACACCATGAGCGAAAGCGCTTCGCGGATATCCTCTGCACTTTGAAAAGAATCAGCCAAGATGGCGGCCAACATCAAGTGGTCCTCTTCCTCTGTCGTCACCCATGGACGCCCACTGCGTTCCATATCTGTGAAGCTGCTGTCGTCGCGGAGAGCCTGAATACTCGTAAATACGGTAGTCCGGCACTTGTTCGTTCGAAGGCCAATTTCGTGCTGAGGTACTTCCTTAATATGTAAACGCGTAATGTGCCTTCTTTCACAAAGTGAAACACGCAGCCGCATCTTTCCAAAAAGGTAATCACTACGTGGCGTGAATTAAGTCTACTACGTTTTCAGCTACTGATACGAACATGTGCCTACGTGTGCAAAAAACGTTATATGCGTCCGCTTTTTCTTTATTTTATTTTTGATGACCGTGAAACACCTACTTATCCTTTCTGTCAAGACTCAAGCAGGAGGAACACTCATTGAAGCGAGATGCTGCTAAGCCTATATGCGCCAATAAACGTCGCGTAAATAAATCATCGCGGCGGTTCGTGAAACTTATCTGTACACTGGCACACCAGTCGAAATTGCTCCGATACTGCTATCGAGACAGATTTGTGGCAGTTTTAGCGCAGACAGCGCTTTGCGGGAAGACGATGAAGTAAGAATATCATGCACTGGATTAAAAAAAATCGAAATGAAGGCAAGTACAGAGAACGCTCACATAAGCGAGAATGGTACGCCACCTGTCGGCCGCAGGGGCCCTAAGTATTGCGGATTGACAGTCTGGTACGTGCTCGCATGGTCCACAAACTTCTGTGGTTGACTGCACGTTCCACCACAGAATCCTACAAATGTACTTTTTAATAAAACTCAACGTTGAAGAATTCAACTGTCATCTCATGGGTCTTTCTGAAAGAAATTTCATCATTGGATTTAGAATGCAGCCGTTAATTGAAATCATGAGTGGTACTTGCGCAAAGAAACAGAGGTCCTGAGCCCCTATCCTAAATCCTCAGTTGCAACCAATTGTACAATCTTATGCCAAAAAGGCCGTCAGAGTTATCCAATAAAAACGGATGCTATAGTTCGAAGAAACTCTGCATTTTCTGCAGGAATCCTCCGACAAGGACCGGCAAAGACTTTTTTTCTGAAACATTTGGGCTGAACAAAATTTCTTCATTTTGTGTTTCAGCAGTAAAAAATATGTGCAATTTTATTCATTTTGAATTCTTTACTTCTAGAGCGAGGTTTTTTGTTCCATCCTTATAGTAGAACAACCGGCTTCGACTTCGCATCTTCGATGTTTGCCCTACTTCTTTTTAAACGCTTGTGAACTGCTTAGACAGCTTCATTTAGGTAACTCTCCTTTTGTAAAACAGCAAAAAAAAACTCTTCGTCCTCCTATACATTGTTGACTATCTTTCATCAACAAAATGCTTAGCAGTCCTCTCATCATAAGCGGACTATCTAAAGCTCACCTCAACCTTTAAAGCAAAGTTCATGCATTCCTCCACCTTGCAGTGGTTTTCTTTCTCACGTCTTTCCTTTCCTTACGTTTATATTCTCACGCCTCTAACGAGTGCCATCGGGTCGACGATGCAGGGCCTTCGTTCCACGCAGTTTTTTGACCCACACATGAAAATTCGCTGATGTCGTTTGTCCACCTTTACGACCACGCCCCCGCCAATACATTCCTGGCTGCCTCTGCACTTGACATGAAACCTTTCATACAACGGGAGCTCAGGGCGTGCTGGAAGCACCTGTGGGATCAAACCGAGACTTCAAAATTGGCCGAAAGTATCCAGATCCCGCTACACACAAGTCGCACTTACCAGGCTACAAATTGTACACACTCACTCAACACATTCATACCTTTTGTCTGGTGGCGATTCGCCAGTGTGTGAGAGCTGTGCAGAGTGACTTACGATTAACCACATCTTCGTAAAGTGGAGGATCAGTTAGATCCTCGAACGAAAAAGAACTTTTTACTACCCTACCAGCAGCAGCTCCCACGACACCCTGGGATGCTCATCGATAGGGATCCGATTTTTCAATTTCAATGACTGTTTACATTCAAAATATAGTACATATTTTTCAGTCGTTATTTTGAGGTGATTCATAGCGCAACCTTTAAACCAAGGTCGCCGCTGCAGTGACTACATCTCCACCGTGGTTTTATTATCATGACATTTTGCCATGCGAATTCACTGCCCCTGTTTCACGCCATTGTCATGATTTTATTACTCGATGCTTTTACTCGGGTTAGCCCAAGGAAGTTTAAGGTCCCTATACAACCATGCAGCAAATCATTGCGCACATCTCTAGTCTACTGAAATTGCGCTCTTTAGCCACCAATTGGCCCTTGCGTCATAAAATACCCCACATCATCATCTATGCCCTAAAAGCGTGATACGGGGTGTGTTAATGAGCGTCTTCTTTTTTTTACATGCAGAGGCAACGCAGTAAGACGGTAAGTTGGGCCAGTTGGTTGGGATCCATCGTGAACTTTCTTACAGCGCAACACCAGAAAAAATACAGGACAGGGAAGGAGTTGAACAGAAAGAAAAGACGGCGCTGACTCACAACTGTTGTTTATTGGGAAAAACGGGGTGAAAAGTATATATAGGTCCCGGCAGCCTACATCACAACATGCGCAGAATACGAGGTGCACCGAGGTAGCGTTATCACACTCATGGCAATAAACAAGCTTGGTCTAAAAAACTTAATTCTTTTTCATGCAGTGTGACGGATGGTTCACTAACGCACTTGCTACCCCTAATCTTTATATGATATGCCTCAGCGATTTCTCTAGTTAGCTGGTTAGGATGCTTGAAGATGATGGTGGTTCTCTCAAAAAGGGGACGACAACCGTATGACCTGCAATGTTCCGGCAGATGAAGTCGCGCGATCCCTTGAAGAGATAAATCATGCTCCCTTAAACGAACATTCACACATCGTTTCGTTTGTCCCACGTACTTCCTGCCACACGATAATGGAGTTAAATACACAGCTTTCTTTACGCATGCGATGTACTTGTTTTTATGATTCACAGCGCATCTCCCTTTGGCCTGTTTGTTCCTCAGCGCATTATCAACCATCGGGCAAATGCGACCTACCTTATGTTTGGCGGAAAAAAGAACGTCGACACCATACCTTGAGCCTACGTTTTTCAACCCATGCGCCAATTTGTGTACATAACGGAAAACTGCTCTTTTTCTTTTTCCATCAGAATTTTCTTGAGCTCCTCTGTGTTTCACGAGCTTAACGCTCCGAACCATAGACTCACACACAGACGAAATCACCTTGTCGGGATACCCAGCATCTACTAAGCGTTCTACCTGGTTATTAAAAGCAGTATTCGACACGTGCACACAGGATTTCCTGAGCGACGCATTTAGAATTGTCTTTGCAATCGCTCTCTTCACAATCTTAAAATGGCCAGACTTGTAGTTTAAGAGCTGTCTAACATCTTCCTATGTCATTAAGTGCGCCATCTTTGAAGTAATGCTATAACTGTTCCTACGAGGCAGAAATTTCTGCTTTAAAGTAAATATGAACAAACGTAGGACTCGGCTTGTTTGCATTTCTATCACCGAGAGAACATTATTGTATGAAGGAAAGTGGAAATAAACATCAGGTATTTGATTGAGAGACGAAGGACCTTCGCTCAGTTCCCTTGGTTATTGAGCGAAGTGCACGATACACCGCAAGTACTCCAAAATTACTCAACTTCACTCTTATTTGCCGCAGTGTGAAGTGGAAAAAAGAACACCAACAAAAACTCCATATGGTTACGGTTGGTTCAGCTAGAAAAATGTGTCTGCAGGTCGCCTTGGTGGGGCACGACACCGGTGCTAGCTCCCTCGGCTATCTCATGATGGCCTCACTTGGCACGGGCGCAGTGCTGCGGTCCTCAAGCCGGTTTGTCTTTCACTCCGGCAGCCCACTTCGACTCCTGCCGGACAACACTGGCTCAGCAGGGCTCGCCAATATGCATGCTCTAGCCCAAAGACTCTCCTGCCCACTCACAAATGTCGTGAAAGTGCTGGAATGCCTGCGACAAGCCAGCGTCACTAACCTGACAACGTGAGTATCATCAAAATACACACATGTTTGTCTTCGTACTCGTATCAGCTAGTAGGCAAAAGGTAAAATGCTTGGCGGCGTTTCGCACATTACGTAATGAAGGCACGCGCCACTACTATATTTTAGAAATAATCCTATATATCTTAAAGATTAGGCAAATCCCGCACCTTGTGGCAATTGGCCTAAGATAAAGCTCTCGTCGAGTAATAGTCTATTCTGCATTTTTTAGCTGCTAGCCAAGTGTTACGACGTCAATTCTTGTGCTTTTATGAGTATAGCATCTGTGCGTACATCGCGGGCTTACCAAGAACGGAGGCTACATTGCAGCTTAAAGTGTAACTTATGGTCTGAGGCAACGGTCAGCACTCAGGTTGGAGAACAGATGTCAATATTATTGAAAAACAGTGCACATTCTACGGTGACCATCAATTTTCTTAGCGCATTGCTCCGGGAGTAAGCAACGCTTGCTGAATCCTAGAAATGAAAGGAAGACTTACTATACCACTATAAAAGAAATGTCACTACTTAAAACATAATTGCCGTCAACTAATCAGTGATGCCTGTATCGTAGTACACAACCAGGGTTTATAAAATAATGGAGACTGCTCTGCAGCCTCAAATGACGTTGCACCGACATTACGCCTGCACGTGGTAAATTTCCGAAGCACTTTGGATACATGGCATGCCTGTGTGCTTCCATACCTGACAGTTACGCAAATGCTTAGAGGCGATGCCTGTTAGGATGTTGGTTTTCCTTCTCTGCATTCATTGAAGCAACACTGCCAGTGCACATGACTATTTTAGATGTGAAACAGCTTTCTGACTAGCTTGTTGAACGTTCTCTGTTTGTAGATCGCCACTGCGCATGCTTGCTTCTCGTGCAGGCGCACGAAGACCTGCAAAACTGCCGCTCCCCTTCCCTCTGTTGCCTCGCAAAGTCGACGCAGGCAGCGCCTGCTAGTGAAAAACCAGCTGCTCACGCTGCACAACCGTTCACTGTCCACCCCTTATATGTAGGCACTGTATCTTGCGTTCGGAACTCAGTGAAGGGTGTCTTAGCTTCCGCTTGATGAGTGCAAGTGTGCATGTTGCCGCCAGTGTAATTGTTAGTGCCCGCTGCTTCACATTTACACATGAATCCCTTTAGCGGGAAATGGTTCAAGTTTTTTGTTAACCTCTTGCATTTAAATTACCACAGTCTGTTCTGGCCGTTCCTCAAGTGTAAATTGTGAATCACAAGTCACTCACATCCACATACCGTGGCACATCGTACACGGGTATGTGCTACGCGTGTCTGGAGCAGATGCTTGAATGACTTACGCGGCCGTTGTTCATGTCATGCCCAGATAGTCGTATTCGTAAAACCCTGTATCCTGCCATTTTTGTCTTTCATCAAGCTTAGGAGGCGGCTGTCATTGTTTCTCTAAGGAATTCTGCTCATTGATTATATCTCTGCATGTGTTTATTTTTCGAAAAACTAACATGATACCTGGCCCTTTTTTCTGTGAATATCTCATGTTCACCCTCGGTATTCTTGCCTGATAACTATTACTTGGCTGTATGCATGTTATTGCCACTTGTTTAGTCAAAGATAACTTTTCTTTGTACGTTCAAGATATATCGACTCCATTCGAGCAGCCTTGCGTCCGCTGGGCTTAACAACTGTTTTAGGCCTCATTACACCTGGGGACGAGCGTTACTTGATTTCAAAAACCACACCTGTAAACAATCAAAACGGGGTCATGAAATTGACGCAACTTGCATCAGAGAAAGTGGTAAAAAGATCACCGAGGCTCAAAGAACACAAAGATGACGTCGCTAAAGCCACCCATGCTACGCCTTCCAAGACTCCTCGTTTCCAAGACAAAAGAAAAATGCCACTTTGAATTTGAAGAACTTCAGTCTAAAACCACCCATGCTACGCCTTCCAAGACTCCTTGTTTCCAAGACAAAAGAAAAGTGCCACTTTGAATTTGAAGAACTTCAGTTCTTGGGACATCGGGTAAGTCACGAAGATGGTAGACCTGACCCGGACAAAACTGCTGCTGTCGCAGTGTTCACAAAGCCCACTGATACGAAGGGAGTCAGACGATGTCTGGGTGGATGTGCCTACTAACGACGATTTACAGAAGACTGCACCCACGTCACCTCGCCGCTCACCCCCCTGACGAGAAAATATGTTGTGTTTATATGGGGTGAGAAGCAAGAGGCGGCATTCAGCGAGGGAATGCAGCGTCTACTAACTCCGTTGGTGCTCTCTCACGTTGATGAAGGTGCACCAACAGCCATTAACACAGACGCCAACAATGTGGACCTAGGTGCTGTTTTGGTCCAGAGTCAAGATGGGGTCGAGCAAGTGGTGGCCTACGCTAGCTGAGCCTTGTCATGCGCCGAGTCCAATTGCTCAACCACGGAGAACAAATGTTTGGCGGTAGTTTTGGCAGTCGCAAGGTTTCGTCAATATTTAATGGCCACTCTTTTCAAGTAGTAGGCGATCATCACTTTTTTATTGGCTGACCTACATGAACAATCCTTCTGGGCGTTCAGCGCGCTGAAGCTTCCGTCTCAAGACTACAACACCACAATAGTCTACAAATTGGGATGGCCGAATTTATATACCGACTGTCTCACAACATCACCGATTGAATCAATAATTACACCAGATGATGGTGTTATCCTTTTATGAGTTACCTATGCGACTGTCTTCCCTCGGCAACAGTGAGACGATCGGCAGATTAACTCATTGATTGGGGTATTGAACGGATGAGCTACAAGTGCATCGCGAGTGTTTTCGAGAACTTTGCCATTGTTTTTTTTCGCAACGGTTTACTGTACAAGAAGAGTTTTTTGTCAAAAGGAAAAAAATATTTTAGGAAAATCGCCGCAAGAAAATCTTACAAGCCTGCCATGATGAAGCCACCTCGGGCTACCTCGGTTATACTGGAACATCGTCACGAGTAAGAGAAAGCTACTACTGGCCAAGACTTGCAGCGGATGTAAAGCATTACGTTAGAACATGTATTGACTGTCAGTGACGAAAGACTCCACCAAATAGGTCTGGTGGTCTGTTACATGCTATTTCGGTACCCGAAACTCGGTTTATACAGATTGTCATGGTTCTCTTAGGCCCATTTTAAATCTCAGAAATTGTCAACGAGTAGATCACAGTCACAACTGGCTTCCTCACTAGATACGCCAAAGCTAGGGTGATTCCGAGTAGCACTGAAGCTAAAGCGGGCCAAGTTTTTATTAGGAGCATTATCCCGAGACATCGTGCTCGCGCCGTCGTCGTAACAAACAAACTGCGTTTACAGCTGAGCTGCAGCACTCGGTGCTTACCCTGAGTGGCAAAGCGCATGAAAAGCGACAGCTTTCTGCCCACAAACGAATGAGCTCACTGAACGCCTCAACAATACTATAGCAGACATGCTTTTTATGCACGTCGACGTGGAGCACAAGATTTGGAGCAAAGTTTTGCCATACGTCACTTTTGCGTATAATACGGCCTGTTAGAAAACAAACAGAATTACTCAATTAGGAGATATTTATGCCTGAAAAGTGACTAAGATTCTCGACGCTATGCTGGCTATGCTGCTTATGATTCAATGGTTCGAAGACAGATGCCACAGACTTCACTAAGCGTGCCGAGGAAAGGAGGCAAGTTGCTCGGGTCAGAATAACCAGTAAACAAGAACGCGACGCCCATTGGTACATTATCCGTCATTGATTTGTAGCTTATACACCAGGGGAAAGAATCTGGGTTTGGCCAACGATAAGGCGTCGGGGTCTGTCGGAGAAACTTCTACTCCGATACCCTATAAAGTATTTTGCCACGTCAGCTACGTCACAAACGAGGTCGTTGCTGATGGTTCATTGTGCTCAAGACGCCATCGTCGTCTGACCGAAGCAGTGCACGTGGTGAACATGAAGCTGCATCTTTAGGACGGATGTGGATATTGATCGGGTAATTGCACATATTGGTTGCTATTTTGTTAGTATCGAAATAATCCTCTCTCTGGAGGGAGGGAAATGCTGTGTCCCTATTTGTGCTCAGTCATGCCCTAGCGTCGGTGAGAACGACTACCGATCCTCACGAGGGCACACCACGAAAAACAGAAGAAGTGGTTCTTTTGACAGAGTCCACATTTGACAGAGTCCACGGAGCAGTCTTGGTTCACTGACCGAGACCGAGTCTCTGAGATAACAGCGTCCCTATTTTCATTACAATAAAGCCCCTATACTGCGACAACATCTGCCCATAGGGGACACTCAAGTAAATGCATCGAAGAGTGAGGAGAGATGGCGTGAATGCTTCGAAATTGCTTATTGTTTGGGAATGCCTATTTTTTATTTCGTCCTTATTATTTCTTATTTATTGAATGAAAGAGAAGCGTAGCCTTCAAGGAGTGGTGGGACGCTGATGTACGATCCAGTGACTACCCACCCATGGTGGTCTGTGAGCGGGTGCAGCTCGAGCAGTCGATTTTTGCTAGCAGACCCTGCCTACGTCAGCCTTGTGTGGCGAGAGCGGGGGGGGCAAGCAGTTGGCACGAGACGCAGGCATGTGGCATGGTAATCGAAGTGCGAGCATGCGTAATGGGGGTGTAGATAACGCCGGCGCACGACGCGTGGCATCGTGCGACTAAGAAGTGCTCCGCACTCAAAACAGCCTCTACGAGCAACTCACCCTCGCACTGTGCAACCGATATCAACCCGTGCAGATGTGTTTCGTTTTGGGGGCGAATATCCTAAAGGCATTGGTCTGTACATGCTTGTTTCTCCGTCGTGGTACGTGACCGCCTTCTTCTACTGCTCACTCATCAGAGTGCTGGTGTAGACAGACGGACGGACGAATGGATGGATGGACGAACGGACGGACAGACAGACAGACAGACAGACAGACAGACAGACGGACAGACGGACATATGGACGAATGGACGGAGGATTCAAGGCTTGCCGATAAATTTCTCCGCAGCTTCGCCCCACTCATCATCGTTCACTCCATGAATATGGTGTAATTTTTCTTTTATTTCCTGATGCCGCTAACTTGCGAAACAGTTTGCCGGAGGAAGCTGTACAAACGAACGATGTACACGATTCTGAGGCATTTTCGAACATATATTGTCACAACTAGAATTCTGCTTGTTATGTGGCCTATATTATATGTTTGCATGTGGAGTTATTCATATTCCCTTCCCGTCAGAACCCTAAGGAGAGAGTTAAGAGTAAGAATAAATAAATTAATAAATAAATCAACAAACTGTGCTGCTGGTTATTTCAAATACCTGGATGGCATCTGGAAAAACAATAAAGTAAACCCAGGTGCCACTTGCATACCAAATTACAAACGTCGCACTTGTACAAACAATATGTTCTGTTATAGTGAGCACATCTGCCAGAAAATTGTTCATCAGACCTTGCTGGTACGTCTGCCTGAAACCAATTTTCGAAAACATGCAGCCTTTTGAACATTAGTGAAGATTTGTTTGCATGTGGGTGAGCAGGTATACGCTGTTTATTACTTCTGGGTTGAATGAGGTTCGACATTTCCCCATATTTTCAGCGAATCATCCTTTTTTCGCACAATGACCATAGGAGGGGCCCATACCGCACACAGTTTTGGTGTTAGAACCATCTGACGGTCTAGTTTATCCAGCTCGATGATGACGTGACCCTTTAAACGAAAGGAATATTTATTTTATTAAGAGAATTTGGTTGGTCGTCGTGCTTCATTTCATTGAGTACTGGCGGCAGGGCTTCACCGGGCAAGCTATCGAGCAATACATCCATAATTTTTTTTCAATAAAACAACCTCTGCATTCTTGCTGATATTGTGAAGTGTAGCAATAGTGATGTTCATATGCTTGAATGAGTCGACTTCAAGAAGTATGATACCTTGATTATTTAAAACGAGAATTGGCGTTTGAAGTCCTGCTCTTTACTGTAAACTAAAACGTGGAGCTTTTCTTAAGGCCCCTCTTCACATTTGGTTGCACGTAAGTAACCGCAGTTCGCTGAAAGTTCAGGAGCCCTTTACTACGGCGTCTCTCATAATCATATGGTAGATTCGGGACGTTAAATCCCACATATCAATAACTTAGCTTTTCCAATGATGTCTAGTCCTTCCTCAAGCCAAGTTAAAAGCTGTGCGTATAATTCTTCCAGCGCAATGTTTGTGACCACCTGCAGTTTCCTGAAAAGAATATCAGATTATTCACTTTGCTGATCCGTACTCCAATCCCACTGCTACGGTTTTTTCGCCAATGCTTACAGTGACTATAAACCTGGTACAACCGCAGGTTATTCGGCTGATACTTCGCAAGCCATCGTACTCTTTTCGCGCTAAAATTGTTCTTGTCTATGTAGATGCAGACGTCGCATTGACAAGTTTACAGTGCTGCTTTGAATGCATTGTTATCATCTGCCATAGCCCGGTTCGATTTCCTCGGAAGAGATCGGGTATGAATCGAGTAGGAAAGAAGTGCAGCAATGCATTGACGTGATGGCATTGTTATTGTACTGCCTGTGTGTGTGGTGGCCGGTGTGTGGTGGCACCACGGAGCCGAGCTAATGGTGAGCAGCTTCAGCTCCCTCCCACACTTAGCCGTGCGTGGCTTAGCCAT
Organism: Rhipicephalus annulatus; assembly: GCA_013436015.1. Classification (NCBI taxonomy): domain Eukaryota; kingdom Metazoa; phylum Arthropoda; class Arachnida; order Ixodida; family Ixodidae; genus Rhipicephalus; species Rhipicephalus annulatus. The sequence goes on from WOVY01009849.1 coordinate 983,051, forward strand.
GTTCGGGGAAGAGAACATTCTCGGCGTTGAGCTGGCCCTAAGTGTCTGCACCTTTAGAGACCCTTTGTAGATGCAACACACCCCCTTAAGCCCCGGCTTCACGCAGATGGCACTCCTGGGCTGAACCACCCGAGGGAAATCGGCAGTTACCTTTTCTTAACTCTCTCTCCCCTCATCTTCGTCTTTCTCTTTCCCTTTTTAGCTTTCCTGTGTACTTCTGTCTTTGTTTCCTTCTGAATTTCTTGGCCTCTAGATTCACGGTGGCGTGGATTACAGCTAGGACAACGTTTTAAGATACTGTATTTAAAAACGTTGAGCTAGGCGAATTGGGTTATGATGGCGTTGTACGGCGGGCGTCTCGAAGCTTTCAACATCCGCAAACTTGCAGCATCCCCTCGTTGGGTTCTGTGGTAGGTGGCCGCCGACCCAGTTGAGCAACTCAACACTACCATTCATACAGCCTTATCTTTGCTTAGCGATTGTAGATTCTGAAAGGGGGCATACAACGAAGACTTCAGCTTCTTAAATCGGACTAGAGGAACATTCCTTACTTCCTGTTATACACCGTGAGACAATAAGGAAGCTAGAACTGAATAGTAACAATGGGTGTCAAACAGACACTTTTGGTGCCGGGTACGAAGTCACAAAAATTACCAGTGGAGATCTGTTTCTAGAGGTACGGGAGAAAACCAGTTTGAAAAGCTGAACTCTCTTGCAACTTATGGTGACACGCCATTGAGTACTACACCGCACACAGTCTATGAACAGAGCTCGCAGCGTAGGATCTAACGCATTTTTGACATGACCGAAACTGAACATCTGGAGAGATGGAAGAGCCAGATTGTGGCTAAGATGCCGTGAAGCAAGATCAGAAAAAATAATACGGGAGCACTAGTAAAACACATAAAACTGACGTTTGCTTCGAGTGATTGGCCGGAAACTATTGAGACTGGATGTCAGACTATATATACCTAACCACCATCGTTATTTACAATGCAAGTGGTATGGCCACAGCTTGTAAAGCTGTCATGGTCGGTGAACTTGTGCACAATATGGAGTCTTGAATCACAGTTGCGACACTTGCAAAGAACCAGCACACTGCGTGAACTGTGACGGAAATCATGACGCATATATCCGGTTTTGTCTTTTTTTTGGAAAAAAGAAAGAGACCATCCCGATGAAGGTGAAGGAGAATAAATCGTTTGAAGAAGCAGAAAACATTACTTGCCCTTCTTAGACCCGACATATGCTAATGCGCCGCGTCAGGGAGACCCCTGCAAGAGCCCTCGCTACTCCTTTGGCCTGCGCAGAGCGAGTCGTCGGCTGTGGCGCCTGTCGACAAGGCGGCAAAAGTTCAATTTACTCCGCCTCCTAGCGAACAAAGATCGCAGACTCCAGGGTCCTCACTTCTAGAAGCCACCTCACCAGGTGAGGCCCAACATTCGCACCACCAGCTTGCACGTGTGAGCATTCAGTGCCTCTGAGGAGGCAATGAATATGGCTGTACATCTGGTGCCGAAAGATCAGCGTAGCTCTTTGGAGCGCACCAAGAAAATTAGAAAGCAGATAGCGTGCCCAATAATGGCTCTGTTACTTGAATTTCAACTTCACGCTCAAGGAGCCACTTCATCTTCGTACACACACCACTACTACACTTTCTTGAAAAATCATACAATGGGACCGTCGATGCTCTTCAACCATTTAGCACTACGCTCCTCAAACGTCTGCGTACGAGCGAGCTGCTGGCGACGTGCGACTGCCCCACTGGCCGCACAATGGCCCCATCACGATGCCATGCCTTCTAGATTTCTCCTAAATGTGAAACAGACTGTACGTAAATAATCGCCGCAAAACGTTTTCGCTCACATTGTGAAGTCGCCAGCATCTTGGCAAACTGCGCATTAGTTTTCACGCTCTTTAAGAAAAGCTCAGGTGCAGAAACCAGAAGGTCAGTGAGTGAGAAAACAGCCGTATTAAGGCAATCAAAGGTAATACGATGGTTTTTGTGGCATGAAAACAAGATTTTGAGTAAGCAGAGTGCAGACATGATATCTCATTGCTATTTTAACCCGTTTTGAATGGACAGATTTACAGTCAAGGAAGGATTTTACCGATCTGGGACCACAGATCCAAGAAGCAAGCGCATCTAGAAATCACATAGCTTGGTCAATAAATTGAAGCTTGTTTTTTTTAGTTCGCAACTTCGCACGTGAATGGAAGACCACGCCCCTTTTCCTTAAATGCTTTAAGTATGTATGTTTAGCTTACCATGTATGCTAGGATTACTATAAAAAACAAAGTAATCATCTACATATGCCTCCCTCAACTCTCAAAATCTTCTTCGAGATCACAGTCAGTGCTACTTGATACGTCACCAAGAACCGGATCAACTCAGGGGCATATGAAGACTCCTGAAGCCTGAACTACACTGTAAAAACTATTCGTTAGAGGCACGGCAAAGATTGACGTAAAGCTCACGAAGGTCTCTCAGTTCCTAGGAAGAAAAATTGCCCGCAGCTTCCCTCGGGGGAACACTGAGGAGGATGCGGAAGCGGTTCCGCCAACAGTTTGGCCGGCGCTGGTCGAAGGGACGTCGATCATTCTGTTTGTGGATTCGTTGGCATTCATTTCACGGCGACTTCGGACGTCGACGCGCCGTACAAACCAACGGACGAGCGGCAACTGAGCGAGCGAGCGCCGACCTTGAGTATATATACAGCGCGACGGCGCATGCGCTGTCAGCTGTCGATTGTTCTCGAAGGAGAAGCGCGCGCGCGGCACAGATGGCGACGGCGCGACGGCGCATGCGCTGTCAGCTGTCGAATCTTCTCGAAGGAGAAGCGCGCGCGGCACAGATGGTGGACGACGGCGCGATGGCGCATGCGCGCGCGTCAGCTGTCGAATGTTCGAGAAGCGGTGCGGATGGCGCGGACGGCGCACTACAAGGCGCGAGTATAAGATGCTTCCGCATCTAAAAGGTAGTAGCCTTGGATGCCAACAGAGGTAGTGCTGTTATTTTAGCTACGGTGACAATGTCCTTCTTCTGTGGACCTCATGGAAAAGACTAGAAGTTGGCTGCTCTGATTAGTTAATTTCTAGCCAAAATGTCACTACCAGGCCACTTTTTTCGGGGGCACGATGTGTTGACAGAGAGCCTGGGTGCATGTAACTAACATTCGCTTTTTCATAGTTCCTCTTTAATCTTTATATTGTGATATGAATGCCCTCGACGTGTTTTCGATATAGACAACACCGTCACGCACCATATAAAGTCCAAATCGTGTGTTCGAGCCGCGGAGAAATGAACGCGAGCGAGCACTACGAAAGCGCTGAAGCAGAGAGGAAGCAAGCCGACCCATCTCAGTCGCACCAAGGGCGCATGCGATAACATCACCCGCGTGCGAGGCATGTCATCAATTTATACTCGGGCAGAAAGGAAACGCCCTGTCTGTTTTGAGGAATGCCGGGGCCACGGGGAACAAGAGCGAAGCTGCCATATAACCAAATGGGAAGATAGCCGCCAATTGAATAAACAATTCAATAAACAATTGATTAGCCAATTGTTTCAATAGCCAATTGAAACCTCAGAAATTATTTTCTTCCATGAAACAAATTTGTAATAATAAAACATCGTATATCAAAAGAACTGCCTAATTGCTTTCCAGTTTGATATAAACGTTATCTTTAATTACACCACCACGTGGTGCAAATTGGCCTCAATGTGGACAGAAATGATGATTTTGGAAAATTCGTGATTTTTTTCTCCTAAATGTTTCCGACTTGAGGGGTGCAAAGGTAATTTTTTTGAAAATTACACCTTCCCTGGAGTAATTATAAATTTCTCAGATGTTCATTAAAAGAGCAGTACTGCACTACAAAAACTGCCAACATAACTCCTTTCGGCTAAATTCTTGTAGTGTACGTGGCTATAAACTTGCACAAATAATGATTAGCTTAACACACCTTGCACAGTCACCGTTACTTGTTACATAAATAAACTTGGTATTGAAAGAGGAAGTGACACTTTAAATGGTTTTTCACGAACAACAGCCATACGACATTTGGATTAATTCGGAAAGCACTCACGTGACCACAGTTTTTTCTTCCTGAAATATTCTAGAGAATAACTGCTTTCAATGCAGCAATTGAGCAGGATATTTCTTCGAATCGATTTGAGGTGGTCGCCGAAATAGCTGGCATGTTTGGCGTGGAATGAACCCACTACAAACAGTACAAGCAGCGAGTGATGTTCCCGGCTCGGAGCTAAAGCATCAGTGCATTTGTGTAAGGAAAGAGTAGGATAAAAGGAGAGGTGGAAAAAGGGAAGAGAAGAGTCTGAACACCTGCACCCTGCGTGTGCCTCGGAGAACGTAACGGCAAGGGTCACGTGCTGCCGCCGCGCGATGACAATCTACCAAAAATACAACCAAATTACTCAAATATATGTGAACTTTGTTTAGCGGAACATGCGTGCCTTCCTGAAGGAACTAACGCGTTTTCGTCAATTTTTCATAATTTTTATTCATTATCTCTTTAAATGGCAGATTGTGAAATTTCTAGAGACCACAACCACACGGAGTCTCTCATAATGATATAGAGGGGTGTTTTGACGCAAACATTTCTCGTTTTCTTCTTTCTTTTCGACGACTACACGCCACGCGCATTACCCCCCCCCCTCTCTTTTTTGGCACGAACACACAGCAGCCACACTTGTTTGATATAATTGATAATGCAGCACAGCAGCATTGTCGTAAGCGGGTTGTTTTGCCAAAAAGAGCTTATAAACACTGGTGGTTCCATCTCATTATCATCACTGATATGTCGTTGAAACCAGTATCAATTTAATGGTGTGTTCCACACGTTGTTATGAGTTGCGGGAATTTTTGAATTATTGTGATTCCTCTGATGTGAAAATTCATAAGTCCTATCATCAAGCATTTCAGGGTTGTTAGATTGCGGTTACAACAACAAATAAAAAGCCAAGTGCGTTGAAATTAACAGAGCTGGTGCGGCATCTCTTTTTGATTCTCGGTAAGAAAGTTTTTTTCTGTTTTATTCGCTTCACAATAAAAAAGTGGTCGGAATTGCAGGCAAAAAAAGCGTATACGTGCTTTGCACAACTGAATAAATGAGTTCATTTCATCAGTCAAACACCGCGTACGTATAATTTCGTGATGTACTTATAATGTTTTTGCATGTGAAAGTTAAGTACGACAGGCTCACCATTTTTACGAACTGTTTTATTCTCAAGTACACAGGATACTGTACTGTAGTGGAGGTGTAGCGAATACAGCGAGCTTATACCACAACCGCAAAGCATGGTTTCAATATTGTTTCAACAAAAAACTCCTCCGAACATGGGCATCTTCGCGGCACCAGAACACAGTCGCGTGCGCCGGCTCGCGATAACATCTCTACGACGTGGTCACGTGATGGGTGTACGCGGCGCCGAGGGCGCCTCCAAGACGCGGCCCATGCAAGGTCGCGAACTCCTAGCGCTCGCCAGCCAACATGGATGCTTGTCACGTCAGAACGTCTCGGTCGAGGACTCGTTAGAAACGACCATGTTCAGCGGCGATTTGCGACACCGAGACGTGTATTCGTTGTCCTATTCTGATCGGCTAACCTGTGGTTGCGTGAAGTCGGACAATGTGCCAGCAGAAGTTTGCGCAACGTGTCGTTAACTTCGTTGCTTCGAGCCACAATTGTGTCGGAGCTTTCTCGCCAAGCTGACCAGCGAACAAATTTTGTGGATTTCGCTATCAAGTAAGTCCTATCTTACGACTCTCGTGAATTTTCCCCGCCGTCGGCCTGTTTGACTGCCGACAAAATGCTCATGCCTTGAATGTTTACGCTGCTTCGAAGTCACACAGAGACTTACTCGAAAGCGGCTTTTTTTTCACGCACGGCTTTGGCGTATTTGCGAATTCTTTGAAACGGCGTCGCGTGCCACTGACTATGAAATTTGTTACCGGGGGTTTAGCGGTGTGGGCTTGATAGCTGCTGTAAGGTGTCGTGTCACAGTACGCATTGCGTTATAGTTGCCGAAAATTTCTCTACGTCCCAGGTGAGTGACCGACAAAACTGCGCATCCCATCCTTTTCGTTGCAGTTATGTTATCGGGCGACACGACCGAAGTTCAGTTGCCGTGTTCTGTGTAGATAAACAAGGCGCTTGGATTAGCAAGAGTGTGACAGCTGGGCTTTGTCTGACTGCAATAATTCACTTCTAAATATTAGCGAGGCATATTCTACCAGCAGCGTTTATTTTACCGCTTGCCTGTCTTGTGCCGCCAGTAGTTGTTTAGTTACGTCCAGCTTGTTGTCCTTTTGGCTTTCGCTATTTTCGCAGTGTCCGTTAGTGATTTTCTCGTCTCAGTTGGGCGCCAGTGACCGATGCTGTGGCGCATCGCGGCTCTCGCTATTTGGCTATAAGAAAAAAGTGTACAAATAAAGAAGAAAACGGAAACACCATACGGAAGAGATCGCCGGATCAGAGCAACCCCGAGGGATGCACAGCGCGTTAGTACGGGTGCTGCCCAAGCTCATAGGGCGAAAAGGGACGAAGAAGCTGCTTTCGCTGTAACGGTTTGGCAATAGTGCCGGCACATCAACTCCAAGTGGTATAGTCCCCGTAACCGGGGCTCTATCTACTTATGTCTGCCCCTTGCGCCCGCAAGTGTTTTGAAGAAAAGCAGCTCACTCGGTTTCTGAAAGAAGGGGTTTAAAGTTCATTTAGCGGCTGCCGCCTTTAACTGCAGCTCAATAAAAAACTGTGAAGGTCTCTGAGATATGCCGTTGACATTGCTCTGAATGTTTGCAGTAATATCGCTGGCACTACTTCGTATAATGTAGTATGACTGTTGCTGGTAAACATGATGAAATACTATGTTTTAAAAATATTTTGCCTTTAACTCGATACCAAGCATCAGAGAAAAGTGACACGCGGAAGAGTTAACAATAGAAAACCTACATGAAGCTGAAATATACTTATATTTTTATTCAAACGCTTAGGTACTTAGCATTAGTCGCATGCCACTATAGAATGACTTCATTTGGGGCTGTCACTTGAAGTTGAAGCCAGCGGTGCTTGTTGGAATCTGTATATATAAATTTGGCCAGCCCACTTTGCTGTCTCTGCAACTTCAGTAAATTTTCTAAGCACCATCTGGACAGTGAAGCGAGTGCAATACGTTGTCGTTTCACATTGGCCTAATAGTGCGCAAGTGTTAGTGAAATTCAGCCCTTTGCATACTTTGCATAGATAGCACAGAATATATACTGTGAAATCCCAAGTGGGTGTTTCTGCTTTCTTTGGAGGATTTCAAATATGCGGCCGCTTGTCTCCTCTAAACATTTGCACTGATTTATACTGCTTATGCGCCAAACTAAAACGGCTTTTGCATGTGTGTGTACCTTATGATGAACAATGCAGCTCTACCCCTCCTCCCTCTCTATCTCAAAAGGACGCAATGATGCTACCATACGGTGGGGTTGCTTAGTAACTTTTTATTTTTCAATTATAAATTGTCAGTGTATGCACTGCATGGCTTTGATGATTTATATTTTGCAATGTTCATCCGTGAAATATTCTGCAGCTTCTGTCAAAATTTATGTGTTCATTATACAAAACATTCTGTACGTTCAATATGTACCATCAACAGCAAATGTTTGCGGGACACAAAATGTTTGATGAAGCTAAATTTTCACTTTGTCTAAGTATGTAATTTTAAAGAAGTATTTCATACTGCCCTTCGCATTCCAACCTATGCAGTCACCAGTCTAATTACAAGCGTTAAGTACCGACGTAGCGGAAATTCGCATTTGTTGTGGATTCATCATCTACCAAGCTTTTCCTGTTGATAGTACTTTCATGAATTTTTATGGCACTAGAGCCACCTGTTTTCTCCGCTTTTGCAGCTACATAGCTGGCATTTCATTGCTTTGCTGTTTTGTTTACTTAATACCTATTCAACCAGCGCATCTAAAACGTTGCTTTGGGTGTACTTGCATTATTAAATGTTTATTATTTTATTAGTCTTAGTCTTTTGGCTTTTACTTTTTGGCAACTTAACTGCTCTTTTCCGAAAAATCTGTAGATATCAATATTGACTCTACTAAGCTTTGGTTCATCAATAAATGCTGAACAGTTGCCGAGGTGCATGGCCTGCGCCACAGCAATCTAGATTCTAGCCTGGATGATATGTGGCTTCTTGCTAGTTGCGTGTTTTGCTATTACCTAGAGCACTTTTCATAGTCCTAAAATTTATCTTACGTTGCTTACAGCTATGCTACCATGTAAACAACTACCGCAAAGAGTGGATTTGATCATTAGGGCATCAGTTTCAATTTCAAAGGAGGCAACAATGCTAGAGGCCTTAGTGCTTTTGAATTGACATTCAAATTCAGAACCCCATTAATATTGTTACATCAAATGAACAAAGTGTTAATTCTAGATTGTATACATATTTCAAAGAGGAGAACTGAGCTGCTTAGCAGGTTGGTATTTATGTTAAAAAGGCAGGGAATGCAAACTAGGATTTGAAAGAGTAGTCAAAACACCGCAAACACCAACTGGAAGAGTTGACATTAGGCTACAAACGAAACAAGGCAAGTGGAGATATCGATCAAGACGGCATGCCTGTTGGTCTATGTGAGAGGTAACTGCTCAGCATTTGATTTCTTTTTGAGTTATTCAATGGTCACACATGCATTACCACATGTCGCTATGCCAAGCCTCAACCATTAAAAGCAATTCCTAATTTCTGTGCTTGTACGAAACAGCTTGATTCAAATTTTGGCATGAATTTACGTCATAATATACAGATAGGTTTAATGATGGGCCTCTGGTTAACTGTCTTATATGTTCCGTTAGTCTGCCTTCTCATTGTTAGTTGACATTTGAAGTGTTCTGTCCCACCTGCGGACATGTTTGCAAGCCCAGTCTTTCACCATGTATGCGTGCAATGCGTAAGGAAAATAGGTTATTGAGTGAGTGTTAAGAAGTTAAATTTATGTCTAGTGTAAAATGTTGTTTCTGTTTTCTTCTTTTAGACTTTTTGCCTAATAATGACTGGACATTATTTCTGAGCCTGTTATTGGATAAGAGATATACATACATAAGACAGCAGCTATTACCATGCTTTCGAGACTGCTACCTCATGAGGGCGAGAAAGTCAAGTCGTGTTACATGGGGCATGCTAGATAAAGTGAATTGTTTCTAATGTTCTTTGTTTTCTCGGCAGACATTCTACAAAAACTGGCCCAAAGGCGGACGGAAGGCAGTACAGATGGATGTACAGAAGCCATCGGGCTGCTTCAGAAACTGTGACTGAGCCTTAACCTGTAAGGATTTGCGAGTTCATGGTCTTGTCATATTAGTCTGTGAAGTGGTTTCTTGACCATTTGTAATATTTTTCAAAAGTGGTGCTTTGATGCCTCAGTGTGGAAAGAAGTTATTCTAGCACTATTTTGAGGGAAACACTTTCTAATACAGCAGAGGCTTTTGAAACCATGTGCTCAATATTTGAGTTATGGGACAAAAATAACTGACCCATGATTGTTGCTTCATGCTTTTGCCAGCCTTTGTTTTTTTTTGTCAGCAAAATTTCATGGCTATGGTATCGAAATAATTTTTCTTTCAATTTCTGCTAGTGTTGGTTGTAAGGAAACATGGCAAAATGGTATTCACCCGTGACCCGCAGGTCGCGGAATTGAGTCCAGGCTGCAGGGGCTGCATTTACGATAGAGGCGGAACTGTTGTACATGATCAAAATTTTCGAAGCCCTCTACTACGGCGTCTCTTATAATCATTAGTGGTTTTGGTACGTTAAATCCCACATATCAATCAAATCAAGCATGGCAAAATGCAGTGTTCTTGTATATATTTTACAAGAGTGATTCTTTCTTGTAGAATAAAATTACATAGTTTGTTTTAAGGCCATATACCAAGAGTTAAAACACTTCTTACTCTGAAAATTCAAGACACCTTCACACATTTTTACCCTGGGTTCTTTGGCTGATAAGACCGTCATTAAAGAATAAACGTAAAGGGTGGCCTTTAAATTGAGAAGAAAGGCCTACTGTCCATATCTTAAAATTTTATTATACACTACATGACAGTTGTGTTATTATGGCAGAAGTTAAGATTATAATAGGGGGGGGGGCTTGATTGAGTGTCAAATCATTAAGAAAAGTTTCTGGAGCCAATCAAGATTTTTCGAAATTCGGTTGATTTGAATGTTTGAACAAAAATCGTTTGTCAAGGTCGTAGCAGTAACCTTGATACGGTTTGCTGCTGTGGTAAATGGAAGTCCTCTTGTAGAATCGCTCATTTTTAGCATCATGGACATAGCGTTATAAAAGTGTTGAGCAGCAAGACCCCTGCTAAATGTCTTGTCCTCTGCAGCTTAAGTTTCGCACCCGGTATCATTACAATAGAAGCATTTGTTAAAGATGAGGATTTGTAAAGAATGTGTTGAGATTTAACCTCATGAAATAAAAGACATATTCAACGAATGTTGCAGCTTGTTATTCGACAACAGAACTTTTCTTTACCAAAGCAGCAAACTCTATCAAGGTTGCTGCCACAACCTAGACAAATTGTCTTATTCAAATATTCGCTCCAACAACACACTTAATTTAGCGATGACACTCATTCAAGCCCCCATCTTCATGTTAACTCCTGCCGTAATGAAATATACAACTGTCATGTAGTGTTTATAGGATTTAAAAAACTATATATTCAGGCCGTGCTTCTTAGTTTATTGCTCACCATTTGTGTTGATGCAGTATACATCTTCATCAGGCTGATGTTATGAATAAGGCAACATGTACCCAACCAACACTCTGTCTCGCGCAGTGACAAAGTGTTGGCTACGGTAACCACAACGAAATCCTGAACCTCTTGTCTCACAATTTGTTTCTCGCTCCAAATGTGCCGTTACAATATGTTGCCTGCCACACGTAGGCCTTTGCAGTGGTCTACAGTATACTTTGTCTTGCGTAAGATTTCGTATAATAATGCAAAATTATTTTGTTCAACCCACATAACTCTCCATGGTGCTAGTAGTTACAGAAATTGTAACTGCCACACTATGGCACTAATTAAACATAATTCGTTATGCTAGTCTATGAATTCTTATGCAGTTAGAATATAGTGCGTTTAACGTTGATTTCTTGTCTACTATAGCAATAGGTCTTCGTAGCATCCCGCTGCTTGTTCCGCATGTGATTTGTTCTTGTCCCGAAGTACCGTCTGTTTTTGTGATTCATGAAATAGGGGTGTGTAGAGGTGATGTATGTAGTAGACACCATAGTGGTTTGAACTCTGAACATGTCTATTGCTACAATCGTTTTTTGTACTTCTTTTTCAGACATCAAGAAAGGAGCCAAGCAGAGCTGTTCATGGGCCATGCACACAGTTTTATGAGTGGGCTTCCAGCACTTTTGACAATTATGTTTCTGAATAAATCTGCAAAAGTTGTGTTTAAAGAAGCATGTAGGAGTGCATTTCATTGTTCATTTGACATGCTGCAGCAGGTATGACTCACACATCTGCAAGATAACACAGCAGAGTGCATACATATAAACTACCCCCACATACACACTAGATTTGTGGATTAACTGTTAATTGTTTATTCTGATCTTTCACAACAATTATAAAAAATGACCTAAACCTTTGCCATCTATGCAAGTAGCGTTCTCCCTTTGTGTTGGAAATAAGTGTGCAAAGTTCAACCAGTCTACTGGTCACATATTTTCTTGTAAACATTTAAAAATAGAAGGCCGGGATTGTTGGAAGCTGATACATGGTAACGAATGGACTGGAACTGCACAAGGTTTCTATTTTCTCAACTTTGCACATGAAGTGGCATAGTCATATTGCTCAGGCAGCTGCTATGTATTGTCACTCAACAAGGTTTAAGCTCTGTGTCAGAACATGTTGCATGAAAAACTTAAGCTACATTCTCTTTACATTCTTTAAGTTCCATTGACAACTTTTCATTTGTTTTTTTTGCCCACGGAAGTCTTGTCGCAATTTTCGCTTTATTCTTCATTGATGACCTCACTCAAATCTTCAGTGCTTTTCGGTACAGCTTGGGATATACGTTCACGAACCGCACACCTGCGCATGATCGGAGGAAGGTCTTCTACAAAGTACACTGGGGTATTGCAACGCTACTCCTATTGGCAAAATGGGCAAAAAGAGTTCAGAGGTTTAAAGACTGCATAACGGGGATGCTGCTACTGCCACCAGTGCAGCTTGTTCCAAGACTGAGTTTAACTACTGGACAACAAGGCGTAGCTTCTATATAAACAGTGCTTAAATGTGGCTTGGAGACAGATAGGGGGGGACTTAGAATCTTAGTTTATTTGTTGTCAACCATTAACTTCCAAGAGCAACATGTTCACTAGGATGTATATTGCTAAAGAAATGGTAAACCTTCACTGACTTGTTGCTAACATATGCCGGAACTACCATCTGCTTAAGTCGAAACACTTCTATGCAACTTTACTGATTGCAAGTCCAAGTAAACTTTTTACACTCATTATTTCACACGTAGTTTAGAACATCGTTGCATGTACAGATTGGCTCAACAAAAAGAAATCTGCGGAACGGGGAAAGGGAGGATGTAATGTGAATTTAGCCCCGGTAAATTTTTGACCTTGTTGGTGTAACATTTACATAAAGTTCAGCGTAGCACTTAAAATCACAAGGATGAGACAGGCTTGTGTATGTTCGGCCTCTCCCATCTTCATCATTTCAGTGCCGCGATTAGCTCTATAAAAATGTCATGTTCTCTATGTGCCTTTGTTCGCTGTACACTCCAATCTTGTGTTCTTTGTGTGATGTTCAGTTCGACTGGACTCCTGTTCAATTTGGTGTTATGTACATAATAAACAGGTACTTTAGGGAGCTAGCCATGAATGACTGCATTCATTCCACAAAAATCATGCTACCTCTGCAAAACATAAAGTACGTTGTAATCATTTTATGAACCTTGTGTTCACTTGCAGAAGAAGGTGTGCCCAGAAACTAAATTAACAGTGTGTCCAACCGAAAAAACTCTCCGTCAAGCAACACAAATAACTCACATTCACAGGCACGCAGAACATAAATGAATTCCTATATTGCTATATTTTCAAGCAGGCTGCATGGCACAGCTGTGGTGCGGCATGCTGTTGTGGGGAAAAGTACAGTAGACTGTTTTGCAGAACAATACAGCAGACTGTTGTGTGGAACATTGCAAACATTTTTGTATTAGTTGGAACAACGTATAGAATAGGTGAGAACGCTTTGTTCGAAGGAAATAGTGGTATTTTGGTCACGAAATATTATCTGTGGCCTTAATGGTGCAACGGGTTCTGTGGTAACTGTACTGAAGGATGACTTCCGTGAAGAGGCTATGTCCTAAGGAGATAGTTGTATTCTTGCTCACGGTATTGCTCGGCACCGCTATACCTTCAGCATTCTCCGTGAAGGAGTGTCCTCATTTTTTACAGTGTAGCAAATCTCCTAGCCAAGTAACAAACGTAGATTCAAGAAAAAAGCGTAGAAGTTCAAGAAACCTGTGCACACAAATACCACGATTCCCAACAAACCGTGTTTGGCTATTTTGTCCTGTAATTACTTCATTCCCGCATTGCAAACAGAAATTTATGCAGCAAAGCGTAGGGCAAGGTCTGGACATTGGCCCTGAAGGCAGTCTTCTTAACAAGGCTTTGATTTATTAATTAGCAACAAGCATTGAATTGCTAACAAAAACAGATACACTATATTTATGAGCTGAAATGGGTGTTTAGGTATCCCGAGACAACATGCTGCTTCGAGTGATGCTCCGACACTATTGCGAAAGGATATTTCAAGAGTGCGTACCTCCTGCCATTCAAGCTTTAGATCCAAGAATAAAGTCAGTGCCTGCTTCTTATGAGATGCCCACCAGCAAGTGAATCAGTTATATTATCAAAACAAGAAATCTGTTTAATTGATAAAGTGTAATCTTGCGTGGCGAATGTTTTACATATATATATATATATATATATATATATATATATATATATATATGTTCCCCTGTGCTCCGAGCCCCGCCGTGGTGGTCTAGTGGCTAAGGTACTCGGCTGCTGACCCGCAGGGTGCGGGTTCGAATCCCGGCTGCGGCGGCTGCATTTCCGATGGAGGCGGAAATGTTGTAGGCCCGTGTGCTCAGATTTGGGTGCACGTTAAAGAACCCCAGGTGGTCTAAATTTCCGGAGCCCTCCACTACGGCGTCTCTCATAATCATATAGTGGTTTTGGGACGTTAAACCCCACATATCAATCAATCCCCTGTGCTCCGAACCCGCGAAGGACCGGTTGCTGAAACTGCTTCCAGATGTTGACTCCTCCCTTTCCCCCGCTCGACGCAAATGAGCGACCGTCGTTTCCTCCGGCAGTTCGGCCGCCGCCTCCATCCGAATAGGAATAAACTTGTTTTTAACCGTTCGAGGCTGTCTGAGCTTTTTGGACTACCTCGACCAACGCATGCGTCTATGGGCCGACGACAACACCGGACATAACAGTGGCGACGAAAGTGGATTTGCACCAACGCTATGCAACGATATGGACAAGCTACAAGCTATGGCTACGCACGGGCTCCTAAATCGGCTACCCGAATTCAACGGCTCATCATGGTCATCGTGGTTTGGACGCCTGCAATTTTACTTCCAGGCTAACAACATTACTGATGATGCAGCAATGAAGAGGGCCAACTTGCTAACGCTGTGTGGGGAGCAGACATACGACACAGTCTGTGCCCTGATTCAGCCACGCACTCCAGCAGCCGTTGACTACGACAACATCGTAGCAGGTCTACTGTCGAGCCCGATTCCAACGGTGAGACCAACTGGAAGGCGAAAAAGTGGTCGAATACGTAGCGGCTCTCAAAAAGCTCGCTGCTGACTGCAATTTCGGGACGTTGACCGCGACAGCTGCAGCTACTGCGCAGGAGGGAGGATCGACTGCCACACCTGCTAACACCAATATGCTCCCTTTGGACGTTATGTTGCGTGACCGTTTTGAGTGCGGACTGCGTGACGCAGGCATACAACAACGCCTGTTCGCGGAGACGGGTCTCACCTTCTCCAAAGCCTACGACATCGTCTAATGAGGGGAGAGCGCCGATCACCAGCAGAGGGATATTCGACGGAGCGTCGAGCCGCCGCATCACACCAGTCAGCAGTCAGGTCATTCCACGTCTAAGGCGAAATCGAACAGAAAGACACAGCGCTGTTGGCGATGCGACGACATGAACGATCCCCAGGTATGTCGATACAAGACAGCAACCTGCAATTTTTGCCAAAAACTGGGACACATTGAAAGGGCATGCATCTCGAAGCGCAAACAGCTCGGACCGAAGACTTCAGTGCAACGGAACAACAATGTCGACGCACAGGAGGGCCAGACGCAAGATACAAGCCGAACAGCACTAACGTCTTCGGCACTATATGACTTAAACGCCGTTGTGAACCTGGGAACGAGACCGAAGATTACAACTGAAATTATGGTACACCAGCACCCTATCAGGTTTGAGGTGGATTCCGGAGCAGCATGTACGCTCATCAGCGAGGACACTTTTCGCGCTACTTGGCGTGAGAACGCGCCAGCTCTCCAGCAAGACGACACGCAGCTGAGAACGTGGTCCGGACATGCCCTTCCACTGCTGAGCTGTGCCAACGTAGACGTGTACTACAACAGGCAGACCCGTCAGCTCCTCTTGCTAGTCGTCCACGGTTCTGGATCAAGCCTTTTAGGACAAAATTGGTTCACCCCCCTTGGAGTGATCATTAGCGGAGTTCACCACACACTCAGTTATCCGTCAGTGGAGCAGCTTCAAGATAAGTGCAAAGCGGTTTTCTCCGAAGAAATACCAGGGAACAACGGACCTCCAGTCACACTGGAGCTGCGGGAGAATGCGACGCCGAAACATTTGAAAGCTAGGTCGGTGCCTTTCGCCCTAAGAACGTCAGTCGAGAATGAGCTTGACCGACTGCAGGAACAAGGGATCATCGAACCGACGCAACATTCGGAATGGGCGACACCACTCGTTGTCGTCCGAAAGAAGAACGGTACCCTACGCCTCTGCGGAGACTACCATAGCACTGTCAACCTGGACACAAAAGCATCTTCCTACCCACTGCCGACACCGGAAGATGTTTTTAGCACGCTTCGTGGTGGAAAAATTTTCAGCACCTTGGACTTGACACAAGCCTACCAGCAGCTGAAGGTGAGCGAATCAACGTCTGAACTGCTCACAATAAACACTATTAAGGGTCTTTACAAAGTTAAAAGGATACCATTCGCAATATCTGCAGCACCAGCAATCTTCCAGAAATATATGGAGTCTACACTTAGCGGGATCCCAGGTGTTTGCGTCTACTTGGACGATGTTATTGTCGGTGGCGCCTCCAATGAAGAGCACACAGAACGCTTGGAGCTCATTTTGGAAAGGCTAGCAAATGCTAATTTGCGCATCAGTAAAGAAAAATGTGTTTTTTCGGTGCCTGAAGTGAAGTTTCTTGGACATAGAATTGACGCGCAGGGTATCCATTCCACTGAAGACAAAGTGCGTGCAATCACCGAAGCACGAGCGCCTACTAACAAGCAAGAACTGCAGTCGTTTTGGGGGCTATTGACGTTCTACGACCGGTTCTTAGAGCATCGAGCTACAGTGGCCAACGATCTATATCAGCTCCTGCAGAAAGAAGTCCCTTGCACTTGGTCGCCACGCCACCAAGAGTCATTTGTTGCCCTTAAGCAACTACTTCGAAAGTCTACTGTTCTGCGACACTACGACGAAAGGAGACCCCTACTGCTAACCTGTGACGCATCACCATACGGAGTGGGAGCAGTCCTCTCCCAAGTTGACGACCAGGGAAGAGAAGCCCCGATCGCTTTTGCTTCGCGCACCCTATCGCATACAGAGAGGAATTATTCCCAGCTAGATAAAGAGGGACGCTTCATCGTCTACGCAACAGATCACTTTTGGCAGTACATTACCGGCAGGAAAGTGACTTTCATAACAAATCACCGGCCCTTATTGGGTATTATGGGTCCCCAGAAGCCAATGCCACAGACATTGTCGCCGCAAATGACCCGATGGTGCATCAAGATGTCGGCATACGATTACAAACTCGTACATCGCACGGGGAAAAAACACCAGAACGCCGACGCACTAAGCCGCCTGCCGCTAGACACCACAATAGATGAACCACCCCCGCCGGGTGATATATTCATGTTCGAGGCGCTGCCGAACCCTCTGCTAACAGCTGATACGGTAGCAGCATCAACGAAGGACTGCACTGTCTTGAAGGAAGTCTACGCAGCTATACAAGAAGGCAACTTGCAGAAGCTAAAGGGTGAACACTTCAACGCTTACCGCAAGCGAGCTGCGGAGTTGAGCACTCATCGCGGTTGCGTCACTATGGGATCAAGAGTTGTAATTCCAGCGGCACTTCGCGAACAGGCCATGTCGCTTGTCCACGCAGGTCATCGAGGCATTGTTGCCATGAAAAAGTGCGCCAGAAGTTATATGTGGTGGCCTGGTATCGACCATGATATAGAATTAACAGTTCACGATTGCCAGCCTTGCCAATGCAACCACAGAAGCTGGCCAAGAGCCTCTATTCCTGAATGGGAAAGACCAGACACGCCTTGGCACACCCTGCACATTGATTTTGCTGGACTTATCAAAGGATGTTCGTTCCTGGTGGTTGTAGACGCATACACCAAGTGGCTGGAGGTAAAACAAATGGCTACAACGACATCGGCAGCAGTTATCGACACTCTGCGGTCGTTGTTTGCAACGTTTGGCCTACCGCGCAAAGTATCTCGGACAACGGCACTCCGTTTGTGTCCACGGAGATTCTCAAGTTTTACAGCAACAATGGCGTCTCGTCTGTTACATCAGCTCCGTACTACCCGGCTACGAACGGACAAGCCGAGCGCTACGTGGCTGAGCTAAAGCGCGCCCTTACTAAATATCAGACTGGGACAATGCAACGTCGCATCGCGCGCTTTCTTTTCAGGCAGCACAACACTGTTCAAAGCACTACTGATCAAACGCCAGCGAAAATGATGTTCGGACGAGAAATGAGAACCCAGCTGACAGCAATTGTCCCGGAGCCCTCAGCGAAAGCACCGTCGGAGGAAGAAAAGCTCCCGCATAGCAGGAGAACTGAAAGTGGAGAGCGCATATACGCCCGCCAGTTCCACAGAAAGCCCGGCTGGGTTGAGGCGACGGCACTCAAACGCATAGGTTTGCGATCATGCTCGTCGACATTGGTGGAAAGGCCACACGCCGCCACCTTAATCAGCTACGCAGTTCAGGTAATTTTCCAAGAGAACCTCCCATTCAAGCAGCCACCTCGACGGAAGCTTCGTTCCACTTAGCCTGGCATCTCGCACCAGATGAATCGGCGCCGCCGCCCACCGGCCCTGAACACAAGAGAAACGACACCCGGCGAGCGGAGGCTTCTCTTCCTAGTGCATCCAGAGCGTCTACGCGCCCACGGCGGCCCCAAGATCACTTCCAAGCGACAAGCTAAGGAGGGAGGAGATTCCAAGCACCCCTGTGCTCCGAACCCGCGAAGGACCGGTTGCTTAAACTGCTTCAAGATGTTGACTCCTCCTTTTCCCCCGCTCGGCGCAAACGAGCCACCGTCGTTTCCCCCGGCAGTTCGGCCGCCGCTTCCATCCGAATAGGAATAAACTTGTTTTTAACCGTTCGAGGCTGCCTGAGCTTTTTGGACTACCGCGACCAACGCGTACGTCTATGGGCCGACGACAACTCCGGACATAACACTATATATGCAATCTTTCAAAGAAATTTGAAGTTAGTCCACCGGGTATCCTGTTCCTTTCTGTGTGTTTTCGATTTTGCGCTACCTAACGATTATTAGGTTACGAATCGTCCACGTTTCAGTTTTCAACAGAGATATCTCTGTGACTGCAGCTAAGGGTGCGCACAGGGGCTAATGGCAGAACGCCACGCGGCCGCCGCCAGAGATTTGATTGATTGATTGATTGATACGTGGGGTTTAACGTCCCAAAACCACTATATTATCATGAGAGGCGCCGTAGTGGAGGGCTCCGGAAATTTAGACCACCTGGGGTTCTTTAACGTGCACCCAAATGTGAGCACATGGGCCTACAACATTTCTGCCTCCATCGGAAATGCAGCCGCCGCAAAAAAATACCATTGGTACTAAGTCGGAACATGCCTTTAGGTGTTGGAAAAGCAGGGAGCATATAGAATTCAAGGAGGGCTTTTACTTACCATGCACAGAAAGTTTAGGTCCTTTGTACTCAAATACGGTGAGGATTTGCTACATTAGCAATGATGAAACACTCAATCTGTTCTGCTTTAACGATCAGCTTAGTGATTTGGTATCAGCTCTTGCTCTCGACAACCGTTCCTTGAAAGTTTGGTTGGTGTGCACAACTTACAATGTTGCTACAGAAAACGATCAGGTGGCGTTTTGCATACTCTTACAATGCTTTATGAGCTTGACATTTACGCAGGCAACAGCTGGTCTGCCGAATGTAAATGCAGTTACAGGGCAGATGAGTGCAGCAAACAACACGTGTCACACAAAACAAAACGTTCCTTTTAGTGATTTTTTAGCGTACTGACCAAGCTTTTTTACCAATTTAATTTTTTCCCAATTCAGTTTTAAAATGAACTGAAAAGACAACACAGCTGTTCCCTCTCTAAGCTAACTTTTAGGTTGTGCGACACTTTATAGATATATGGAATGACTGCCTTATTTCTACTCTTAAGGTGGGATGACCAATGGGTGCTTAGCTCACAATGCATGCCTCAGGAAAGTTTCTGCTAGACAGTCAATAATCAACTTGATACTTCATTCTTTCATAGTTTCAGTAACGGAGAGTTCACTGAAATAATCTAAAAGCATGCACTGTGGGCCCAGCATCAACGCTCACTTCACTTTGAGAATCGAAGTGAGGCTGGCGTCCTGATTACCCATCAGTTGTCACAGAACCTTAAAAACAGGAAAGATAGAGTAAGGAAGCGAGAAAGAGCAGGCAGTGTGAATACCCTTGATGTCTTTACAGCGTCTTTATTACTGTATATTTTGCAATAAAAAACTAGCGTTCATAAGAGAGCTCAGTTGGATTGCCCCAAACAGCACAAAAACAAACATTTTGTTCAGTACGAGACGTGCAATGCATACAGCATTCCTATCCTGCGGCTGCTTTTTATGCTTAACAGACCAACTACTGCAAACTGTCTGGCTAATTAAGCATTTAACCAAATAGGAAAGAGACCAAGTGATGGTTTTCTAGCACAACCCTGTCAGAATTGCGTATGCAATCCAAATTTTCATGTAACTTGGTAAATCTTCACTGGAGAACAAATTATTCACTTCGGTGATGTAAGCGACAATAAGCCTTGCTCAATTTTGAGTACGAAGGAATACCATTTTCTGAAAATGACATGTTAAAAGACTGCATTTGAGTTGCCTTTGAACCCGGTTTATGTTTCTCTTTAAGGCACGTCCTACCTTGGTATCATATTTTTTGTAAAGTATTCACTAGATTGTCGTGTAAAAGTGGTAATCTGTCAGTAGGTGAAAGAACTAAACTATTGTTGTTCGTAGTGCTGGTGTGTGTACATCTCCATCGCTTGTTTCCTTCGGTGTGTTCAACTTGTACAATTGACTAACAAGCTTGCATTGCCCCTCATTTCAAGGTCATGCCGTAACGTATGAACAGGAGTAATGATAACGGCAACCAAGAAAACATCAATATTATTCACCACAAAAATCTTGAGCTTCGTGAAGCGCAGCTGACTACCCCGTAATAAAGGAAATGCTTTTTTCAGCTATCGTCCACTCGTCAGAAAAACTAGTGTGCTCAATTGCGCATTCACTTAGGATTTCTCAAAGACGAAACCTATCTTATTTATAATCTCAATCATTGGTATTGATCAGCGCACCCTTGAAAGATGACCTGTTAGGTGCTTTCTAATTCTGGTGACATGTAAATTAAGACAGTTCTAGATCCAGTCAAAGAAAGATGCTTTGGGATGTACTATTCAGGAATGTCCTCTTTGAGGATGTCACGTCTACAGCCCGCATCCTTCACTGATTAGTGACGAGCAGTAAATAAAAAACTTTATGCTGGATAGCACAATCAATTACCACAGTACTACACCACGCTAACTGAAATATCAGAAAATACCCTACAAGTAGAGTAATAGCGCTATGGTTGGCAAACACGCATACAAAATTGTCTACACGTTCTAAGCCTGTGCAAATACATAACTAGAAATGTCTGACACGGTGTACAGCAGCCCTGGTTACAGCAAAAATAAAATATGTACTCACATGTTTGAACATCTTCCCGCAGCACATGAGCCAACTTCATACATTTAAAATGCACTGATGTTTGAGACTTCTGGCCTCGTTTTTATTTTGTACCCCTTGGTTCCAGTTGATGTCAAAAATGTGGCTGTTAAGTTAAAACATACAAATCAAGTGGCCTTCATTTCTTTTTAAGTGCTCGATCAATACAAATTTTTTTCTGGACGTGTAGGAGGCACATAAGTAGTACAGAACGTTCCGTTAAAAAAGCAAATGGTGTAGAAAATCTGCACAGCATCAGCTTATAATGGAGCCCAGTCAAATGTATGGGTTACAGAGTGCCATAACAATGATCTAGTTGGTCAAGTTATACATTAGTTTTGACTTGTTGGGGTTTCTCAACATGCACCTTTTTTCAGCGCGTTAGCATTTTCACTTTACACAAAGATATGACCACTACAACGGGTATAGAACAAGCAACCTTTAGCCTGGCAGTATTTATCAGCTGTTGGGTGTATCATGTTTGGCAAAATAGGTAAAAGCTAATTAAATACAAGTGCCACTACAGGTACAATAACACACTAGAGATACAAACCCTCTACAAATATTTTAGGGGGTTACTTCCTGCAGACACTTTTTAGTACGCCAGTATATATATTCTTCTTTTGTACATCATAACATCTCATATGTGGCGTCTAACTAGATAAACTTATCCAAAATTTCAGCTTTGCACCACTACATAGGGTACCACCTATGCAGTAAAAAAAAGAAGCGCCCACATGGATTATTAAGCTGCTCTTCAATTTATACCTGACATTCAAAAACAAGCCTGTCTGCTACCATATTATAATGCATAAGCAGCCTCAGGATGGCGTCGTCTACATGCTGAGTTAACAGCTATTTGTCGGCACTTGGTAGACTGGCTAAAGCTCTTTCTGAATGGTTGAATATTTAAACAACATCAATAACAGTAACTCGTTCGCTAGAATAGACTAAGGTGTTCATCACGGTGCAAGTCTATCGCCATTATTGTTTTTAGATGTGTGAAAGACTACTTTGGAATCCTAAGATATATGACTTTTCACTGATGACCACCTTTTTGTAACTCCATTCAAAACTCACAACTCAGCAACAAGACTTAACCAGAATTGCATTTGGTGCAGTAAGTGGCTTGTGTAGCTAAAGCTTTCGAAACGTCATACTAGAGTCATTCTTATGACAATTCACTACAATAATTTATACATACTACATTGATTTCTTCCCCACGAACTTCGACGAAGCTAACAACTACCTAGCAGTACACCTATTTTCATTCTTACCGTGATAAAGCATATTAAAAGTCCCTTTCGAGGGATCATGCACACTTGAATGCCTGCGTTGACAACTGAAATCAACATCCACTATCAAGAACCACTTAAATTAACAAATCACACCTCCAGCACACATATGCTACACAGCGTTTCGTTATGTTGATGCCTTTGCAGTGAGAGACAAGCAGTACCAAACAATTCAACATGTTTCCTATCAACTCAACGTGCTCCATAAATCAATATATTTGCTTGTAAAGAGGCCCTCTTTTTTTGAAGCACTTGAGTCGCGTTGTATGATCGTCCTTCATTGTCTCCTTCATGCCTTGGTGTATCAGTGACATGCAAAATAAGCATTACTAACATAACCTTTTGCATCATCCTCAAGATAAGCCTACACACGCCACAATGCATGCACAGCTGGCGAAATGTCAGCAATGAATTACTCCTTCTCGCACACCATAACCTCGTGAAACGCAGTTCCTAATAGCATGGCTTCGATTAAAATTGAGAAATATTTTTCAAACAAGTGACACTCCGACCTCATCTACAAGACAAAACTACTATATTGCATTGACAACTTGATTTCGTACTCGTGCTGGCTATTTTTGTTCTATTCCTTTTGTGTGAAAACGGAAATGTGGGCGAGTTAGCATACATTTTAAGTTAGGAACGCAAGAAAGTGCTGCAGTTACCCAGTTCCAATGCGTGTCCGACTTAACTGACCCAAACCAAAAATACAGCTATTAGGCAGTTACAACAGTTGTACCCAAATTTAACGCGCACGCGACTTTAAGGTCTATTGTTCTTATTGTTATTGTGCTTGTTTTCTGTTCTAATGTTCAGAAAGCAAGCAACGTTGTCAATAAAACAAACTGTTCATTATTACGTTTGCAAAAACTCAAGAGATGCAGCAGCATTGGGGTAGGCCAAGTTGAAGGTAGAGCGTGACAGGAAGCACAAACAGGCGGGTCAGAAAAGCCTATAGCTTCGGCCAACATTACCTCCTGTTCACAAACAACAGGGCGCTTATCACTCCACCTTCCTGCAAGTACCGAGCAAATACGTCACAGGTGGTCATTTTATAGGATGAGGCAGAAACAATGTGAGTAGCAAGCATTCTGATCAAAGCGCGCCGTAAAACAATGCGTAACACCAACTTAGTTGCTGAGGTTGAACGTCTCAAAGCTACTGCAGTCACTAATCGTTTATGAAAAAGCTCAAAATTTGTACATTATCTTTTACTTGGATACCTGAGCCGCACTGTCGCTTTCGTACTGAAGTAATATAATCAACCCCGCAGGGGTGTCTGTGGAAGCAGGCGTTTGGTGTGTCCGACACGACGGACTCGAGCTAATGGGGGGGGGGGGGGGTTGACTGCCTCTCACGTCTAGCCATGCTGGCTTTGCCGTGTCCGGTGAAAAGGGGATCCTGGAGGTGGAGGCGAAGCCAGATGATTGGACTTGTAAGGTCCCCCGGCAGAGGCAACACACCCCTTTTGCCCTGTTTTCAGGTAACGGCACTCCTGGGCTGACCCACCCATGGTAAGTCGGCTTTCGCCTTTCTCTATCTCTTTCCTCTTTCATCTTCGTCTTTATCTCTTAAGTTTATCGCTCCTGTCATTTTCTATCTTCCATTTACTTCCAAATTTTCTGGTGGCAAAGGTTAACCTTGTGCAGTTACCCAACCTTCGGTAGTTATATGTAGCTAGGTCGCGATGTATGGCTGGCGCATTCAAGTATTCTACCTTGTAGCGTCCCCCTGTTTGTCTCGGTTGTGGGTGGTCACCAGCACCGCCGAACATCAAATGCTCCTCGTGTTAATTATTTCCCCCTTCTCAATGAATGTTCTCTGAAAAATAACCGCACCGACAAAAGCTCCAAACGCACCGGAACCAATTGTGACCACTTCCCACGTTTTCTAGTCATACACTCTCAGG
The DNA here is from genome assembly GCA_013436015.1 of Rhipicephalus annulatus. Taxonomy (NCBI): domain Eukaryota; kingdom Metazoa; phylum Arthropoda; class Arachnida; order Ixodida; family Ixodidae; genus Rhipicephalus; species Rhipicephalus annulatus. The sequence continues at coordinate 1,007,661 of WOVY01009849.1, forward strand.
CAGATAACGTCTCTTGTCAGGAGTAACGGTTTTCCTGATCGCCAGAGCCCTTGAAAACCTAATAGGGGAAAACTACGATGCAAATAAACCCTAAGCTGGTGATCTTCTTGTCGAAGTAAGCCAGAAACAGCCGCAAAAACTCTTCTGAAACAGAAGCAGTTTGCTCTCCTGGACGTGTACATCACCCCCCACCGCAGTCTGAACACTGTTTATGCGAGAAACTGAAGTTGACCCCCTTGAAGGCTTTCAAGAGCAAGATGTAGTCGCCATCCGTCGGATCACCATAAGGCAAAACAATGAAGTGGTAATGCTCCATAGAGAACTAGCATATATCCACTCCATCCTGCCCGAATCTGTGAAAGCTGTGTTCCTCCACCGCGAAGTCCGCTCCTACATACCCAACCCTAGAAGATGCTACAAATGCCAGAAATACGGACATGAGCCGCCACCTGTCGCGGAAGACAAACAACTGCAAAATGTCGTGATCATAAGCACCCAAACCAGAGCAGTACTTCCAAGCAAACAGAGTGCCCTAACTGTCACGATTAGCATGCAGCGTACTGGCGGACATGTTAAGTTTTCAAAAAGGAAAAGGAAATTAAAGAAACGAAAAACATCACAATCTTCGAAGCCGGGAAGGAGATCTCCCTCTTCTCCAGAAGATCGTACGTTGACGCAGCGCGCCGGAGCCGGGCGGCGCCTAGCAGCGGTGGGCACGCAGTACAGCTTCGCTGATGCGTGCACATCTCGGCCCCCCACCAAGCAGTGGCAGGCTGCACCAACGTTCGAAGCCCCACAGGTCAATCTCCATCAGACCTCAGAGACAACACAGACAATTCAAATCCCGCCGGTGAACCTCCATCAGACCTCGGCAACGACACAGACAACTGAAAGGGCACCTGTCTCTCTTGAGAAAGCCTCATCAGCCTCCGAGTGTTCATAGGGGCCATGGATGTGACAACAGTGTCCACAGTGTCTCAGATGCTCACGGAATCGCTCCTAGACAAACGGAGCCCAATAGAACGCCTCAGAAGGAAGAAACACTCTCTAGTCCAGCCGCCTGACAAATGTGGCGAAGTCTGAATAACCCTCCTTCCTTTCTTCATTCTTAAAAATGGATGCCGAGAGTATCATCTACTGGAACTGCCGAGGTCTACCGAAGAACCTGGAAGACATTTATGAAATTCTTGCGGAACACCTATCTAACATACTTTGCCTGCAGGAGACACGCCTAAACTCAACGCACACTAGCCTTCTAAGAATATATGTGGTATACCGAAATGACAGGCATGGCACTGCCCCTTCATCCGGCGGTGCCGCTATCCTGGTGCAGAAAGCACTCCTGCCTCAAAGCCTCACTCTGGTTACTGACTTAGAGGTAGTGGCGATATATCTTTGGAAGAATGGCAACTGCGTGCTCATTATATATCCCTCCGGACTACCACATGTCTACTAAAGAGTTTGAAACACTCATTGACCAGCTCCCTCGTCTATTCCTCCTGGTTGGAGATTTTTATGTGCACAACCCCCTGTGGGATTGCAGGACAGATTCTCGAGGCTCTCTAATCAAAAAATTCCTCTTGTACTCTGGCTCCTGTATATTTACCAAAAAAAACCAGCTTACTTTAACGTAGCGCGCATCCTATACACTGCTACTGATCTTGCTATCGGCTCTCCTTCAATCATGGTGACTACAGAGTGAGCTGTTATTCATAACCTCTAAGGAAGTGATAATTTTCCTGTCTGTCTAAAACACACAGGAAGTACAAGTAAGACGACTAGAAATGTATTCAACTTTAGAGAACGGGATGCTGACTGGATAAAATTCCGAGAACTTACATAACTGTCGCGTTCCTCAATTGAATACCTGGACATTAATGACTGTGAAGCATGGGTCGCACTTCATATCATACAGACCACAGAGCAATCAATCCCACACACATCTGACAAGACGCGAAACAAACGAAGGCCCTGGTGCAATTCGGAGTGCAAAAGAGCTCGTAAGAACCAAAACAAAGCTTTGTCGAAATTTCGCACGTACCCTACAGCTGACACCTTGATCAATTTGAAGCGTGCAAAACAAATGGTAGGCGTATCCGACGAGGACCGAAGCGGCAGAGCTGGCAGTCCTTTCTCTCGTCAGTTAACTCCTACACTGATACACATAGGGTGTACAACAGAGTAAGAGCACTCCAAGGGCACAACACTCATCGAGTCCCTCTCGTCAGTACTGCTGGTGATACGCTGGAACAACAGGCAGATGCGATAGCACAACATTTTGAATACATTATCAGCTCAGCACATTAAACTCCTTTAAACGACACAAGATTGCTGAGGAACGTAAGTCAATCCGTGATAGAAGGCCATTTGCTGGAGGCTACAACACTTTGTTTACCATAGACGAATTGAAGGCAATGCTGGCAACATGTGGCAACTCAGCAGCATGCCCAGGCAAGATTACATATGGCATGCTGAAACACTTACACGAACACACGCTTGCTGCCATTCTCTTACTGTTCAACAACGTATGGTCCTCCGGGCGCCTACGCAAGGCCTGGAAAGAGGCAGTTATAATACCCATCCTTAAACAAAAAAATAAGCCACACTTGCTGCTCGTTTTAGGCCTATCGCCCTCACAAGCTGCTTGTGCAAAGTAATTGAAAAAGTGGTAAACTGCCGTCTAATGTAATACCTTGAATATAATGGCCTCCTTGACCGTCGTCATTCCAGATTCAGATCAGGACGGTTGACAACTGACCAACTGGTAGCATTCGAGTCCTATGTCAGAGATGCCTTCATTCACAAACAACACTGCCTTTCTGTATTTTTCGACTAGGAGAAGGCTTATGACACGACATGTAGTTGTGGCATAATCCGTGACTTGCAATCTTTTGGAGTGTCAGAGAACATGTTGAATTCAATTAAAAGTTACCTCTCTGAACGTTAGTTGGTGGTTCATGTCAGAAATGCCCTTTGAAAGCGGTTTACGCCGAAAAATGCTGTAATCTAAGGTGGCGTTCTTAGTTGCACACTATTCATCGTAAAATGTACTCCAGAAGCGGTATACTGCCTAAAAAAATCTCGTATTCTGTACATGTGGATGACATTCACATCAGCTTCAAATAGTGCAACCTAGCCATCTGCGAACGTCAGATAAAGTTGGAAGGTAAATCAGCTCTGAAGCTAGGCAGAGAAAAATGGCTTTGAGTTTAGCTTTGACTTGACTGTTTGCCTACTCTTTTCTAAACTACGTAGATTAAGGCCATCCCCAAACATTTTGCATGACTGAACACTCCATTGCTGCTAAGAAGGATCAGAAATTTCTCGGTGTTGTAATAGATGAAAAGCTCAGCATTGTCTCACATATCAAGCAGCTGCGATTGAAATGCTTCAAAGCCTTGAACTTGCTCAAGATTCTCTTGCATCAGTGAAGGCGTGCAAATGGCGACTGTCTATTAAACCTTCTCAGCACTGTAGTGCTCTCACGTATTGATTATGGCTCGGTTGTATACAAATCAGCGTCGAAATCTGCACTTAAGATGCTCAAACCAGTGCATCACCATGGGCTTCGTCTGGCTAGTGGTGCTTTCCGAACCAGCCCAACAGTCAGCCTGTACGTTGAGACAAACCGGCGGTTATTAAAACGAAGACGGCAGTTCACAAGCATGAAGTATGCAACCAAGGTGCTTTCTCATGTCGACCACCCATCTCGCGAGCTATTGCAGGATACATCAAACACCCACCTGTTTTTGAGGCGACCATCAGCTACGTATCCCATCACAGTTGGCTGACACTTTGAAAATCTGCATATACCCGTCTCCAACATTCAACTAAGCTCCCACAAGGAGACTATGGCACCGTGCGAAATGCGGGCTATCAATTGTGACTTGTCATTTCTGGAGGTAGGAGAGCATAGCCTCCCAGTCGCAATCAATCATCTTTTTATGTACTTGCAGGCAAAATACAGGTATGTTGAGTACTACACTGATGCTTCCAAGTCCTCGGCCGTCGCAAATGCTGCATATGGTCCGGCGTACTCTGAATCTGCAACAATGAAGAAACATACTAGCATATTTATTGCTGAGTGTTATGACATACTTCTAGCTATCAGGCACATCATAAAGAAGAAAGAACTAGCCTCCATCATATACACAGGTTCCCTCAATGCAGTGACTGCGTTGTCTTCCACAAACAGACATAAAAATCCAGTGACAAAAACTCTTCTAAACTGCCTCATGTCAGCCTACAGATCCAAGCCTAAAATCATGGTATGCTGAATTTCGGGACACTGCAAAATAGCTGGCATTGAAGCAGCGGCCCGACTTGCGAAGTCTGCTGCACTCTGCCCAACGGTATACGTAGTCGTCATCCCGTAAGAGGACTTGAGGCCGCTAACCAGAAACCGAATGTGTAGGCAATGGCAAGAGGAATGAAATGCAGCAATCGAAAACAAATTGCACAAATTAAAGCCAAGAATAGAAGGATATGCTCTTGAAAAACGTAACAGGCATCAAGAGGTTGCATTGCACAGACTCAGGATCGGTCATGCACATGCAACACACTCGCACCTTTTGAGCAACTCTTCAGCGCTTCGTTGTGAGAAATTTGGTGATAAGCTCTAAGTTGTTCACGTTTTAATTATGTACCCGTACCTTTAGTCAGAAAGACTGCGTCACTTCCCAAATCTATACAAATTCCACGTACGGCCTCACCCTTTATTTTTTTGGTGACGATCCCACGTTTCCCACAAAAGTAGTTTTGAAGTTCTTAGCTGATGTTGGCTTCCTTCATTCCATTATATATTTTAACTAATCTGAGCCTTCTCTCAATCCTAATGGAACTGCCGAGACATCTATACCAAATGTCATGCAGCACGCACTTCTTGTTTTGACAAGGACCGCTACCGACACTGCTTCACTTAGTGAAACCCGTAGGTTTAGGCCGTTTGAAATTCATCACACATAGACATTACATTTAGGTTCAACCCCTATGCACACTCTTTTATTCTTGCCACCCTGAGTGGATTTTTTTCTATAATATGACCGACCAAAACCCTGTGTTTGGCGCTTTTTGGCCCGAGTTGCCCTTGCGCCACTAAAATCTATCATCATCGTCATCATCAGTAATGCAATCAAGACTATCAACCTATCGCCCCAAAGTGGCTATTCTGATCTTTCAGACAACAGTTGGCTGATTGTGTGCGACATCGAACATCACATTTACGATATTTTCGCTGGGTTGGCAGCACTGAAACTCTGACCTGTTGCTTTGGCTATGACCAATGATCACGCGATTGCAAACATCGAGACGCAAATTACAATTGCGGATCTTAAAGGCGCGTTTGTCGGTTACGCGTAAAGCCCACCTTTGATTTTAGGCAGGTGAGTATCCATTTATTGGAGCATTGAAAAGTGCAAGCCAAGCCAAGCCACGCTCAGAGCTTGAGGACTTGTTTGAAAATCAATGCGCGTTTGCAAAGCACGAACAAAAGAACACAGACATTGTTGGAATTAGAGAGTTTCTTTTGTCAGATTCTGTGTCTAAGCCTGATCTGCACCTCACACTCTGTGTCTCGCTCTCATTTGCTGCCTAATATGCAAGGCCCGTTCATCAGCAGTAAAGGCAGTCTTCACTATTGAATAGATAACACCATTTTAAATATATAAATTGAAAGTTTAAAGGCACCCGGAAAATAGCCTAGGCGCAACCTAAAACTTTTTGTCACCAAATGCGTAAATAAGAAAAATGTGCAATGTAGCGGCTAATGGCACCCATGGTCAACACCATAACTCTTCGAGAGCTTTGCAGTGAAACTACTCCATCTTTATTTTGCTCCTTCTGGCTTCAACAAAGCAGCACCGTAAAATCTAAGAATATATGCATTTCGGTAACAAAAGATTTCATGCGTGTGACTTGAATGAAAAGTAAAGTTTTCCACTGCATGAGAAGTGCGCGCTCTAACAAACAGGTCTCTTCAGAAAAAGTCATTGAGGGAAAGGTTCCCACTTTCCTGCGAGTGTGACAAAAGCTACAGTTTCTTTAAATCATCTCATTCGTAAAATGTGTACCAATATATCAGAAGAAGGTGCCTTTGGGTGCCTAACCAGTGAATACGAAAATCGTTTTCACTGATTCGGTTCCCTGTGCTTCATTTTTCTATTCAATGGCACCTTTTCTGCATATAAAAATGGTTAAGGCCACATTACGTGGTACTGTGAAGAGCGTTATGTGACTTCGGGAACACGTATACCTTAAGTAAAAATTATACCCCTAGATCAATAAGCCAGCTCACAACTTCACGGAAAACATTCACATACATGGCTCAGCATCTGAAAATACTTATGGGAATACTTGAAGCCTGCCGCACAACATTAGTTTGCACAGACATAATGCCTGGTAGTGTCTACGAAGCACGAAACATTAACTTGAGTAACCACACAGAGAGCTTTTAGAGGTGTTCTATTTATAATCACCTTACATGCTTTACAGTACATGCGCTAGAACTTCTGAAAATTCGAACAAAACAAATGGTGTGCTCATTTAAAGCATTTTAAAGCCACAAATAAAACAAAGAAATGTGCATGCCGATACCACTGATGATGGGGGAGGAACAGCTCTAGCACTACAACAGTAAAAATTGCACCTTTTGTGAAGAATGGCAAAGTAATGACGAACAGAATTTTAGGTTGCCCCTAAATTTTGTTGCCTCAGTATTTTGAAGCTCTATTTCAGTATTCTCAGATGAAATTGTTCACAAACAGCCAGGTATTGCAGTAGTCGTTTACAAACACATTTAGAAAGATTGTGATACTATTTACGCGTAAACACCTATATATCAATTTTACGCACCGATGAACTGGTCAAATCACACAAGATAATTGAAACAGTGCTAAAATGAAAGACAGAAAAAAATCAGTGCGTCTAAGTTCGTGTCAGTTCTTTTGAGGCTCATTTTGGTGAGTATGTGTTCGAGTGAGCAAATGTATATGCTTTGTAAGTCAAGGTGAGTTCCAATTTTTTGGGAAGCTGTGGAGGTAGCAAGTCAAGTAATGCGGATGAAAGTAAAGACACGTGTTATTCATATTTTGCATGTTTTATCAGCCGGTAAAATAACTTAGTAAATTACTGAAACTAGTGCAGTTGAATATTAAATGAGATTGCTTAAACATGTGTCAGGCATTTTAATGATTTGGTGAGGAGTTGTCGAGTTAGAAATATAACTGAAACTAATTAACAAAACGTCGTTAACCAAAAATAATGTTTTACTGCAGTGTACTGGGAACAACATGTATTAGGTTTGCTTCATCTAACGACGTTCCTCTTCTTTTAAATCTTGCTGCGGGATATGTGGTACACCACATACGTACATAATATAAAAACAATTCCGAAATTCACTCTTTAACTTCACAGTTATGCCCAAACAATTAAAAAAAAATATGAACACATAAAAACGTTTGCTGCACAATCAATAAAGATACAATCACAGCTATATAACATGCGAAAGGTAAGCAGGCGTGCATTGCTAGCAGAAAATTGGGCATGCTCATCTGTTTTTTATAAAAAAACTGCCTGTTCGCCTGGTTTATCTGACTGCGTGAAGGTATATTTGCAGCTCGAAAGGTCGTACAGAGGGGACAACACGGGCGGCCCATTTCATTATTTTTTCTCACGATACGGGTGACATATGTTTAAAACTAAAGCATGCGCCTAAAAACTACAAACCTGTTTAATAGGGCGACAAGCAATCAAGAGACGTATGTCCGAAAAGTGTAGTTGTAACGGTTTTTCTTCAACTCATGTTTTACACAACTACTGAAGAGGAAAGACTTCCAAAACATTCACATATCGTCATCCTCACTTCCCCCTGAGTGCATCATTTAAGCGGCAAATGTGACCTGTGACTCTTATCTATCACCGTAGACTGCGCCCACGCAAGAAACTATACATGTAGGAACATACGCCACGGAGCAAGAGACCCGAACACGCGCGAGAGCAAGTGACAAAACACATCGACATGCGATTATACGAGCATGAACGAGCAGCCGCATGACAGGGACGCCAACAAGCTCAAGCCGCATGCAACTACTGTCGAGGTACAAACGCGCACAAGGCTCAGTGCGCCTATGTAACCACACACAAAGGAGAACCGAGGCTGAGAAATGTATGTGGTACAGTACTCACGGATTGAAACAGGACACTCGGAGTACGTGGCCGCCACTCCGCGCAGCACCGCTCTTGGGTGCTCCCACAACTAAGTTGTTGCATTGTGATATAGACTGAGGGGGAGAACATCTGCGGAGTAGCATTTCTGCTTCCGGTCACCGACGATTTGGCGTGTAGTGTCCATGCCCACACTGTCAGCGTGGCGCCCTAAGGCGGGCCTTTTCCGCATACCGACCGAACAGTATACCAGGTGTGCACCTTGCACTTACGCTGTGGCGCGAGCAGACGACTCGCTCGTTCTGCGCGCTTTAGTGATGCGGCTCGCATGCTGTGCAAGTAAAATACAGGATTCAGCTAAAGTATTGCGCCTTAGGTGCGTTAGTAGATGTGGTAAATATCTCCAAAAACATACAAAGTTTATTTCGTGTTTTTTGCCACGACAAAGAACGAAAATAAACAGTGACAGGCCTGTCTTCATGCAATCAAAATTATGTGTTAGTACTTTGTCATTCCGCCGCGAGCTGCCACTACCACAGCCATTCTTCACGGCAAGCTTTCATAGAGGCTATCGGCCACACATGGCCGGGCCAACTTCTGCCATTCTTCTTCAACTGCCGCCGAGAGGTTGTCCGACGAACATATGTGCAGTGGTCGGGGCGAAAAGTTCTTAATTTTAGCCCATATATTCTCAATGTTGTTCATATCTGTACCTTGCAGGGGCCATTCCAACTTCATTACACACCTTTCCTCTAGCATTGATTGATTGATTTGTGGGGTTTAACGTCCGAAAATCACCATATGATTATGAGAGACGCCGTAGTGGAGGGCTCCGGAAATTTTGACCACCTGGGGTTCTTTAACGTGCACCCAAATCTGAGCACACGGGCCTACAACATTTCCGCCTCCATCGGAAATGCAGCCGCCGCAGCTGGGATTTGATCCTGCGACCTGCGGGTAAGCAGCCGAGTACCTTAGCCACTAGACCACCGCGGCGGGGCACCTTTCCTCTAGCAGGCGCTTGATTGATACTGTGGTGGGAACGGGGCTCCAGTATGGCTGAAATTGAAACGGGCCATCTTTCAGCGGGCCGTTCAGAGCGTGTGGTAGCAGCACGGCATCCAGGAAATATCTGTATGCTGTGGCGTTGAAGCGGTCATCCAGGCGTACCGATGGGCCCAAGCCGTCTTTGGAAATGAACCCTCATACATTGACGCTGCAGTGGCCGCTGCTTGCCACGCATTGCAAGTTGGGTGCGTCGAACCTGGAGAAAAGAACCGGGAAAAATACAAAAATAAATAACTTTAGAGCAACTTTTCTAGCTATTGATAACTGTGACGATAACAGGCCTTGCTCTGAATTGTTGGTAGAATTCACTGATTTTAGTAGCCATTTTTACAGGTGGCTTGCGTCAAACGTGACAAGGCACATGTGGAACGTTTGAGGAAGCACTATTGCGCGTAACGGAGTGTGCAGGCCCTTTAAGAAATATCTTTTTATCAAAACGTATACCTATAGCCCCCACAAACATCAGGCATTATGTGATACGTAACGCATGTGATACTAGAATGCAAAGACAGCTACAGAGTTTAATGATCCTTCAGAGAACCTTTTTAACTCACGCACAGTGAACACTTCAACTTACCTCGTGTTTTGCGTCCTCCACGTTCATTGCTGTTGATTCCACTTTGAAGTGAAAGTGCTCTCGTCCGAAAAAATGACGTTCTTACCCTCTTGCACCGGCCAGAATAGATGCTCCCCTGCAAAGAGCAGTCGTTTGACCATAATTTGTTCCGAGACAAAATTCTTCGTCGCTGCAACACGGCTATGATGGTCCCCTGCGTGAAGGCGCTTACGTGCTATTTGGGTGCTGGCTATGAAACCTGGGTCGTTCCTTATTTTTTCGAGGTCATTTTGAGGTCTTGTCTCGCTGTGTACACTATTAGATTGTCTTCGGAGTCGGTCGTCACCTTCGGCCGGTGACCTCGGGGCAGATTCGTGAAGCTAGCTTCAGTGCTGTTCGCTTTCACAATCCTGTTCACTGACGATCGGGGGCGTCCGGTAAATAAGTGATTTATTGCTGCGGTAGACCTGCCACAGACAAAGTAACAATCTGCATACTTCCACAAATGCGTATTCCTGGCATTGCTGCGCTCGAACTGAGACAGAAGCATGCTTGTGTTCACCTCACATATGCACTATTCCTTGGCTTCTGCCGACATCACAAGGTGTGCACATGAATATTATTGAAAGTGTTGAGGCTGAAATAAAAAAAACCATTAAGTGGCGGCCACTGCACTAATGTGTTTAGGAGGTTCTTGAAGAAGAATGCCAAAAGCTGGCCTTTTATTATGTGGCCGAGAGCCTCTACAAACGCCTACCGCGCGAAATGGCTGCAGTACGTGTTCGCTTCTCAAGGCGAAGTAATGACATACCCAGAGGTGCTTTTAATGTTGCATGCATACCGGCCTGTCACTGCTTATTTTCTTTCTTTGTCGTAGCAAAAACATGAAATAAACTTTCCAAGTTTTTGTTGAAATATTTACCACATCAACCCACGCGCCTTCAGCGCAATATTTTAGCTGAACCCTGTATTTTACTTGCACAGTATGCGAGCGGCATCGCTAAAGCGCGCAGAACGAGCGAGTCATCTGCTCGTGCCACAGGGTAAGTGCAAAGTGCGCACCGGGAAGCGTGTTCGGTCAGCATGCGGAAAAGACCCACCTTAGGCGCCACGCTGGCAGTGTGCACATGGTGAACTACCCGCCGAATCGTCGGTGACTGAAAGTAGAAATTCTGCTCCGCAGATGTTCTTCTCCTCACTTTATGCCACAATTGGAAACGCGAACACATGCTTGGACGAGGGCTCCGATCGATCTCTGTTTCGACTGACAGAACCTGTCATCGCCACAACGTACGCAAGTATTGCATTAACGATAACGTTACTTAAACTGAACGAAAACTAAAACAATGGTTACAAGAGTATGGCTCAAAACCCACGTCGGTCATGACTCGTGGTTGGCAGGGGGCACGATTCACTCGAACGGTTCGAGAGAGGAAGTGGTGCAAGACGGCACTGCGTACAACTACCATGGACATGTCACCAACGACACAATACTTGAATGAAAAAGTGTGGTAGACAGCGTCGCGTGGCGGAGCCGCATAAAGGTGAAGGCGCACAAAAAACCAATCATGAGTGGGTTTTGGTCACGTGTTCCCGGTTTGGCGCGCTGTTCGGCAAAAAGCCAAGCATGAGTCAGTTTCGGTCACGTGTTGCCGGTTTGGCGCACTGTTCAATTTGCGCAACTGCCACTTAATTCAGTACGTCTGTCGAATTAGCTTAATTACAATAGTCGTACTTGAAAACCTCTTTGGTTTTTTGTTAGTGTATTCGGAAAGGGCGAAGCCCCCAATGCAGAACCTCGTTTCTGGTTGCGATGTGGCTGACTCCATCAATAGCGTCGTTAGATAACGGAGATGCACGAGAAGATCGGATTCGCGCAGCTCAAGTTATTGGCGCATGGCCCAATGTCGTTGGAATTGGGTAAGTTTTATCGCAGCGCCCCGCTTCGGCCTCTCATTGAGTGCAATTTAGGACAAGCTGCGCAATAGATGCAAAAGTGAAATAGAAGCGATCACATGAGTGCTATTGGTGCCTAGCTTGCTATGGGCGAATATGAGAAGTAAATGGTTCTTTGAATTCAACATAGTGGTCGTTCGCTGCTATTATTGTAAAGAAAAAGACGTTCTTAGTCATAATCCTGCAGACTAAATGGCGTCAACAGTCCAAGGAAGTGAAGGTTCGGGACTGAATTGACGCCCCATTTTAGATAAATATGGGATGAAGAGGAGAGATTGCACACCTGTTCCCCCCCTCCCCTTGCACAGGTCCATTCACAATGCTGCGTAAAATGAAATGTAAGGCAGCGCGAAGGCCCTTGCAGGACATACTAAACTTTGAAGAAATCAGACAATATTGTTCAGCTGTGACAATCATAGAAGTCTGGCTATTATACACACTTAGATGGTTTTTTCCGTTTAAAGCGTAGTACGATTGTGAATAAAAACATCGCTCAAAGAATGCCAGACAGCTTGTTTCCGAAGCAATTTCGGAATAAAATCAGTGGCAGAATTAGGACGTTATAACAAATAAAACAGATGCGAATTCCTCAATCGAAGTGTTTGTATCGAATGAGAATGCGTGGGGCCATTCTGCCCAAACACATATCAGTAGGTCCACTTCGGAAAACAAGGTGACATCACTAAAAGCTTGTCAATATACGATGCGGATAAGTAGGGTTGAAAGTGGCTTCCTACGTTAACAAGCACTGCGGCGAAGCTCTCGGCAGTAGTACAGAGGATCTTCATTGAAAGAGAATCTCGTAAACGACGCATTTGCTTCGATGAAGCAACTATGGTTGGTTTTGTCAGAGAATTCTATGCTCGTGTTAGTCATTAGGTAAGGGCCATTCTTGTTAAACTAAAATTATTCTCCTGGTTTCGTCAGGCTTCGCGTGATAAGAATGTGCAAATAACAAAATAAACACACTGTAAGTGCATATATTGCATGATCAAATATGATGAATTTAAGCATCTACATATTCTCTCTGTCGTTGTATGCATCTCCGCGCGTGCATTTTATCCATCCAAAGCGAGACAACTAGGACCCGGGCCCGTCTAATTTCACTGCAATGTGAATGCATTACGGTAAAGCCTGCTCTTCATGTCATTATTAAAGCTTATATGCTGTGCCCAACTCCAATTACTGACTGCATGACAATAGGTGCGTGCTCATAGGCTGCCTAGTCACCTAATTGGGGGAGAGGAGAATGAAAATTGTGTCCCGTACTTATTAACGGGGCGCGGCCATGAACCTCCCTTCTCGACCACACTTTTGATGAAGCCAGTGCCAGCCTATGTGAGTGAGAGCGTTCACTTTGTGGAGTCATGTCGAGCCACCCAGCGCACTATAAAAGTACGGTCATCCCGGACGTATCTTGCAAAACGTAAATTTCGTCTGTTTTCTTACGTACAATAAGCTCGTAAAAGTACAAATACGTTTTGCAGTGTGGGAAGAGCGGAATACGTAAATTTCACACAAAATCTCTATGACACATGGATTGCCCGGTTGAACCTGCTGGAGTACGGTGCGTGTCCCCATGTGCAAACAAATGTATTTCCGTGCACGACATTGCGCAAATTCAGTAATGAAAATTGCTGAACTAGGCGTTGCAGCTCGTGTGAATTTTGAGCAAGCCAACCCGGCCGGAACCTTGTACATTGCTTAAAGTTTTTAACAAAGTTGAAGTCACCAATGCGAATAACGTAACGACCATCGAGGGAAAAAATGGCAGATGTTAAGTAGCTTCAGAACGGGACGTTATGCGAAGGATGCTCAGGGAAGGTGGTAAAGTTTTAACATTTTGTTAAATGACATGTCAAGAAACCCCGCTAAATATACCTATAAATGTCGCACGCACAGAACTTGAAGAGTTGCGAATGTGTATATAAGCAGTTGTTTTCACTTGCGCAACGATGTCAACAGGAACATGATTATTAGCAACACTAGAAACTATCAGCATATTTGAAGCGCTGCTGCTCGCGAGTATGGTCGTCCTGCACACTGCTGCATGAATCAACTTTAGCGCATGGCGCCTAACTTCAAATTGCGTTAACCCGACGGGACAGCTCTATCAAAAGATTGCTATCGTGAGAACTCGAAATCGCGAGCGCGTGGCGAATAACCTATATTGGCTGCAACGCTGCGGTCTTTGTTAGAAAAAAAGGAAAGGGTGGTGCACTTCTGCCATTTGCTAACAATCCCGTCAAGGCATCGTTGCTGCAAAACGGGGACTTATGTTACAATAGTGGCTGCCAGCGATGATACTAACTCATATAACACGCGCTGTTGCACCCAAGTACACATGTAGCTGCTAATATATCGGCTGTGGCGTAGGCTGCTGTGATGTCATGCCTGCATTATATGTAGATGGTGTTGAATGCGCATTTTGATACAAATGTTTCACTTACTTAGTTTTCGTGCATTTTTCTTTGTCCTATCATCGCTAGCGGAAGATTTCACCCAATCATCCGCCGCTTCTCCGCCACGCTAGCGAAGCGGGAGTGCCAACAAACAAGGGAAAGCACCCCTTATTTCCCGTCCGGCTTCGACAGCGCCATCCACGTATCACGTTATCACTGTTTTGAAGCTGCCACGTGCTCACGTGTTCGAGCAGGTATTACTCAATATAGTACTTATGTAAGCTTTATAAAATTAGATAGCCAGCTCTGCAACCACAACTGATGTTCACGAACATAACGGTCTTTCTTAAAAGCAGTTCATAGATTGATTGATTTGTGGGGTTTAACGTCCCAAAACCACCATATGATTATGAGAGACGCCGTAGTGGAGGGCTCCGGAAATTTCGGCCACCTGGGGTTCTTTAACGTGCACCCAAATCTGAGCACACGGGCCTACAACATTTCCGCCTCCATCGGAAATGCAGCCGCCGCAGCCGGGATTTGATCCCGCGACCTGCGGGTCAGCAGCAGAGAAGCAGTTCATAGACCTAGCGTGGTTCTATGTTGGAGTGCTTGATTGGTACCTAGAATGCTTAAGTTCAATTTCTTCTGGGACCATGAAATTTATTCTTTGCATTCGTCGGGTGAACATACCCGCCATCGGTATGTGCCACTGTCTGGCGCAAATATTTGACGGCGTACGCGACGGCATTGCAATATTATTCATGACTTGACCAGCGCGTCGTATTCGTTTACCCATCTCACCCTGCTGTACTAATACTCATTGGAAACGAAAATTTCGTAGGCCCGTGTGCTCAGATTTGTGTTCACGTAAAGAACCCCATGTGGTCAAAATTTTGCAGCCCTCCACTGATGCGTCTTATAACCATATGGTAGCTTCGGGATGCTAAACCCCAAGTATCAATCAATCACTTCTATACAAATTTTAGTTCACGCCAAGTTAAGAGAGTGATCGCGAGAGCGGCAAGATAGACAGATACATAGATACGCAGAGACATCAGAAGTGCTTTCAGCACGCAAAAAAATATTTGCATTTAAAAACACACAGGCCTTGAAAAAACTCATCAGTGTGTGCAGCTATTGCTGCCCCATAAAGACAAAGTATTATTATTTGAAAACAAAGGTAGGTGCAGCCTAAACCGGCTACCTTACACTCACCATCACAAAAAGCATGTTGACGCCTCAATAAAGCCTGATTAAGTTGAGTAATGCCAACTCAAGTAAAACGAGTTGTAGCAAAATAAAAAAAAACAATGTAGGTTCAACATTCATTCAAAACCAGTGCGTTAGGTAGCGGCTTTCCCACAGTTTGAAGTTTCCAAACGTTCAAATAAAAAATACTCAGTATAGTAGTCGTAATAAAGAGCGAAACTTATACACAGTTCCAGACTATGAATTGTTGTTGCGGGCGTGGCAGCACGTGTGCCGCGCTTGGAGAAGTCATTCTTGCGCCCAGGTGACCCACTGGAGACACGGAGCTTCCAGGGCAGCGTTGAAGCATGCAGCGGACTGCTGTCTCTGCTCGGGGATTCTGTGTCCCTAGTGGATTTCCGGTGGTGGCGCTTGGTGCCAAGGTTCTTCAGCGAGAATAGTAAAAAGGCGTCTTAACAATCTTGGCTGATATCACTGAAGGTGGTGGTGTCATTTATTTGCAGGGCTGTCTCATTTATGTTTCGTTTAGAGTCCTCTTAAGTAGAGGCTTTGTGGGTTTGTGACGGAGTCTCCTTGATGACATGAGGACTTACATATGCTTGAGCAGCCATCTCCGGAGGTTCAGATATCATGTCACCATCTGCGATGCGTTCGCCAAGAGGTGCCGTGCCTAGTCTGGCGAGGGCTTGACCTGCAGTTCTGCGGGTGTGACCGCTTGACGCGGTGCACTGAATGGGTCCTCAGAACCTGGTGGAATCACCAAGTCCAGGCTCGCCGGGAACGCAGTGCGTGTATGCTATGGCGTTGCAGTTCGCACGGCTTGGTCTTAGAAAGAGACCAGGCTTAGCATTGGTAAACTGTGGCACTTGTTCTTAGAAAGCGTTTCTGGTTCCATTGCTTGAAAAGATTTGGATGCTGCCGCATAGTATGGCTATCTGATGGTGCAGGCGATGCTGGGGTTTGGGTCACTGCAGTGGTGACATTGAAGCGAACTGCGCTCCCCATCATAGTCATAAATGGCCATCCTACAACAAAACGTAGCTGTGTAATTTATACAGAAGTGGCCACTGCGTCCTCTTCGAAGGCGCACTCACTATATCCTTTTATAATCTCAGGTTACACGACGGTCTTCGCCTTTAAAGCAATTGGTCACAGGCGACGAGGAATTCCTTTCGATTTTGACGTAACACGTCTCAGAAGTGGCAGTCGGGCGCAACCCTGTGAGTTTTCTGCTGATGTGCTACATATTCTTGTAGGAGGAGAAACAGCTGGGACGGTGGTTTGAGTGATTTCAAGCCCAAGGGGCAAGATGGCAACACATTCATTTGTATGATGAAGAATGACGTGTTCGCACCTTGATGCAGAGCGGCTTCGCTGTCAAGGGGGCCCTTGAGCAAGCACTTTTTTGGGTAATCATAGAAATATTTTACTGGAAAAGCGTATTTCCTTACAAACTCAACGCCACAAAATTTTTTAGAATTTATTCAGTACGAGCAGACTTACTAAGATTTGTCACAAGCTGCAATCGTGGGCTCTATTCCTCGCCCCGATGAAAGGGCTGGAAGCTAAGCAGGGAGAGATGGGAGGGACGAAAAAAAACCTTACGTGCGTCTTGTTACCTTGAGCACGTTTCTCTTTTTTCTTTGAATACCTGGCTTTTTCAGTTCGATTGTGTGCACCTGGACAAATGACGGCCTTCCGCGGCAATCCCTGTAACGACCGAGCGCGCCATGTTCAAATAAGCCAATGGCTGATACATAGGTTTACTACGAGTTATTCTTGGGCTTATTGCGTAATTTGATAGGAGAAGAGAAAGCAACTTTTAGCTGACCTTGATAATTTATTGTGAAATTCTGGCTGCGTACTGCGCTTTAATATTTGGCTAGCGTGTTGTTGGGAGCCTCTACTGCCGATCGGCAACATTTTCTGACTATGCTCAAAAATTGTTGCCGGGCCCCTCCAATGGTCACTTCCGGCCTCCGAGGTGCTGTACACAGCCAGCTCATTGATACACCTCATCGATACCTTCTATCTAAGAAGTCGTCAACAACGTAGTTAAGGCTAGTCTCTTTGGGGACGGCAATGTCAAAGGCTCGCACCTCCTTCAGGGACCAACTTGTTATGATGGGTGACTGCCGGCCCAGGGATGCCCTGAGACGCTATAGGAATTGTAGTAGTAAAAATGTTCGCGCAGGAGAATGAAGGTTGCCACCTTCACCAGACCACAGAGCTTGGGTGGCCAGTGTCTTTCTTCTATGTGGGCGTTCGTTAGCATTTTGAGCAGAACTTCAAATGACCCATACGAAAACGCATGTTTGGTATGTCATTTTTGCAAAAGTGCAGTTTGAATGATGTGTGAACTTGAGCATTCCAGCTTCACATAGTGTTTTGCGAAATCCTTTTATTTTGCTACGGTGAAAGTCAGCGACGTCTTCATAGAAAGTGCTTCTGACAATCCCTTTGAACTCTGTGTTCAACACACTCATATTTCTTAACTAATATTCGTTTCTTATGAATGCGCATTTGGACAAATAATAAAGGCACTCTATTTGGGAGCGTGGCCCCAGCTTAAATTTTATCGCTATTGAATACTGTTTTAATTGTTTAAATTTTTGTCCACCAACGTTTTTGCCCAATGCGATATTATCTTATAATACTGCGTGGCAGGCGCTCGTGGTTCAACTTTATAGTTTCACAATGCACTACTACTGCCTAGGTGGCACTAGGAGTTTTCGGCCTTTGGAGAGAGCGATCCACAAAAATGTAGCTAAGCAAAGAACAGCTGCGTCATCAAATGCAAACTACGAAGCAAAACTGTCAAGTAAAAGCTTACCTGGTTAGACGGCATGGTCACGTGGCCTCAAGTGCAAAGAGCGTAATCTTAGATGTATACCCTACATGACCATTGCATTTTCTTGAGCGCAGTGCCGCACAGCAGATGTCCGTCTCCCTGGGACCCCGCTTCGGCCCAAGCCTCGACAGTCGTCCCCTTTTAGGTTACCCCCGCCTACAAGTAGCGACCACTTACGCCGCCCACCGGGAGGTACTCATTGGGTGCACAGCTGGTGAGGGGCGCTTCCTGGTGAGCCTGCTCGAGCAAACTGTCCTTCAGGGGGATACAGGAAATACCACAGCGCTTTCTCTCCGGCTCAAGGAGACCGTGCGCCAGTTTTTTGAAAGCTTGAACTTCTCGCGTTACCAGCAGGTGGGCATTACTTGTTAACAAATGCAAATTCAAATTTTCAGTACCAACTATTTTGTTCACAAAATTTTCACGCACTTATCGTACGAACGAAACCTCGGCACATATCTTTTTTTAAAGAGATGCTTTGCACTCACGGATGGGATATCCATGGCGTAAATATATGCAAATAATCTCACACAAGCACGCTTTCTCACTATGTGGCCATCGCTTCAAGTAATCTGCTCTATGCGCGAGTATCAGGTTAATCATAAAACTAGGCTGTATTGTTTCCTTAATTTGGAGCACTCGTAAGCAGGTAAAGACCACTTGTGCAAATAAGCCATTTGACCAGAGCTCCACAATGTAAGTTGGTACCTATTTCTGTGAGCAGCCCCCAAAAACTGAAATGTAATAATTATTTTTGTTGTCTTGCAGTAAGTTGGTAAGAATGTATAAAGAAAAAGAAGGAAGCCATTATTCTATAGGCCTATACTTAAGATGATGTCTTCTAGCATGTGATAAGTGCACGTTTGAATTGTGTGCTGCTCAATCAAAGAAAGTTGAAGACGACGATGTTGAGATTCGGTGCACGAGCAACATTAAGGCATGCTCATACAGTGAAGATCTTCCTTGGAATTTTCGAAGCCAGAAGCACTCTGGTAGAACGGGTGATCTGGCCGAGACGTAGTGGAGTGAACGTGTCAAGGGCATGTGAGTGGCGTCCAGTGCAGCACCCGTGCATGCGCCACTGCAGGCAAGGTCCTGGGCTCTTGGCCCTGTTTCCTCCGAGCTTCTGACGCTTCTCATCATCTGGCGTTCGCCAGACAAGACCAGCGTCTCGTAATCTGCCTTCTTCGACTGGCGAACGCCGACAGGCTGTCTGGCCGTTCACCCCAACCCGCCGGGCGCGTCCATCTGCACCCTTGCCGATGGTTAAGCGTGGCCACCACCCCATTTGCTTAAGACACCTGCGCTTGTGTCTCGTCGATGATGATCGTGCATTTTATCACGAATGGTGATGGTTTGTATAACTGTTCTGCGTTTGACCCATTTCTCTAAGTAACTACGATGGGTTTATGTAGGTTAAGTGTATGCAGAGGGTTTGCTTGTTTTCTCGGTGCTCATCTCATCTTGTAAGTGTACTTAGTTTTGTGTGTCTGCACGAACCGCCTTTTGTGTTCTTGATGACGTTACGTCATGAATATTTTTCTCGACGAACCTACACAAGAACACACCAGATTTCATTGCCTCGTCCCACATATTTGTGCTCCACGATATCCGACTGATTACGTATGCTGAAAATGTGATTATTAGAGTAGAGCTCATACTTAAATTGACACGGCTGTTGATGTGAAGTCCTAGGCAGCGATTATAAGTTTTCCCCCTTCGGCTGGTGAAATCTGAATGTGACAGCTTGGTGCGCCACGAGCTGCATGCATGATTCGCATGAACAGCACCGTATAATAAAACTACTGCAATCAGCACTTCAGGAAGAGAACAATATTGACGGGTCAAGGTTGCGCCTTGGTTGAGCAATACAGAAGCCAGTGGGCGTGCAAACCCTTCGAGCATTCACAGCTGTAACTACTAGCATTCATCTTCTGTGCTCCTAAACCTCAGTTTTGTAGCTTAGGCGTAAATTATTCAGTTATTTCGGAGCGCACAAACTGCCATTTCTCCAGGGTAGAAAGGTGGGCTAGTTGGTAGTGGATTTTCATTCAGGGAACTGAGAGCGTCCGAACACAGAAGATACACAAAGAAGAGCCACACAGCACGTTGTCACATTTTCGTTGCCAGTTCTCAATTATTAAAAATGGCGCTTTCAAGGAATGCCAATGCTTATTTCAAGGAGTAGAAGTACTCGTTTGCATCATCAATTTGCGAGGTTACTGATGTGATGTGCATCACAGGGGCGTCTGCGCGAGCAGCCTTTGATGTGTGGCAACACCACACACATGAGCTAATGGGGGATTTCACTCTCTTCCCACACCTAGCCGTTGGTGCTTGATCCGTGTGCAGGGAAAAAGGTATCCTTGGGTTTGAGCCGACGCCGGCTGATTGGGCCTTTCAGGGCCCCCTGCTGAGACCACGCACCCCTATGGCCCGAGCTTCATCTAGACGGCACCCCTGGTCTGACCTTCCCAAGGGCAATCGGCAGTCGTCTTTTCCTATCGCTTTCTCCCTCACTTTTAATCTATGTTGTCTGCTAATCTCGCTTATTTCCAGTGTTTCATGGCGGTGGGAGTGAACCTTGTGTGGGTACTAACCCTTGGGTAATTATATTTGGTTATACTGGCACTCTACTGCCGGCGTCTGTGACCTCACTCAAGTGCTTCAGCGTTACGTAGTCAGACTTTTATATCTGTAGCCGCCATTGCTGCCAAAACAAACAAAAGTGTCATGAGAACACCACCATTTCTTCGTCTACGGGATCACCTCCCTCAAAAAAGGTTGTGCACCGACAAACTAATATACTTCAACTGCCCCAGATTATTTTTTTCAAATTTTGGCATTATTCAGACCATAGCCCCAGATAAACAATCTAGATCGATTTCATTATTTGTTACGTCAAGGCCGCAGACCAAAATCTTTCAACCAGGCTACAAGTTAACTAATATGGCCATCAATGACCTTCTGCTTGAACTACCTCAGAAACAGCAGCTTAGAAAACTTGGCAATCTAGGAAAAATTGGAGATATTCCAATGTCAGTTTTACCTTCGCAGATTTATGAATACATCACGAGGAGTCGTCTCAAAAGCAGACCTTCTTTACATGGCAGAACAAGAACTTTTAAAAGGGTAGAAAGACGAAACGTCACTGATGTAAAACGTATCATAATCAGAAGCGACAACACAGAAATACCTACTGAGCACCTTACATTAACATATACATCCAGTGTGAATACACTGGATGTATATGTATTCAGATAAAGAAACAGGTTATAATAAACTCGCCGTCCTTCCACAGGCGCATTCCACTGGACATACATCAAGAAAATGTGGTGGTGCTCTCTTCGGGCGTTTGATTTCGCTTGGTAGGAAAAAAGCACCATGCCTACCGCAATTGCTGCTGTGTTTACGCTGGTGCGTGTGCTATTTGTGGCTGTTCAAAGAGAAAAAGTAGTGTATCGACAAGCTATAACGCTAATTTGCGCAGAAAGACACAAGAAAGATGGTCTAGGTCTTTTTTCAGTTTTTTTCGTTTTCTTTTAACAAAATTCGTTGCAGATTAGCCAAGACTGTTAAACCCAAGAACATGCATTTCACGCCGCTTCATCAGTTGAGCTTCGCAGTGGCTTCCATATAAAAGCAAGTAGCTTTTTAAGGAGTGTCAGTAAGCTGTAGAATCACGCACTTTTTATTAGGTCGTGGAGGCGTATCGAGCACGTTCACCTCAAAGCAGGTTAATTGCATAGCACTGCTATATAGGAATCATTTTGCATGGTTGTCATTGTTGATATAACGGCAAAAATCATCGACGCGTATAAATACTATCGCTCTGCCGTGGTGGTCTAGTTGCTAAGGTACTCGACTGCTGACCCGCAGGTCGCGGAATGGAATTCCGGCTGCGGCGGCTGCATTTCCGATGGAGGCGGAAATGCTGTATGCCCGTGCTCTCAGATTCGGGTGGACGTTAAAGAACTCCAGGTGGTCGAAATTTCCGGAGCCCTTCACTATGGCCTCTCTCATAATTATATGGTGGTTTTGGCACGTTAAACTCCATATATCGATCAATATCAAATCACTTTTAAATAATATCATCACACTTGCGTGAACTAAAAGTGTCACTAGGGCATCAAGCTTATGATCGAGAATGTTTTTCTCTCGACGTGAGTACGGTTCATTAAAGTAGCAGCAAACAAAAGAATGACTTAGAATATTCTTTTCTGAATATCTGCGACTGTGATCACAACCCCGACACAATTGTATCGGGCAGGGATGGTGTGGCTGTGCTGCGCTTCACGAAATTTTCTCGTCTCTGTGAATTCACAGAAAATCATCACTCGGCAAACTCGTTGTGTTTGTTGACAGCCCGTTTGTATTTTGCGGCGTTAGACTGAGCGTACAAATTTAGCTGCGGTTTACAGTTAAGTAACCGTGTTGTCCGCAGTTTGTTGCTGAAGCATTTTCGCAAGCGTATTGCGGGTGAAATAGTTGCCGAGGCCACGCTTGTTGATTGCGCGAATAACCACTCCGGCACATTTGCTATATGCGCAGAGATAACATAACAATTTGTGGCTAGGTGTTTTTTTACACCAGGTATTTGCATATTGTACCCCAGAGCCTCTTGCTGAATTGGGTCTGTCGTTGCATTGGTAAAAATTATAATGTGCACGTGTGACGTAGGCTCAAGCTACGAAGATGACATTTCACAGGTGAACTACGATTCAGCCATTCAAAGAGCTAATATTTTTTGATGCGGTTCTCAAAGCTACACGTCAACATTGTTCGTTTGTTTATTTCAGAGTCTCTCTACAGCCACTGCATTTTTTTTTGTTGTAGCCGCCACTTGTAAACTTGCGAAAGGCGTCCTGACGCGCTAATCTCGAAGGCAGCTTAAGCAGCTGCCACACTCGTCGTCACGTAATCATAGAGGGTGGTGGCGCGCTGTTAGCTGGGAGAACTAAGCGGAGCCAACGTGCCGTAACTTTACTCGGCACGTACTATCTTAAGAAACATAGAATGGGTCAATACTTTCCGAGCCCTAAACACTGCTACAAATTTCAGTGATTCAGCCAAAGCTCCCAAAGCTGCCGACGTCACGAAACTGGTGCAATAAGTGGAGACTGAAGACGCCCTTCTGATAATTGCATAAACACGCCTCACTGTGTCAATTGTGACGGTTATCATGCAGCGTACTTGCGTTCGTGTCTAAATTAGAAAAATAAGAATATACAACCGTCAAATTGATTAGAAAATATTTTAGAAAAGTTTGAAAAAGGGCATAAACAGCGCACACCTTTCTACTCTACACCCTATGTTGGTGCGACGTGACGGGGGGCAATGTCGCACCAGCCCCCGGCACTCCTTAGGCATGCGAAGAGTGATTGGTACGCTGTGGCACCTGCCCCGTAAGCGTTAGTAGCCCAGTTCTTTCCGCCAGCTCGCAAAGGGGTACCAGCGGCTCCAAGGCCGTCAGGTACCAAGGTTTTGTCTCACTAAGTGAGGTCCAAAACTCGAACCACCAACTCATGAGTCGGGGCATTCTGCCTCCTAGAAGCTTTCCGGAGACCTCTAGGTAAACAGAAAGCTAGTAACAGGGCCCAATTGCAGCTCTGTTACTTGAGCTCAGACTTCGCGTCCTAACAACAGATCCCTATTTTAGATGCGGAAGCATCTTATACTCGCGCCTTGTAGTGCGCCGTCCGCGCCGTCCGCACCGCTTCTCGAACATTCGACAGCTGACGCGCGCGCATGCGCCGTCGCGCCGTCGCCCACCATCTGTGCCGCGCGCGCTTCTCCTTCGAGAACATTCGACAGCTGACAGCACATGCGCCGTCGCGCCGTCGCCATCTGTGCCGCGCGCGCGCTTCTCCTTCGAGAACATTCGACAGCTGACAGCGCATGCGCCGTTGCGCTGTATATATACTCAAGGTCGGCGCTCGCTCGCTCAGTTGCCGCTCGTCCGTTGGTTTGTACGGCGCGTCGACGTCCGAAGTCGCCGTGAAATGTCATGACGATGTACCTCGCGCCAAACCTCTCTCGTGCCGCCATAGAAAAGTACGTCGACGAGGCCGTGCAAGATTACAGAAAACAACAACCGCAACATCGACCGTTCATGCTAGTTGGCGACTTCAACGTCGACGTCATCAAGGACGATTGGATAGTCGAATACATGGCGTCGCGACACTCGCTGAAACGCGCAACGCACGACGACTGCAAACACCACCAGCCGACCACCATTCGCGGAACCTGCATCGACCACGTCTTTGCAAATTTCGACCTACGACCGATGCAACCCGATCCACTCACTCTTTACTTTACCGACCACAAAGCCATCGTCCTCAAAGTTCGTCGCAATAAATAAAACACCGCCCTTTCGCATACGTGCCGTACGTGTTCACTCATTTAACACCCCATTTCAGAACCACGTTAACCAATTTAGCCATCGACCCAAGTAAGTCGCAATTTAACACCCGTTAACCAATTACATCCTTCCGCATCCTCCTCAGTGTTCCCCCGAGGGAAGCTGCGGGCAATTTTTTTTCATATACGCAGCGTTACTATACATTTGTGATGAACAAAAAAATTATACAATGGAACTTTGGGGGCCTTCTCGGGAATGTTCGCGATGTTCAAGCACATTTATGCAAACATTAACCAAAATTCTTTTCTTTCAAGAAACACAATTAAAATCTTATTACAAATTTTTTTCTTTGTAGATACATTATTTTCCGAAAAGACCGTGATGATGCAATGGCGTCCTCTTGAGGTGTAGCCAATATAGTTATTCAAGAAATTGCATGCACACACTTACTGCTTTTAGCGTCCCTTTAGGTAGTGGCTGTTATAGTGGTACTCTTTAATAAACTTGTCACCATTTCCTCTCTATACAAACTCCCACACATACAACTCCATAAATATGAGTATCATTACTTTATAGACAAACTTCACGAACCCTATCTTGCCCTAGTGGACTTTAATGCGCATAGTATATCTGGGATGACTGCCGCTGTGACGAACGTGATCGTCTAAATGAAAGTTTCTCTTCTGGCGCGTGATTACTGAACCGAAAAAGTCAACATATTTTAGCCTCGTTAGCAATACCCACTCACACATATACGTCAGCATTGCATATCTACCACTTTTACCTCTGCCCAGTGAAAAGTCATCAATTGTCTTTTCGGAAGCGATCATCTCTCCGTAATTCAGACCACACCAGTGTCAAACAACTGTACCGTTTCCTCTCAAACAGAGCGGCCAAAAGCCATGTTTGCCTTTCAAGTGCCGCCAACGGAAGTGTGGGGGAGGGGGACGCTTAAGCCCCAAATACGGGCTACTTCCGCGTCTTGAAACCCCTTTTTTGCTATGGCAACTTTAAACGGGCGCCGCAAACCACCTTCGGAGCGCCATTGGTCATCTTCTCTGTCTGCTCACGGAGAGAGTGAAAGCACTGGTCGTCGACGGAAAGAGAAATGCCAGGCAGCGGGCAGACTCACCCTACCAGCCCGAGCAACAACACCGCTTTTTTACGGGGACTTACTGAGTGCTGGTGAATGTATGTGAAAATGTGACCCCTTTTCCTGTTAATTAAAGTTACTTTTGTTGAAATGTTCACAAGTGTTCGACCGTTAACTGGCTGATTAGTGGACGCGTTGATCAGTCAAATGTGAGCTGCGAGACCAGCAGAGTAAAAAAGCGCTTCAACTGCCATCGGCCGCCAACTCAACGTCCGCCGGCAATGGGATACGTCGCCACGGCAAGACCCCCGGTTGAGCCCAGACACACGTCCATTGCAAGAATTTCATTGCCAAGAAGTTGAGCAGCTGACAGCTGAAGGGCAGCAACAAGGTGGGCTCATTTCATCTCTCTACGCTCAGCGCGCAGCTTAGCAACATTTGTTTTACATACGTCCGCTCCGATACAAAACGTGCAAGCAAGAATGGACCAGGACGAGCTGACGCATGTGTGTCCAAATGTCACACCACAAGATAAACCTTCCGCATCAAACATTTGGCCGCAAAGAAAAACAACCCTGTCGACGAGGGCTAAAGAAATGTATCAAACGAGCCGCGAATAGCACTGCCGTATGCTAGATTCTGTTTGAAAAAACGTGGAGAGCGCTCTTCAGGCACTGTCACGCGCAAAGGGAGAACAGTTTACCGGCGCCAAAACGCAGCTTCGTGCAAGTTACAAGCGCTACGAGCATGCTACCGCAAGATACTCAGCCTTTCTCGAGAAGGCGAAGAGGCCTGAAGCCAGGCACGAAATACAGCTCCGACAGGCAATCGTTGAAGACCGTGAGGCGATCGTGAGCGAAAAGTTACGAGAGGCTACGCCACAAGAAAGCGACAAGGCACATGAAACAGCGTCGCCGTTCTCTCTATAGGCTCACTCAAAATCTTCTTCGCGATCACGACGATCGGGCTTCTGCACGATCATCCTGGCTGCTGTGCAGGCCCGCGCGCAAGCAGAGGCTGTCAAAGCAAGAGCTCAGTTTGGTCGTAAAGAGGCCGCAATGCGCTTAGAGAAGGCAAGAATGGAGGCCGAGCTTGAGGTATTACAACATGAAAAAGAGGCAGCTGCTGTAGACGCGCAGGCAAGTGCACTCGAGACAGCAGTGAAACAGAATGGCGGGGAGTGCGTTCGCCCACACCCACCTTTAGACCGGACACTACGGGTTTTGAGCTACATCGCTGAGCAAGCCGCCTTACGTCATGCCGAGCTTGCGTCTCATCGGGCGCTTGTTGGTCATCCGAGACGCTAGAGCTTTGAGCATGCCGAAGTAACCAACCACCTCACAGACTTGCGTGACTATCATGAGCCGCCTGTGCACACGCCAGCACCTAACAGTTCCAGCTCAGAGCTTGCCGGCGTCCTTAAACTCCTGTGCCGCAAGGACCTTGTCTTTACAGGACTTGCGAAGTTTGATGATCGACCTGAGAACTTTCGAGCTTGGAAGTCATTTTTCAAAGGTGTCATCAGAGATGTAGACCTTTCTGCGCAGGAAGAGCTCGACCTTCTAATCAAATGGCTTGGTCCTGAGTCATCGCATCAAGTTCGAAGGTTGAAATCTGTTCATGTGGATGACTTATTGAAGGACTTAAACATAGTGTGCAAACGGCTCGATGACGCCTTCGGACGTCCTGAGGCTATTGAGGATGCGCTGCTGAGGAGGTTGGAGGAATTCCCAAGAATATCGTACCGAGATAATGCCAAATTGCAAGAGCTCAGAGACCTCCTGCTGGAACTCAAAGCTGCCAAAACTGATCCCTACCTCGCCGGTCTTAACTATTTGGAAAGCGCAAGAGGAATAAACAAAATTGTTTCCAAGTTGTCATCTGGACTTCAAGAAAATTGGATGTCAGTGGGTACTAATACAAAAACAGAACAACACTGCATTCCCACCCTTTGCGGATTTTTCAAAGTTCGTTCAAGACCAGGCAACCATGAGGAACGATCCCAGCTTCATCCTGCAACCACAATATGTCTCGCCTTCGATCACACAGCAAAAAGAAGAAACGACCACCAAGACCCCGCTGCACAAGTCATCTGTGTCAGCAAGGAAAACAGACGTAGATCACGCCTTTGAGCAGGTTCAGGAAACCACTCCAAAGCAGCTACTTGAATCGAAGATCTTCGAAAAATGGTGCCCGCATCACAAGAAGCCTCAACCTCTTGCAAGGTGTCGCGTTTTCCGTGAAAGAACACTGGAATAGCGGATGACCTTTCTTAAAGCGCACGGAATATGTCTACTATGTTGTTTATCCTCAAACCACACGCAGTGACAATTCAAGGCGGTCGTAAAATGCTACATATGCAGCAGCGGTAATCATGCGACAGCGCTTCACCCATCAACTACGGGCTCAGAGTCGCCGAAGCCTAATGAACGCGATGACAGCTCTGCTAAGAATTTGGATGAAAGAGTCTTATCTACGCGTACCGAGGTGGCAAACGTGAACGACAACTACAGATCGTGCACTCGAATCTGCCTCGTGGATGTGACTCATCAATCTCAGCCAGACAAGATATTAAGAACATACGCGATACTCGATGAACAGAGTAATCGTTCGTTGGTTCGGCCAGAACTTCTCGACGAGTTCAGTGTGGAGGGCACACCTACCCAGTACATATTACGCACTTGTTCCGGCAGTACTGAGGTTGTTCGTAGGATCGCAAACGGCTTCTTTGTGCGGAGCGTATCGGGCAATGTCAAGCTCTCCCTTCCACCTCTTCTTGAGTGCGATGAGATTCCGGACAACAGGGAAGAAATTCCAACGCCAGACGCAGCATGGAACTACCCGCACTTGAAGGCCATTGCCGCTCACATTCCACCTCTCGAAGAGGTAAGAATACTGCTCCTCCTCGGTCGAGATCTTCTCAGAGTCCACAAAGTTCACCAAATCATTAACGGGCCGCTTGACGCTCTTTATGCTCAGAGGCTCGATCTCGGATGGGTCATTGTCGGGAACGTCTGCCTGGGCCGTACGCGTAAAACAGGCACCATAAATGTGTTTAAGGACACACATTCTGGGCAACGGAAGATTATTCCTTTTCACTCCATGTACAAAACATTTCATGGTGATGGAAGCGCTGATTCTCTACACTGCGGATAGGCATCAGGTCAAGAATGATTTCTCGTCAATAATAGCATCAGATGACACCTTGGCACCTAAGCTGTTTGAGACAACGCGAGAAGACAACGAGCGTTCCCTGTCTATAGAAGACAGAGCCTTCCTCGATATTATGGATAGGGAATTATACAGACAGGTCATACAACTTGGTTGCCCCTCTACCTTTCCGTTCACCAAGAGGACGGCTTCCGAATACCGAGAACAGGCTCTCTCCTCGCCTGTACTCGCTGCGACGCATGTTGCAAACAAACCCTGTGACAAAAAAGCGCTTCGTGCACTTCATGAAAGAACTGTTCTTCAGGGGTCATGCAGAGGAAGCTCCGCCACTTAACATCCACGAAGAGGGCTAGTACTTACCCATATTTGGCGTTAAGCATCCTCAAAAAACCCGATCAAATCCGTGTGGTGTTTGACTCCAGCGCTCAGCACGAAGGATTGTCTCTGATTGGTGTCCTTCTCACCGGACCCGACTTGACAAACAATCTTGTGGGAATACTGATACGCTCCGGCAAGATTCAGAGGCGATAACTGCCGACATTGAGCAGATGTTTTACAATTTCGTTGTTCGTGAAGACCATAAGAACTACCTAAGGTTCCTCTGGTTTAAGTACAATGACATCTCCCGAGAAATACTTGAGTGCCAAATGAAGGTGCCGTTTTCGGGCAACAGTCCCTAACCCACGGTGACAACATATGGGCTTCAGCGAACTGCTCAAGAGGCTACTCAACAATTCGGTGAAGATGCCAGGAGGTTCGTCGAGGTTAGACTTCTACGTCAATGATGCACTCAAGTCCCTTTCGTGTGAGGAAGACGCCACCACTCTGTTGAAGAGAACGCAAAAAATGCTTTCTACGGCTAACATAAGGCTGCACAAGATTGCCTCAAATAGGCAGATTGTGCTGAATGCGTTTTTTTCACAAAAAAGTGCACAGGGACTGAAAAGTCTTGACTTGAACAAAGACGCATCAAATATGCAGAAAAGACTCGGTCTTCTTGGGATGTAGGCAACGACACCTCCGTCTTCAGAGCTCCTCTTCAAGACCAGCCCTATACACGGCAAGGGGTGCTGTCGACCGTCAACAGTCTGTTTTAACCCGCTGGTGTTCGTGGCACCTGTAACGGTTCAGGGAAAGCACCGGCTCTGTGACCTCGTGAAGGAAGGTTATGACTGGGACACGCCACTTTCGGATGCAAAGAAACAAAGTTGCGATGAATGGAAGAATTCTCTACAAGCACTTCATTGCCTACGTGTGCAGAGAACTTATGTACCACACTCAACTTCTGAAGCCGCCACTAGAGAAATTCACGTGTTCTCAGATGCGTCCACGAGTGCCATCGCTGCGGTAGCGTACCTACGGGTAATCGACAAGCAGGGAAACAAACATGTCGCATTTGTCTAGGAAAAGGCGAAGCTCGCGCCGAAACCAGACCTCATAATCCCAAGGCTTGAGTTGTGTGCAGTGGTCCTTGCTGCAGAAATGGCCGATGCCATACTACGAGACTTAGACTTCCACCCGAGTTCTGTCACATTTTACACAGACAGCAAGGTAGTTCTGGGGTACATACACAATGAAACGCGAAAATTCTATGTGTATGTAGCTAACAGAGTTCAGCGCATACGTGCCAGCACACCACCTGATCAGTGGAAGTACGTGTGTACGGAAGAAATTTCAGCAGACCACGCCACCAACCAACAGTGTCGTCTAACAAGCAGACACCAGACGGAGAGTGAGCCGTAAACCTCTCGAACAGAGCGGCCAGGAGCCGTGTTTGCTTTTCAAGTGCCGCCAACGGAAGTGGGGAGGGGGGATGACGCTTAATCCCCAAATAGGGGCTACTTTTACGTCATGAAACGCCTTTTTCTTTTGTTATGGTCACTTTAAACAGGCGCAGCAAACGACATTCAGAGCGGCATTGGTCATATTCTCTGTGTACTCATGGAGAGAGTGAAAGCAACCAGTCGTCGACGGAAGAAGAAATGCGAGGCGGTGGGCAGACTCACTCTCTACCAGCCCGAGCAACAGCGCCGCTTTTTACGGGGACTTACTGAGTGCTGGTGAATGCTCGTTAAAATGTGACCCCAATTCCTGTTAATAACGTTACCTTTGTTTAAATGTTCACAAGTGTTCGACCGTTAACTGGCTGGATAGCGGATGCTTTGATCCGTCAAATGCGAGCTGCAAGACCAGCATAATGACTGTCTTCCACAGGTTTCAAATGGGTCACATAAAATCTACTTGGGAACACTTCTATAGGCTTTTTCAAGTTAAATGAACCGACTTAGATTGGCTAAGCATATATGCAGCAGTAGAGTGCAACGTTTGAGAATGACGCTGCAATTAAGTGCATTCTACAAACATCTTGGCAGCCTCAAAAACTACGTGTTCTTTGAAGGAACACTGAAAATTGATATGCGCGCAGGAAGCAAAAATAAAGCATGGAAGTCACTTCAATACGTTTTGACACTGGAAAGTCTACCTATTTTAAAGACAAACACTAAGGCAGGAGAGCCCCCTGGCAGGCAAGAAGACACAGTTGGGCAAAAACGTTGACGAAAAGCTTACGACAACCGCCTGTCGCTTTGGCATGCTACGATACCTATCGTACAATAGTATCTGAGGCAACGCGCTGGCCATAATCCAAAGTTATTTGTCCAATCGCAAGCTCCACGTTCGATTGAGAAATGTATTGTTTCGAACGTTTGTC
Source organism: Rhipicephalus annulatus (assembly GCA_013436015.1). Lineage (NCBI taxonomy): Eukaryota > Metazoa > Arthropoda > Arachnida > Ixodida > Ixodidae > Rhipicephalus > Rhipicephalus annulatus. The sequence goes on from WOVY01009849.1 coordinate 1,039,201, forward strand.
CACGACACTAGAGTACCACTAGCGGGCGTTTGAGTTGAGCAATTTTGTTCTAAAGAAGAATACCTTGCATTCCTACATTTTACGCAGTATTTTTTATTACACATACTTCGGGTTGTAAAGATAGGGTTTAAATCTTGCAATCTCAGAGCATGGCGAGAGGCGGCCACAACTTCGTGTAAATAATGTAACCAAACGAGCAGACGAGAACGGGTTCAGCCTTCGTTATTGAAAAACGTCAACCATAGGAATGGTGGATTCCACCATCCACCATTTTGGTGGATTATGCGGTGGGAAATGTTGGTAGTACATGGTGTATGGTGGCGTATGGTTGAGCGAATGGTGGATGACGCGCTCCAGCGGCAGTGCTATAGCGCGAAGCAGTGTCAGAACCACCGTGACGAGCTGCCACTAAAGAAATAATAAAAAGAATTGTATGAAAAACCATGTAGAAAGCACCCGCAAATAAAAGGTGCGAAGCGCAGAATCGAACCTGCCACCTACGGATTTCTAACTGAGCACACTAACCAGAGCGCTACGCTGACAGATGGCGGTGTTGGTGTTAAAGAAGTAGTCAACTCAGAAACTCACCCTTCGAATTCTGTTTTGTTTGTCGTTTCACTCGAGATTGACGGGATGTGCACCAGATAATAACATTTTCACATTCATGACCACGAACAAGTACTGCCAGTAACGTCTGCCACTGTATTATTGGCAATAGCACTATGTTTTTGTTACAATTTACAACCACAAGAAAGTAAGCAACTCTGTGGACTGACGAGCAGGTAGAGATTATCGGCGGTTACCGCCAAGTTTGATATCAGTTTCTCGCTCCTTCCGAGGGGTGATATCTGTTGAGGCTCTATGACGCTTCTATGCTCATTTTGCAGATACGCCTACACAATTGATTGTGATGTTTTTCGCGCAACGCACAGCGCAGTCATGCCAGTGCACCACTGTTGCTCTGTCGTTTGGAACAACACATAACGGCTTGTCCAAAACTAATGCAGTGCGCCAGAAACACTATGTTATCATATTGGTTCAGTAACCATACGAATGCACGAGTCTATGGTCTCGCATAAGAGCCAGTGAAGTGGCGGCGAGCGCGATCGCCGGCCGTCGGTGAGTGAGGCGTAAATTTCATGGAAGTGCTGCAAGCGCGTCGCCACAATATTTGTCGCTTCGTGCGCGAACACCGTACACAATAAAAAAGGCTTCATTCAGGTTAAATGTTGCCACAGCTGTGCTGTATTGTCATAATCACTCGTCAAAATTGTGCATTCTGAAACTAAGAAGCGCCGATAACAATTGTACAGCTCGGTCGCTAGGATTGACCTTTGGTGGAAATCACGGAGATAGAACAGAAGGGTGAAAGTCGAATTCGCTGGGGCTCGTCTCGACGCATGTAGAATTGAAATTGAAAGTTTATGCATATTCGCATGTACTTTGTTAATTTGAAAGTATGGCTCAAGCAATAGAGTGTGCAAAAATCGCCAGGGTTGCGTTTCTATTGTGGTGACATCAAGTCACCGCTGTGTTCTGCTCTAACATTGAAAGGGGCAACTGCGAACTGGAGCTCATTTGTTTCTCGACAACTGCACGCTCATGTAAAACATTCATTGTCACTGTTCACGGTGACACTTCTAGTCTTTTAAACATCACAACTGCGAAACACATCGTGGATGTCAAACTGATGTATGTACGTGCGCGAAATGTAAACATATATTCACGGCCACAAATTATACGCTCCACAAAAATCGAAGCGCTGTTGACACCACTAGAATAAAAAAATAAACGTGCTAGAAAGCGTGACGAGCAGCGTTGGTTTCTTCTGACCATAAACATATATCTCTGCGCATACAAGGATGAAACACACGAAATAAGTGTTTTCACATATTGTCATGTGCTTTTTCATCATGCCACCATCATCCATCAAGCTTTCATCACGCAACCGTCATACACCTTGCTCACCCAGCCTTCTACCAAAGACGTTTTGCCTCGCCACCATCCGTCAGCAATTTCTACCGTCACCACCATTAGTTCGCCACCACCACTACCATCTGCCACCATCTTTTCCCCTCTAGCCATCATCAGCCGGCGTTTTCCACCGTCACCGCCATTGGCTTGCCACCATCACCACCATCTGCCATCATTTTTCTACCATCGCCGCTATGAGCCATTATGCCCACTACAGTTTCCACCATATCCCCTAATATTTCCGCCATATACACTATTATTTCCACCATATCCAACCATGATTCCAGCATCCACCATTCCATTACTTTCAATAGGGTTATACCGCAAAAGAGCCCGGGTGCTTCATTTTCAAGAAACAAAGATCCAGACATTGATCGGCATGGGGAGCGGAGCTAGCTGTTACAACTGAACATAAAAGTTTAGGCATAGTTTAAGACATGAAATTGACAATCCTTTCCCACATTAGAGATTCCAAACACAAATTTCCGAAAGCTATGAATATACTAAAGGGCTCTTCGCTCTGAGCAAAAGTGTGTGCCACTTTTCGAACATCGTTTTGTAGTTCCTGCTGCAGGTCTCCCGCCATGGCAGTGCAAGGGCACATCGAAGTGACTTCCATTTGTCTTTCACAGAACTGATGCAACACCCACCTATTGTATTTATCTGCAAGTACTTCTTAAAACTCAAAACAAATACGATTGCCCAAAATTCTTCATTGCTGCCTCCAAGTCAAACACTTCTGCCTTCTGTTATGCCGTTGGGCCATCTTCTTTGTATTCCGGCAATCTGCACCCTAACACAAGTATATTCACAGCTCAGGCCTACGCAATAATTGCAGCCGTCAGATTAGCTGCAAAGCGCAGTTACATATACTCAATCTCTCAGCGTTGTGAAAGTCCTTAAAAACAAAAAAATCCCGAAAACATTGTCCTTGCATCTCTCTACTAACTCAAACAGCACGTCATAGTCTGCTGCGGGCCAGGACACCGCGAGATAGACAAGAAAACGTGTTGGCCGACAAGCTAGTCGCGTCACTCAGCGCAAGCATTTTTTAATATTGGCTATACTGGTACTTTTCATGAAACCTCTCCTGTAGCAAAATACAGGGCTTCTTTGCAGAACACGTGGGACACGCACACAGACAATAAACTACACACTATTGAGCCACACCTTGGTTTTCGGCCGCCAGTACGCAAACCTGATCTTTCAGAAGTACCTCATCGCACACACGCACAGTACAAACTCATGCCTTTTTGTCTGGTTGAAATCCACCCTTGTGTGACAAAACGTGAAGCACAGTCAGTGCTTCTACCCATCTAATTCAGTGCGATAAATTAGACACTTCATGGAGACCACATTTTTAATTGCACTGCCGACAACAAAATACCTTTACGAGGCGTTGTCGGTCGGTGTGGAACTACTTTTCATTTGTAAATTTTTACTGGCTTTTAAAACACGTGAATTAGCTTTCTGTCAGGTATCCGCCCTATTTCGAAAAAAACGGCATCTCCAGCGTAATACAAGTATGTTTTTGACGCTGGTAAACGCTGTAAACACTGGCACACGCTGGTATTTACTGGTACTTCGCTGGACGCACTGGTAAAAGGCTGTGTCGCACTGGTAGGGGCACTGGCTTCACCGCTGTAATGCTGGTGCACACTTTGAAGCGCTGGAGGCGCTGTACTTTTCTCTGGCAAGCGCTGGTGAATTCTGGAACACGCACTGTTGCTACCATCGCAGCGTTCACATTTATTTAACGTGTGCCGTGGTTTGTTTCGGTGTCTTTGAATATAAAATGCTTGAGTCGACAGCACGGATAGATGCTACCCTAACAGACCCCGAGCATACGTAAGTTTTGCCGAGCACGTACGTTTCGCCGCAAATAATGCGCTTTTTCGCATGACCCCACGTACACCGGCCATATTCGCATTAGTCGTGTATTGCTGCAATGATTCGACGTTGCAGTGTTTATAAGCCTGGAGCTTGACGCCACTCCTAACAGAAACAAAAATTGTTTATACCACCACAATAACTAAACGTAAATGAGGTCTCCATCGCTTCGCAAGTTTTTCACTGGAGGCAAGAAAAAAAAGCTGTCGTTCGATTCCGCCCCCACCACATAAATAGATGTCTGGCCATGCTTATCCTTCTACTTATGTCACGTAATAGTTAGAAATGTTACAAAGCTCAAA